>MNCI01035130.1:1086725-1142720 GCA_015680685.1 Gnetum montanum
GACCTTTCTAAACATGGAAGGAATTTGCAGTCAATTTGTAGCCCACTCTATCAATCATTTGTAGCCAATTTGTAGTCCAAATAATGGCCTAAACCTTATAAAATGAAAACCCCAAAACTTTTTCAAGGTTCCACAATAACATTTGCACATCTTTGGCACTCTCAACACTTTGACATCCAAGAGCTATTGCTTCCTAGCAAAAATGCAACTTTTTAAAGCATGCTAGTGTAGAACCATTGTAGCCCTGTTACCCCCATTATCCCCTTTGGGTTTATGAGCCTACGATGTCAATGTTACCCCCTTGGGATCCCCAAATATCATAGTGGATCATATTGGTTTCCCTAACCCATCACATTTCTCAACCCTAGTAGTAATCAAAGTTGCAGATCTTGAATAGCAGCAGAGAAGGTTTGAAAACATCAGGAATGGCTAAGCATTTGGATGGTGGAGAAGATTCTATCTTTTTCTATAGGCTTGGAATCCCCACCCAAGTGAACCTCCATTTTCTCTCTAATAGGCACTTTTGTACACATCTCTGAACTTATTCTTTATTCAATTAAGAAAGTTTATAGTTTCATTTTAAGTGTAATTTGTATTCATTTTGGGTTTTAGATCTACATTTTTTTACATGTTTTACAACCCATCCCCTTAAGTCTCTAGGTGATCTACCAAACCATCTAGGATACCTTGAATCTCATTTTTTCTCAGAGGCCCTAGGGATTCAAGGTTAAGATTGTTCACGGCTCATGGCTGAGAATCCTTGGCTTTTTAGAGGCTAAGATTTTCTATCGCTATAGTTTCTTAGCATTAGAAGGAATTCCTCTACCTAATTTCTATCATCAAATTTATTAGCCATATTTCCAACATTACTCCTAGCTTGAAACTTACATTTTTTGCAGCCAAAACCTTGAAACGCCAATGCTGCCCCTTATCACCCTGTCATAGAAACTTTAGTGTAGAAGTTACAAGTCATTGGGTGTTGAATTTTTTCAACATATATTGTGAATTTTCAAAGTAAAAGCTAGCATTAATAACTCACATGCAAACATTCCATCTCTTGCAATCATTTCCATAGAAAAACCAATGGTGTTTTGACACCAACTAAACATACTTTTCCAGTTTTCTTATTGTGGAGTCTAGTGGCTTTCCAAAACATTTTCAAGAAAGTTTCAACTTTTTATTTTGAATGTCAAACTTTTCCCCCATTCATCAACATTGATTTTGGAAGACATGATATCCTCTCATCTCATCCCTCCTTTGCCACATCTAGGGTTTTGGCAGCTAGGAAGCCAACATGAATGAAGTTTATTAACAACCTTTACACCTTTCCATTTTTGGTAAAGGGGTATACCCATCTTTACCCATAGCCCCCTTTCCACTTTCAACTATTTTTGCTTCATTTGAAATTTTTTGAATTCCACTTACTATAATTTTCTCCTATTTTTATCTTTTATAGCATGTCTCAAGCCATTTTTAGCACAATAATCATGTGTCTCCCATTCAACCAAGTTGCCTTACAAGTAAATTGAAAATGGATCTGATCAATGGTCTATGACCCTAAAGACCCCACCATGATGGAATGTAGATAATCCTTGAGGCTTAGGGATCAAAGTCATTGGTTTTTAACAATAAATGAAGAACACTATAACTTCATTTATACAAAGATCTAAGCTAGCATGCTGATCCCCTGAGCAGATGTAGAAGCCAAGAGGGAATTCAAGCTCATCCATCACAATAGGAAGGAGTATATTCCCTCTGCCTATGACCAAACATCCTTGAATGACATCTATGGTAGTATCTTGATGCTCCTCATTGAGATTGACAAAGATAACTGGAAGGCTACCTCTGATGACCAACTAGAGAAGTAAGATGAATTTGAGATGGATTTTGAGCCTAAGAACCTTTTGGGATGAGCCATAGTACCCACCTCTACCTATTTTTCCTCTTCCTCTGGACACATCCCACCACTTCATCCCCACCATACCCAACCATGTTCTAGCCCATGCTAGTCATCATCATGCATCAAGTACAATTGGTACCATAGCCCAACACCTTCCATTTCTTCATGTCTCTTACCACCCAACCTAGGTCAATATGACTAATGCTAGTGGTAGTTATCACTAACCCATTAACTAGTTAAGTGGGTCAATCATGGAATCTTAAGCAACCTAGGGATCACATACCACCTTTGTTCTTTTTGTGCCCCAAATACTAGCATAAAAATCTTTCTCCTTATTTGGTCCATAGAGTACAACCATGACATAGCTTATCCCCTCTATCCTATAGTGAATAGCGAGGCCATAAGTCTTCCATTAGATACCATAGTTATATGTGCAAACCTTGCAACCAATGAGGGCATCATAGGGCCTAAATCATACCTTCCAAATGATCTAGGACCTGATAGAGTAGTTGAAAAGGCTTAAGGCCTCTACTTTCTAAAGTGTGAAGATCATGGACTCTTACTAGAATGATCTCATCAGTCCTATAGTCCCACTCTTGACACTTACTCCAAGTGTCCCTATCCCTTCATTCAGCAAGTATAATAGAGAAGGTCATCCCAATGCTCACCTTATAACATTTTGATCTAACCACTTGTTGTTGCAACAATGGTCACACACTAACATGAGAATATTTCCTATGTCCTTGACTAGGAAAGTGCTTGATTAGTACTTTGTCCTACCAAGAGGATCCATATCCTTCCTTGAATATCTCATAGCCTCATTCATTAACCACTTCAAGTGTAACTTGAAGTTTTATACTATGCTTGACCAATTGATGAAGGTTAAGTAGGGATCCCTTGAACTCATACAAAAGTTCATCCAATGGTGGAATGGTCTGCAAATCGAAATGCTATAGCCCATAGCCAAAATCCACCTATTGGCTATATTCAAGGTAGCAATCAATGATTTCATTAAATCCAAGAAAAACTATCTTTACCCATGGATACTTAGTCAAGCGTTCTTCCAAATCTAAATATACTATAGGCTATTGTTAAAACCATTTAAACTATTAGACCAATTGTTGAAAAGTGAACATATTCAATACAAATAGATGTCTAAAGCTTCCTAAAAGAAGCATGATAGGCTACATGAGATAGCCAAGGATCTCACTATAGTAACAAAAGATGATCCACAACTACCTGAATACTTTATGTTAGACCACTTTTTCCACTACCACCAATTGCCTAGTTAGGATATGGACTTTTGCATTGCACTAAAGGATGACCTACAGAAAATGATAGATAGTGGAGAGGTAGTTCTAGATGCTGCTATCCTTTTCTGACCATAGAACCAATCAATGCAAGTGTACAAGGACCTGTTGAATGCCAACAAAGTTGAATACATTATATCAATGTCTAACATGGATGACAATGGGATACTAGAGAGAGAGCCATTTAGGATTTGGGTATCCCCTCATGATGAAAGGGCTTTTTCAACTTCTACCAACTTAAGATCATCCTTTGTTATGAGAGTACAATCATGAATGCCTTTGAGGAAACCTTTTCTCATCAGGGTATCCCTACCCACTCTAACTCAACCAGTCGTAGCCCAAAAAATTGACATAAGCATGCAACAACCTCCTATGGTGGCCCATGCTATAGCCTCTTCCTTACAACCAAGAACTAACAACAACCAAAAGGCTTCAAACAAGAAGAGGAAGAAGCATAAGAAAAATCATAATAACAAGGGTGACAAGTAGGTTGAGGCATGAAAAGAAGTGGGCCCATCAAAGCTCACTCCGATATTGTTTATGCCCATGAAATCCTCTACCTAGCCCACCTCAACTAGCAAGCCATGGGAGGGCTGTGAAATCCAAAAGAAAAAGAAACAAAAAAGACCTAAACCATAATAACCTAATGTCGAAGTTCACATTTTGGGATGCATGGAGGAAGTAAAGCACAACTGGGGTGACAAGCCCATGTCCAATGACAAAAATTTCCTTAATGTGATGGAATAGGTTAAATATTCTCTCAAATAGAAAAATACAACTCTAAGCCTATATGACCTAATCATGAATTCTGCTACACATTCTGAAGTGCCAATCAAGATGCTGACTTCCATTCCTATTAATGAGGACATTTCCACTAATGAGGAATCCATCCATGCAGTGATGGTTTCTCCCTCAACAGGGGGGAGAAGTCAACACCCATGGTATTTTGTGATAGCAAAATGAAGGCCAATCCCCAAAAATGATGAGGTAACTATGAATTCTCTATTCATAACCATATGTGTAGGATAGTTTAGGGTGCATCAAGTACATCTAGATGGTGGGGCTACAAGTAATGTTATCCCATGTACCATCATTGAGTGATTAGACTTGATGGAGAAAATAGAACACATATCAACAACCACTCTCAAATCCATGAAATTTTATGACATAAGGCTTTTGATGTTTACAACACTTAGAATCCTTAAAATTTCTTTTTATTTTTGTAAACATCAAAAGCCTTATAAAAAATTTCAAAACTAGAAAAACATGTAAATTTTTTTTAAAAAAAAATCATTAAAAATATAAGTTCCCTTTTAACAAGGGTCCACCTTGGCCTAAAACTAGAAAACATATGACCTACCAAGGGATTAAACTAGCATGGTAATCTACTAAGACTCTAAACTGGTATTGTAGTATGCTAAGACTTTAAATTGGCATCGTGGCCTGACATGGCCTAAAACTAAAAATAAAAATGTATTCCACCATGGCTTAAAATTAGCAAGTAGTCCTTATCCTATGTCCATTCATAACCTTATAGTCTAACCATTTTCAATATAGCCAATGTAGCCATCAATAGCATAACCTCGCTTACAACCTGTATAACCTTAAAGTCTTAAAGAAGTAAAGCAATCAATAACTTATATATCCAAAACTAAATTTGAAAATTAATATTTAAAACATATAACCATGGCCACACTATGTGACATAAATGTTAAAATAATAAACAAGAAGTATCAAAATGTTTACAACTTAGGTGTTGGCCAATCTAGGCCATACAACATTCAACATGACATAAAATAAAATAAAAAATCATCCACAAAAGCTATCACATTATGCATATGATGGTGCCAAGGGGGCATGCAGAGGAGGAAGAGGTAGTGCATCATCATCATCATCGCCTACATCAGTAGGGTCATCGACATCATATGGTGCCTATGATAAAAGAAAACATACAATCAATGAGTAACTTGCATAGCCAGAACCATGACATAAAAAATGAAAAAATAAAAATTTAAAACATAAAACATAAATGCCATAAAACCTATGGAGAATCTAGCTCTACAAACTCTTAAGGAAGATGGTGAAGGCTAGTCTCCAAATTTTGGAGAATCTGGTCTTCTATCATATTGGCCTAGTCAATATCCCCAAAACTAATGCTCTTGAAGATATTGGTCCTATCCATGCCTATCCATAATGACAACTCCTATGAAACCATAGCTATGGAGACCTCATCTATAGCTATAGTGATTTTGAAAGTAGGAGACTCAACCATCATAAGAATGCTTTCAAAGAGATTGAAAGCACTCTTAGCCTAAATGCCCTAGATTAATAGATTCCTCTTTTGCTCTTCAGTCATCTCCGTTTTCATCCATTTTAGGTATGCCTCTTGATTAATCTTATACTTTTACTTGTGATCCTTTTGTTTCTTACCCCACTCTAGGACCTAAGTAATGTAATCCTTATAATCCTAGATCTTTCAGGAGATTTGGTCCATCTACATCTGTTTCTTGTGCAACTCTTGGGAGAGGGTAACCTTGTCATGGATGGTGTGCACCAATAGCGGGCCCATGTGATCTCCTTGGTCTATAAGACACCCAAGTTATTCACTTGGGCCTCCATGAAGGCCTTAAATTCTTCAAGATCATGGATCCTCTCAGCTTGTCTTTTATTTTCCTTCTTTAAGATCACAACCTATTCCCATAGTGATTCATTAGACCTTTGAATCTTCCATGAAGCTTTTGCACAAGACACTACTAGATCAGTGGCAGTTTCATATAGCTTCATGGGGACATGTGGGGTGTTAGGAGGAAGCTTAGGCAAGGAGTCAAACTCCATGTCTTGGATCAGGTCTCACACAACTAATGAAACTAAAAAAAAAGCAACAAGAATATAATAATGAACATGATATACAACCCAAGATAGCTATAGTATAGATTGTAACTTGTATCAAAACAACTAAGGTATAGCAAAACATAGTTCTTACTGATCTTGGGTGCAATATATTGCAAGCAACCAATGATGTCCTTTCCCATACTCTCTCTTGTCCAGGAGCTCTACTCATGGTTTCATGTGAAATGTAGATGTAAAGGCCTCTACTAGTAGCATAGGAAGTAAGATAAGCATAACAATCAATGCACAAGTAAGAGCTAAGATAGTAAACATAAAACCATAGGAAATAACAAGTAAAATGTAGGCATACCTAGGTTTACATTCTTTTGTTAGTTCTCATCCTCATCATCATCATTATGGATGTTGATTGGGGGCTCCTTGGGCAATGGCTCACTAAGCATGGCATGTAGATGATCCATACCTTGTTCCAAGAGTGCCTCTTTTGTATGCCTTTATTCTTCCTCTTCCATGGTAGCTATATGCCTCTACTTCTCCTCCTCTACATGTCTATATGCATCCTTTACTTACCTTTTCTCTTCTTCTAAAATAGTAACTTGTGCTACCAAGATTCATTACTGATCTACAGCCATAACCTATTAGAAAAGTTAGCACGTATAGTCAAAGGCCATAACATAGCCAAAAACATAGCCACAAGCATTAAATACATAGTTGAAGTGTACTTGTAATTTCTTGGTCTAAGCAAGGGATCTTAAAGATGATCCTTTACTTCAAGGATGGCTCTAATGCTGGTGGTGCTTCCTCCATTGGTTGTTTCGATCTAACCCTATTCATCATGTTTGCCTTAGCATGAAACCATTGAGGTGTCTAGATGTTTACCTAGAATGTAAGAGGCTCCTTTCCCATACTATTAGGAAATTCATACTAATTGACACCAAGGTTTTTGGTAGTCATAGATAGTGAATCTCCCATGTCCTCCAATGGGTTTTGAGCCTGCATAGTTGGATAAAGATGCTGCATAGTGGGTTCTTTGGATCCCAACTCACCCATGATCCATCTCTCTTCACCACCAAGAATTCCACAAACCTCTTCAAATAGCCTAAAAAATGAATAGTGCATGTGCATTATCATAAAGGACTCCATGCAGAGTTTGAGGATTTTCTCCTTAAGGCCTGTAGCCAAGGAAATAGGCCAGTTGAAACAAGTCCCCTCCATTAAGACCTTCTTGAAGGTCCATCCCTGTGTAATATCAACTACCTTCTTTTGCAATAATAATTTAGGAATGACCTAAGACATGAACAAGGGATAGGACTACCTCACATTAGGATTTGTACAGGTATCAAGAGCATGAAGTGGCCCTTACTAGCATCAAACCACTCCTTAACTTCCACACAATGGTCAATCTCCTTCATTGGTTTGGTGGCAATTGCTATCCCATTAGCGAGAATGCCAAACAAGTCATGAAAGTTGGCCCTTATTGATGGAAATGACAATCAATATGCCTTGCACTATGGTGCATAACACATTAGCCCCTATGTTGAAGGAGTTAATGATGTTTAACATCTCCATAGAAGGGACGATAGGGCTAGGCACCATGAAGACCTTGAGAAAACCTTCAGGTATGATGTTACTCTGGATGTTTCCATATGCATGCCCCCTCAACCACTCCTATGATGGTCTCACCTCACTAAACCTAAGGATGAGAGTATCCATAGAATTTTTGGTGAGGGGTATAGTGACATCAACAAAAGTTGAAGGCCCTACAAGCAAAAATAATTCTTTGCATTAGTATCACTATGTTTAGACCATAGAATGCTTAAGACCAAAATAGCCATAAAATCTTAGTTATAACATAGAGAACCATCCTTTTACTCATGTTTCTTCTTCTTGCTTGGTGAAGCTTATGTAGGACTCCTAGTAGTGATGCCCATATCTCTTATAGCCTTAGGAGTTGTCCACTAGGTGTGCACTATTTTGACAAGCATACACTTCTTGTAAACTAGGTTGAATTAGGTAGGGTATTCATCAAAGTCATCCCTTATCTATTTGGAAATAACATGTCTGATCTTGGAGCCTTTGGTGAAATCATTCAATGTAGTGTGGGCTACCAGTAACTTTTGATCATTCTTGATCAAGCCTTACTCATTAACCCTATACCTACAAGATGTGTGTAAAACTAACAAGTTAGAAAGATGATCAAATTAATTAAAGCTAAAGCATTAAAACCCATAATAGCCATGATTACCCCTATAATTGGTACATGGTGCCTAGAGGATTATAGAATAAATAAAGAGATCTTTGTATCACTACTAAAGTATTGTTCATGTTGTATCAAGAATACTATGGCATCATCTAGATGTTCAAAAGGTAATGTGCACTGATAGTGTCTACTGGCTCTCTTACTGCTTGAGTCTCTAGATCATCAATTATGAACCACATAATCAGCCAAGAAGACCTAGGAAATAAGGTCTACACTATGATCATATCCACCTTTGCAGATAGGTATGACCACATCATCACACTAAATTGCTGTAGAACCATAGTGACCCCTTCTCTAGGTCCATGTTGGGAAGAGGGGTGTTGGCTTTGGGCTGAATGATATAGCATAGGATGCCTACTAGCTCAACCATGATGAGAACTGGCTTTAGCACGATCCTACAAGGGGAATACATAAGCATCATTAGAACTACATTTCAACACTTAGAATTTCTTGATAGAAAAGACCTCCTAGTCAGGGGTGAAATTAGCCCCTGTAAAAAGCTCTAAGGTGTTTATTCAAATCTACTCAAGAAATTCCACAGCAACATTATTTCAACCTTTCATAACCTTTTACATCATAGCCAAAATATTATATCCTAAACATCATGTCCAAAATTATGCCTTATTCCAAACCATACATTATCTTAGAAAAAGCATTAAAACCTAGAAAAAACATCCATAGGAAAAATATTACTAAAAATAGAGAAAATTTCCATTTCTTTTGAAACCAAATTTTGACCATTTTTTACATCTTTAGACATTTCCAAGAGCATGAAATTTGATAAGAAAAATCTCTAAGTCTATCAATAACATCCATCTCCAAAGGGGTAAAGTGCTAGAACCAAAATTAAGCCTAATTAACATAGCCTAGATAAAAAATTTAAAAACAATTCATCCTAGCTCTAATTTTTGTGATTCCACCATGGAAGGAAGCCTGAAATCATAAGAGTTTGGCCATTACAACTAGAAGCACAACCATTTTTACATAAAGCATAGAAAAAAAATAGGAAAACTGTAGTTGTCAACCTAAACCCCCTTTTGTGTAGGGTTGGAAAGAAAATCCATCAAAAACTAGTTTGAGCTCCAAAATAAGTGATTCCACCACTATTTGAAACCTTAAATCAAGTCCTATGGACCCACTCTTAGAAAAACTTCAAAACCCTTGCCTTTTATTTATAAAAAATTGATTAACATGGATGAAAATTTGACAAATGGCACAAACCATGATAAGAACAATCATAACTCTATCATTTCACATCCAAATTAGATGAAAACATAGCCATTATAAATCTTGAGCATAACTTTAAAAACCTATAACATTAGATTTTGAAAACATACAGTCATTTTCATAATAAAGAATCTATAACTTTGTCGACTTTTTACATCAAAAACCCCCAAAAATCATAAAACTTGCAAAACCTAATTTAATCTAACCATGGATTACAACTAACAAGGTCAAGCCAACTTAAAACCATCATAGAAAACATCAAAATAGAGGGTATGATTTTCTTAAAATTAAATTTTGACCAACATTGTAACATAAATCTAAGAAAAACGGCTTCATTCTTAAAATTTCAGAAGAAAAGCACACAAAAAGCAAGCCTATTTTTGAAATCAAATCCACCAAAGCTTGAATAGAAAAAACTCTAGATCTACATATTAGAATTTAATTTTATCAATCTTCCTTGCATAGATCTTTAAAAAATGGCTAGGAAAACTCTGGAAAAATGGTTAGAATGACACACTTGGAAATAGAGGAAGAAGACCCATGGAGGGAAACAATATTAGGAAGAGTAGAAATATTATTGGCTGCCTCATCTACATCTTGAATTTTTTGATTCTTGTTGCTTTCTCCACATTTTTCTACCATAGTTCCATTAGCATTGAAAAGGCTTGGAAACTAGGAAGGTTGGAGCTTCTATGCTAGCTGGGAGTAGATCTGAGGCTTCAACATTCAATATAGATGATTCTTGTTACAAAAATATTTGCTAAGGATCTTCTATAATGCATTGGATATTATAATGATGGATTTTTGATGATTTTTACAAGATTTGATAATAAAAACCAAACAAACCTAAATGTTTTCACTCCCAACACTTGTTGGTAATTTTGTGTATGGGAACTTAACATGCACTAAAGTCCAAGAGGGGGAAAGTATCCTCCATGCTGGGAGTGGAAGAGGAAATAACAATTACACTTTTTTTTTATTAAATTTTTAAATTTTAAGCCATTAATCCCACCATATGCCCTCATACATGGTGTTGTTGGCCTTAAAAATCCATCAACACTGGGGTTTTGATCCCTTGAACACTTAGAAATATGTCCAAGCCTTCACCGCATGCCTCCACATTGGGGATGTCATGCCCAATGTTAATAGATGCCTCCCACCTCTTAGAACCCTTAAAACCAAAATTTCTTACCATTTTTAGCAACTATAGCTTACCTCATCCAACCTTGGGCTTCAAAAGAGTGTTAGACCTTACCAAAACTAGATACCTTGGATTTCCACATTGTGGCAACATTGCCTAGCATGGGATAAGGGGGGAGGGGGGGGGGGAACCCTCATTCTTACCTCCCAATAGCCATCACACCTAGACCTAACTCCCAAAGTAGTCCACATGACCTAGAACCCCTCCAGCCACCTTTGGTAGCCATGAAACCTAGTCAAAAGTGGTCAAAACCTTTGGATTTTTTTCTTCCATGCTGAGGAAGGTTTCCTCCATGCTGGCCAACATGGAGCTAGTGTCGATGGATGGGATCAGACCTAAAATCATCAAAATTGACTCCCTAGTTACAATATTTTGACCTCCATACTCTCATATAGCATTTGATAGCCTAGTTTTGCATTGAAAAAAGGTTTCTTTTCAATCTTACATATTACGTCACACTAGTGAACCCCCCCCCCCCCCCCCCCCCCCCCCCCCCCCCCCCCCCCCCCCCCCACACNTCAGGGGGTATAACATGAAACCTTTTCCCAAGCTTTAAATGATCATATAATGCACATTAATAGCCATGATGCTTGTCCATGAACTCCAGTAGTCAATAATCTTCAAAATTTAAGTTGATTTTGATTCCCTAATCCTATTCCACCCTAAACACCCCTTCTTCCATGCTAGATAGAATGGAGCCAATATGGATGCTCTAGGGGATGCCATAAAACTCATTTCTATGATCCAAAATAGCCCTTGCTGAAATTGAATGAAAGCTTTAGATGACTTAAAAATTGTCAAAAAGGTCAAAAAGCCATCATCCCCCTTCCTTCCACATTGGGGCCATCCTACCCAACATGGAGGAAAAGGGGGTAGGGGCGATAGCTGCATGAATATCAAGATCCCAATATTAAAGGATATCAATTCCAAATCTTGTCTCTTGATCTCCACAACCTCTAGTAGCTTCAGAACCCTATCAAAACCTATAAAAATAACCTAGAACCTAACCCATCGATCTTTCATGCTATAGAGATCCTCTTCCATGCTAGCTAGCATGCACCTAGTGTGGATGGAGCGGGGATGATAAAAAACACCCCAATTTTTGCCGTAGAATGAACTTTGATCAACATCTCAACCTTCATAATGACGTTGATAGCTAAAGCTTGTCAAAATGGCCTCTTTTCATGATTTCCAAGTTTCTCCTAGCTGCTTCCACATTGGCTAATGCAGAGCCAACATGGAACAAGGGGGACAACTCCAAAACTCATTAAAAACCCTTTGAAAGCACCATGGTTTGATCCTAGGCTATGATCATTGACACTGGAAACCCTAGAAATGCACATGCATGGTCAAACTTGATCAAAAATAGCCAAAAATTGACCTTTTGGAATCCTCCTATCTAGTTCCATGCTAGCTTTGGAGCAAGCATGGAACCAAAGGGGTAAGCTAAGAAACCATTGAAAAGCCCTTGAAGTTGGCAAACTTTGACCTCAAGCTTTGACTATAAATGCTAGCAACCTTCAAAGTACACATGCACAACAAAAATTAACCTACAATAGCCAAAAACTAATCCCCTCTAGTCTTCCTAGCTAGCTCCATGCTAGCTAGCATGGAGCCAATGTGTAACCAAAAGGATGATTCCAAATGCCATCTAGAAAACATCCAAATTGGCTATTTTTCACCTTAAAACCTCACCTTTGACCTTGTCAGCCTTAGGACCAAACATGCATGATCGATTGAGGTCAAAATTGGTCTAGATATAACATTTATGATTCTTTCACCTTGAGGACCCTCTCTTCCATGCTAACTACCATGAATATTGATGGGAAATGCTTATTTGAGGCTCCAAAACACCTCAGAATGACATTATATAACCTTGCATGCACCTTAGAACACTGTTGACATGCTTTAGAACCTTCAAACCTCAAGAAATTAATCAAACATAGCCAAGTGTTGATCCCTTTTGATCTTCCATGGTGGCAAGCATAGAGCATTCATGGAACAAGGAGGATAACCTCTAAAAGCCCTTATAAATCCTCAAAACTACTAAATTTTCACTCTAGAACTTTGTCAACACCTTCAAGAGTTACCAAACCTTGAAAAATAAGCTCGAAATAGTTAGAAATCATCATCCCAAAGTCTTTCATGCTAAATACCCCCTCTTTCATGTTGGCCAACATGGAGCCAGCATGGAGGGCTTGCCTGTTTATCTTAAACAACAAATTAACACTCTATGAAACTAAGAATCCATACTCATAAAGCCTAAGACCCTATAGCCTCACGATTGCTCTTTTTTTACCTTGTTTTAGCCTTGAATCCCTAAACTCTTCTCCTCCACACTGTAACAACCCTATCTAGTGTGGAAGAAAGGGGGTATAACATTGCATGACCCCATACAACCTTAAGAAATGACCAAAATCAACTCAAAACCTTGGATATCACTGTTTACAGCCATAGGGGCCTAAAAGCTTAGTCAATTAGCTTTTAAATTAGCCCTAAGATAATAAACTAAGAGCACTCCCTCTGCTTCACATTGGCCAATGTTAAACCAATGTGGAGACTACCTAAGACTTGATTTAACACTCTAGAACCTACTCAAATGAGGTCAAAATGCAACTAGGAGATACACAACTACCAGGTATCAATTCCATCAATCCTTGCAATGCTTTTTTATCCTATTGTGGCTCAATTTTGCATCCTCTACACTAAGACCTTTCTCCTGAAAGTTGGCTAGTGTGGAGAAAATGGGTGAGACTCAAAGATCTATTTTTTGACCATCTTTTATCTCAAAGGTAACTAATTTTGATAGATCTAGTCCTGTGTTGCCTTAGGAAGGTAACAGAACATTAGTTTTAACCTTCCTGATGCCCTAAAACATCCTTTCATTGGTCTCCATGCTGACCAACATGAATCCAATGTGAAAGACATTTCCAAGCTTAAAATATAGGTTATAGGGATTGAGATTGGTGAAAAACTTAATCCATTTCCTTTCCTAGCCAATTTCACTAACATATAAATCACAAGGAGTTTAAAATTAGCTAGAAAAATCCTTGAAAATCCTTTAGATGTTTCCTCCACCCTAGGGTCCACCCCTTCCCTACTGGCTAGTGTGGAAATAAGGGTGTCTAGCATGAAAGCCTCAAAACCCTAGATTTTTAGGCCTAAACAGCCCATAAACAACCTTGATTGATGCCCAATGTAGCTCATGACCATTATAACCCTAATCCATGGCTTTCTAATGCCTAAAACTAACAAAACCTAATTCGTTTTTACCTATGGTAGTCAAGTTTCATCATATATACCCTATTTTACTTACTTTGGCCTTATTACATGATGTTTTTGACTTGTTTTTAACCTTGTGTTGCATTGTTAATATACTTGACTTAGTATGATCCTTAAATAGTCTTATATCTTTTTTATTTGCCTTATTATAGCCCTATTTACCTTTGTTTAGCATTTTATTAGTATCAAATGATGGGGTTGGGCCTTCCTTGACCACAATTTAATGCCATGTGGCCATGGCCCACTATGATCTTAAACTTACATCATGGTCCACTAAGGCCTAAAATTAGCAAAACTATAACCATTGTTTATCATTTGTAGCCTTATTACCCATACTTCCCTTTTTTGACTTGTCCTTATTACACTTTGTTTCCTTGTTTTTTTACTCTTATATAGCCTTGGATGACATTGTTTGCATTAGAATTGCCTAAATTTGCATAATTTTATAGCATTTTAGCATTGTTTATTCTTTTGTACCTTAGTTCCACTTAAAATGATTTTGGTTTACATGTAGGATTAAAGTATAAGTACTTGGGAGTAGATTAGTTTTCCTTTGTGCCTACATGGATCCCATGGTGATGTAGAATGTATATCAACCCTGATTACCTAGTTCTTGAACCTAAGAGTCTTGTTAACCACATAGCCTTTGTCAAGAATCCTCTAGAATGGCTTGAAAACCTAGTTAAAACCCTTGACCTCAAGCCTAGTGACATAATTGAAGACTTTCTAGTTGAAGTTCCTATCACAACATAGTGGTGAGGAGAAAACCCTTAAACTAAGTTCCTCACTAGAACCTTAACAAGTTTAAGACATCGCCAAAGTCTTATAGGGCAACATTAATGTCTTCACCTAATCATATGAGGGTATGCTAGGTCTAGAACCACATTTAGGCCAACACAAAATCATAGTAGACCATAGCATTAGACCAGTTAAGCAAAAAGTATGCAAGATTAAACTTGATTTGGCCTTAGTAGTTCATGATGAGATCTAGCAAGTTTCATCCAAGCTATCAACTACATAGAATGGATATTCAACATAGTGGTAGTCCCTAAGAAAAATGGAAGTATCTATATTTGCATTAATTTTCAAGACCTAAATAAAACAACCATAAAGGATGACTTCCCTTTACCTAGTATTGACCAACTTATCTATACTACGACTAGACATGCCTTGTTGTCCTTTATGGATTGATTCTTAAGATATAACCAAATTAGGATCAATTAAGAGCACCAACTTAGCACAACCTTCATGACCTCTTGGTGTGCCATTTTCTAGACTATTAAGCCTTTTGGCCTTAAGAATGTAGGAGAAACTTACCAAAGATTCATGACTTATATTTTCAGTGATTACATGCTAGGTTTGCTCAATTATTACGTAGATAATATAGCAAGTGGCAAACAACCATGATAATGACCTAGATCTTGTGGTTAAAAGATGCCTCAAGTACGATCTTTGGCTTAATCCTAAGAAATGTGTATTTGGTATCAAGACCGGTAAGATGCTTGGCTTTGTAGTATCTAAAGTAGGGATACGTGTTGATCTTGATAAGGTTAAGGCCATATCCAAATTAGTAGCACTTACCAACCTTAAGGAGCTTTGAGGATTACAAGGTAGATTGTAATTTATTTGTAGGTTTATTGGTAGGATCATGAATAATTTGTAGCCCATCCAACACTTGCTTAAGAAAGAGGTTCACTATGAGTGGATGACTAAATGCCAAGAGGCCTTTGAAAACCTTAAGAAAGAGTTGGCACAACTACCAACAATCTATCCTCTGCAAGAGGGTAAATCATTTTACATCTACCTTACTATCTCTGACACATCCATTGCCTCTCCACTCTATTAGAAACATGATGATGGAGTAGAAATGCCAGTATACTACCTTAGCCATGCATTAGTTTCCCAAGAGACCCAATATATTGAAGTCGATAACTATTATCTAGCACTAGTCTTTTCATTGAAGAAGTGGAGACACTACCTCTTCAGAAGCTAAGTGAATAACATTTGAAAAGACAACATGCTTACAACAATAATAATAAAAATTTACAAAAGTAGTCATATAGCCTTATCAAAATCCATAACCATAGAGTTTTACCTTCATTACATCTCTTAATACTTAACAAAAGATCAAGCTATAGATGTACAACTCACTATAATGCCTGTTGATGACCAAGTAGCCATAGATCTTGAGTTCCTTGACAAACATGTTAACACTATTAGCTAATTGGTTGAAGGTTATGAGGTGGTCATGCACTTTGATGGAGCTTCAACTGCCCATGGGGCTAGTGCTACTACCATTATTACATTTTCATCTAGTGAAATCTAGTCCTTCACCTATTGTTTTGAGTTTTCATATACCAACAACATAGCAAAGTATGAGGGCTTGATTAGAGGGATGATGGTAGCTTGTGACCTAGGAATTAGATGCTTAATGATAAAAGGTGATTTTCAACTTGTGGTTAACTAAGTAACCAAGGTCTATGTATGTAAGGTCAAACATTTAAAACCTTATTGTGACCTAGGGAATTAATTGCTACAGCAATTCATAGACATTGATATTTAACATATACCCTGAAATAAGAACACTAGCTAATGCAATTGTAAAGTTATCCCTCAATGTGATGCTAGATGTTTTTAGTAAGTTATCCACCTTAATTATGGACTATGATATCCCCATCACGTAGAACACTAAGGATACCTTTGTGGTTATAGTTCGTATTGCTCCTACTAGGGAGTGGTATGATGATATCAAATTTTCACTTATGCATGATGAATCTTCATAAGGCTTGACTACTATTCAAAATAACATTGTATGAAAATGATCAAAGTAGTATGTCATCATAGATGATAACAGATTATGTTAAAGGTTCTACGATGACATATTACTAAAGTGCTTGGGTAAAATCAAAGCTAGAATAGTCCTAGAGAAAGTTCATGAGGGTGTTTATGGGGGACACATAGGACCTAGAGCTATGGCCACTAAGATCAAATAGTTAGGCTATTACTATCCTTGTATGAAAAGTTATTGCTTGTAGAAGATTAAGAACTATGACACATGGCAAGGGCATAGCAACCTCATACATGTACTATTGACTAAGTTACATACCACTTAGATAACTTGGCCATCTCAACAATGGGGTTGAATATCATTGGGCATATAATGCCTAAGTATTCTATAGGGCATAGCTTCATCATCATCACAATCAAATACTTTACTAAGTGGGTTAAAGCTATTTCCCTAAGGGAGACTACATTTGAACAAGTTTGTAAATTTATCCTAGATAACATTGTAGCACATTTTGGTATACCTATAAGCATAGTTACAAATAATGAACCATAATTTAGAATCCAAGAAACAAAGGATTTCTATTATGACTTAGGCATTAAGCATGCTTTCTTATTGCCTTATTATCCTCAAACCAATGAACAAGCAAAGGCAAGCAATAAAGCCATCATCAACTTACTCAAAAAATGCTTAATAATAGCAAAGAGAAAATGGCATAAGTGGCTTGTCCATGCACTTTGGACCTATAGAACAAGTTGTTGTATAGCCACTAGTGTAACACCTTATAGCTTAGTTTATGATTCTAAATTTTTTTTACCTCTTGAATTATATGTACCATCACTTTGGGTAGCCTTGACCAACTTCATGAATGATGAACAAAGTAAGGAGTTGCAGATAGTGAATTTTCACTCAGTGGAGGAGAAGCACTTTCCCACATCAAGCCCTATCAAGAGATGTATAAATGGTAGCACCACCATAACTTGATCAAGTGTAAGATCAAGGAGGATGGCATGGTTCTTAAATATGTTTGCAAGCATGTGAATAAATTCTCAACCAACTGGGAAGGATCCTTCAAGATAGCTAACATTGATGGGAATGAGTTAGCTACTCTATTCAACCATTCCTATATAAATCCTTATTAGATATGACCTACATGAAGCCTACAACAGCCATAACAATGATGATCATCAAAAGGTGAGCCTACTTTAGTGTAGTCTACCGAGGTCTTAAACCAGTAATATGGCTTGCTAGGGCTTAAAACTGGTAATGTCATGACTTGTTAAGGTCTTAAATCGGTAATACAATCCCTTATGCTCTTAAATTGGCACCATGGCCTACTAAGGCCTTAAACTAGTAATACATTCTACTATGACCTTAAATTGGCACCATGGCCTATCGAGGCCTTAAACTAGCACCATGACCTGCCAAGGCATTAAACTGACAACATTGGTGATCTTTAGCTTTGTTTTGTCATTCTATATGGCTTGTATGCATTGTAATGTTATAAATTGTTTTGTTTGCTTGGTTTTCTTGTCCTCTTGGAGTTATGTTTGTAGGATAAAGCTTGAACCCATTGCAAAGGTGCAACTCATTATAGCAATAAGTCATCATGTGACCTAGATGTGCCAGATTTGGTGCGTTTGTCCTACTATGTTGAGAGTGCTCATACCATTGCCCTCCATCTAGCACTACTCCTTGAGCCCAATCCTATAACCTTGTTATAGCCTTCCATACCTTGGAAAATAATGTTAACCAATGTTTTCCACTCATGCATTATAGCCATATGATATCTCCTCATCATGCTCCATCCTCACATCCACTTGAATGAAGCACATTTCATTTAGTGGAAAATCATTAAATCTATTAAGAATAACGCATCTATTTCAATGGGATAACCCTCAATTCCATTAATTATAACACAACTTATTCAATGGAAAAACTATATCAAACCAGCATTGGCAATGAAACCCAATGAAGGTTTCACCCAACAATAAAAAGTAGGGAATAAAATTGGGAAAAGGTTGATGGCCAAAAAATATTGGAGTAAAGTGATTAGATCCTCAAAGAAATTTGTTGAGTGAACAACACTTCAAGACATGTTAGTATCATGCTATAGCCATGATGTCAACATTTGGAATGTACTATTAGCTTCCATGATCATTTTCCTATGACCTCATTACCATCTCATTATCATAGCCTTATCCTATCATCACAAGCACTCTTCAGCATGGTTCAACATAACTAGATCAAGAATAGAGAGGGAGTGTTAGTGGTGGACCTATAATTATGTTTTGTATTCTTTATTGATGCCTCTTGGGTTAATCCTCTAGACATCAACAAAGAGGCACCAATGAAACATCACCAAATTTGCATGTTGTAATCTTATAACCTAATTCCATAAAACCTGAGGCTAAACTTCATTTCAAATCTAAAGATTATAATTCATGAAAGGAAATCTCACATATTTCATACTTTTGGAATTTTAAAAAATGCATCATAAGTGGCCAAAGCCTCGTTCCCTAAGTGAAAAGAGTCACCAAGTGTCTATTTTCAGGCTTGGGAAGGGTGGTCAAAAATGCCTTTTAGAATGCCAAATATGGAAATTTGATGGTTTTTATGGGGTGTATACACTTTTCTATGATGGAAACCCCTTGTATGGGAGTAAACTAGCATGAAGGCATCAAAGCAAGCATGGAGGAGGGCAAGGGGATGGATCTCATCTAGCCCCAACATAGAAAAAGGGGGGTAACCCAATGTTGATCTTCCACTCCCCAAATGTTAACACCTTCTCCCCAACATAGAACTAGTATGGCCAAGATTTTAAAATCAACTCCAATAAGAACTCAACAAAGCCAACATGGAAGGAGTAGAACCAGTGTAGAAGGAGTGAAGCTAGTGTGGAAGGTGCACTCCTATTACTATTTTTGGTAAATGGAATGGCCAATGAGGTACGCTACTTTTCATATATGTAACCCCCCTAGATTTTGGGCACCTATGTTCTTGAACATGGTAGTAATTTGCTGCCAATTTTCAGCCCAATATATTAGCTTTTTGTAGCCAATTTGTAGCCCAAGTCATGTCTAAAACCCTATAAAACCAAAACCACAACAGTTTTTCAAGGTTTCATATTCTTGGCATTTGCACAAGTTTGGCACTTTGAGAATTTTAGCATCTAAACATTGTAACCTTGTTACGCTTGCTATTCTACTTGGGATAAGTGAGTCTAGAGTGTCAATGTTACCTTCCTGGGATTCCAAAATCTCAAGGTGGAGCATCTTGACTACCCCAATCCTTTACATTTCTAAATCCAAATAGTCACCAAAGTTGTAGATCTTGAATAATAGTAGAGGAGGTTTGAAAACATTAGAAGTGGTTGAGCATCTAGATCATGGAGAATATTCTATCTTCTTCAATGGACTTGGAACCCCCATCCAAGTGAACCCTCCTTTACTCTCCTACAAGCACTTTTATACACATCTATGAACCTATTCTTTATTCAATTAATAAAGTTTATGGTTTCATTTTATGTGCAATTTGTATTCATTTTGAATTTTAGATTGCATTTTTTTTACATTTTTTACAACCCCTAATTTGCATCCTCCTAAGTCCCTAGGTGATCTACTAGACTATCTAGGGTACCCTGAATCCCATTTTTTTCTTAGAGGCCCTAGGAGTTTGGGGTTGAGGCTATTCATAGCAAAGAATCCTTGGCTTTCTAGTATATGATATTTTCTATTACTACACTAAAGTAGAAACATAACATCATCATTCTAAAACTACTTATTAAACCATCCAAATCTCCCATCTTCTTTGAATCCAATCAACCTAAAAGCAAAATGTGTTATCAATATAAAACTAAGTGAGAAACCTTGGCACAATCTTTAATCAGTGAATGGAAAAATATTAGGGGAGTTAAGGGAAGCATGACTCACTTAAAAATCAAGGTAGTCTATAACATCCAAAAAATCATAGAATGTACAACCAATATCTATCCATCCTACAATGCTAAAATCAAGGATTTTCAACTTCAAGTATCACCATAAAAAAGGAGGCTACAACATACTACACTTACTATTAAATGTATGTCATGGAATAATGTGTACCTACTAAATTTCAAATCAAAACATATCCAAACCAAATATCACATTACTAGGTTTTTGGATTTATTATTAGTCTCAAATGGAATATGAAGCATTGCTTAGAAGATCAATTCCAACATTTCCCAAACATATTGGTGCTAGAGGCATCACCCAAAACATCACCTCTAATGTTCTATAGGCATAAAATCAAAAAGGGATCAATGAGACATGAGATCATGCTCTCACATAGGATGAGACCTACAATGAAAGCCATACTAATGCATCCTAGTGAGGTTGAATCATCAACCCATCTTTAGGAATCTCATCTCCAACTAGTCATATAAACTTGATGCTAGCTCCATCATCCAAACAACTAATAAATATATAAACATGATAACCAAATTGATGATAAATAAAAATAATAATAGAAAATTCAAAGAATCCATATCATTAGAGAGATATATCCATTCAAGTGATCCTTACAAGGATAATAACCTAATAAAACATCATAGCATCATCAAACACAAGCTAAACATAAGGGAGTTCTAGCATCACAAGAGTCAAAATCCAACATCTAGGATATATTATATAGCTTAATAATGTTCCAAGATGACAATATATACTGAGTTGAGAAAACATAACTAAAACTCCCAACAAATGGAAACTAATATCTTCTACATCCAATAATTGCATCAAGGTCATTGCACAAACCTTGAAAAGAGCACTAATAAAGATGACATAATAAGACTTGAGATCTAAGATGAGACTAACAAAATCATGTTATAAAAAAACAAAATTACCAAAGTTCTAGAAGGTCAAAAATTTATAAGGATATTAGTAAAGGCTAAGAGCATAATAGCATAATAGTGATTAATATAGGATATTATTATTTGGAAAGGCTAAGAGCATAATAGTGATTAAAATAGGAAATCAAATAACAAAACATAATGTTTGGAAACTCAATATGAGATTGGTATCAATACATCTAAGATTACAATATAAACAAAAGAAGGGAAGCTTTAATGAAACTATTATATGAACTAGAAATCATAAAGAGATTATAGTGAGGAAAATGAATTATACTATAGTATGAAGATGAATGAAAATCTCCAATCCTCTAAATCAACCACCAAAAGGATCCAAACCACACACACACATCTATCTATCTATTGATCTCTCTCTACGAACATGATCACATTTAAACAAAAATTACAATAGCTCCAAACATGCTATTGTAATCAATAGAATCCATCAAAATAACAAAATCCAATGCTACAAAAATTATTGAAATTATTATTAAAAAATCCATACCTAAATTTGATAGAAATAGAAAAATCGTAGCATAAATTATGAAAAAAAAAAATTTCTAGAACATCATTCTAACATTTAATGCAATACCCATTAGTCCAAAACCAACATCAAAGTAATACAGAATAATAAATAACACCCATTTAACAAATGTGCATAAAAATTTATAATAGTAATGGAAGAAGAAGCAATGATAAACCACCTCTAAATTTGAATAATAAAATTAACAAAGAAGAAGTGAAAAAACCACAAATCTGACCAATTAACACAACAAATCCATAATCCACTAGCATGTTAGCATCTCCAATCTTTGATAGCATCTCTTTTATATCATCGAAGTATGTGAAATAATTGAATGATTAAATTTTTAATACAGATAATAAAATTACGAAATAAAAGAAAAATAACTAAATACCAAAAAAAACATAAAACTAAAGGACAAGCATCTTTGTCCAATTTTACATAAATCCCATAATTAGCAAGATAATTTTCAAGAGAAAATATCATAAAAATATCTATAGCAAAAATACCCTAATAAGCCTCTCAACATAAAAAAAATTAAAACTCTTTCATTAAATATTAAACATGTAGCTACCAACACTACATCATTAAAAAGGTTATGAAAATAAAATCTATAGAAGTCAAGCAAACCATTACATGTCACACTCTAAATCAATTCACATGAGATCCTATCACACTCAATAATAAGGTTAGTGCACATCTACTCATAGTAATAAAGTATATGTAATTATATATTTACATAAAAAATATGAAAAGAATGATTAAGATATCCAAGGATCTCAATGTCCATCATAATAAAATATACTAAACTCATAACATGCATAGAATACATACACATGAGCACATGACTCACAACTCTATAAAGATCATATCTAACAAGGATATCAAAATATGTGATGCTACATCCTCCCCTACATAATAATCTTCCTCTTAGAAGATCCAAAGATGAAAATAACTTAGATCAAACTCAAGCTCCTAAGTAGTCTCTTGATGATAATGAAAACTACATAAGACCTTCACCATGGAACCTTTCCTAATGTGCAATTACCACTTCATCCCATCCATGATCTTAATGGGACATTCTACATATGAGACATTATCTTGTATCTATACCTTAAACTAGTTCACAATATGACCATTACTAGGAACATACTTCTAGAGCATAGAGACATAAAACACATCATTCATGTGCAAAAGTTGAGTAGAAAAATTAACAAGATACACAACCTCTCCTATGCAATGAAGAACAATGAACGGTCCAATATAATGAGAAGTAGATTTTTCCTTCTAACCAAAACACATTAATAATTTCAATGGAAAGAAACAATGCCATGTCTACATTCATGAATGATGTCATTGCCTAACAATATTGATGTCTCTTCATAACAAGGATCATAATTATTGTTATAAGACTTAAAAGGGGAAGTTATAATTAAGACTCTAAAGGATGTGTTGTGCTAATGGGCATGTCTCTCGAGGTGACCTTTGGGGATTGACCTAAGGTATTTCTAACTGGTTATTAAGATTGTATCAACATGGAGCTATAGAGTTGTTTAAGACAAGTAACAAGTATTGAGTGATGTGGGATAAGAAGACAACTATCCATTCCTTCTGGGTGCTGATAGGCTTGACAGTGATGGTAGTACTAAATATCCTCTAAAGGAAAGGTGAGAAAGAAGGATAGCCCTAAGAAATACTCAAATCATGGCCTAGATACATTATTCCACATTAATAAAACATTCTTTTCTTTTCTCTACACATAATATTGAATGTAATGTATATTTAACATTCTTCATGTTATATTCTTTTTGCATAATTTCATGTAAAATTTATATTTGGCATTTTCCATGACAATAAAGAATGGGATGTCACATTTGGTATCAAAGAAAATCATAATCCAAGGATCAATCATATTCAAGCATTGACTATAATCTAATGATGAACCATGGAGTCATGACTCATAAATAATCATAGGCTACCACTAGATGCATCTTACACCTAAGATGATCCATGTAAACTAGAAGATATCCCTAAACATTTTCAAGAATAATTGAGTTAGGACCATAAATATATAGGAGAATAATGAATATACATCATGTTCAACATGGATCTCATCAACCAACAAGATTTCTTCTTAGTTACTTTTATGGAAACTAGTGATCAATAATCCAATTATGCCTTAATAGGATACACCCACTACAAGAGATGTTAGTATAACAAAGACACATTGATTTAGATTTACATAATTTTTTCTTTGGAAATGACACCATAATAAAATGCTTTTGTAACTGTGCAATAATAATCCAAATTCCATGCTATATTCAATTCCAAAGAATAGTAGCTTGATTTAACATCAACATCACTATCGTCTATGTTATACATCTTGTGACTTGGATGTTAATACAATTAGCCAGGCTATGTTCACCAAAATTACACATTCATGAGTAATATAACCCACATATATTGACATATATATTCAAAATAGTAGATGTGAGAGAGCACATCAAAGCTTCCTTCCTCTAATATAGATGGAGAAAAAGGAATATTTAATTGTAGTGGGAAATCATTCCATGGAAAATCTTACACGAAGTCTAAATGATTTTGAAAAAGATGCAATATAGAGGTATTTATAATTGAAATTCTAGAACTTCAAATCATGGGGAAGAAATATTTGAACTTATATGCTATCTATCCTTAATTGTATTACATGAAGGTCTTGTAAGGTCTTCCATGCAAAACCTCATATGGTACTACCTTTAGAATAGCCTAATAACTATTGTTATAAGTAAACATTACAAACAATAAGATACTATTTCAACTAGTTGAAAACTACAAAGAACAAGACTCAAGCAAGCTTTCTAGTACTTGGTTCATCCTCTATAGCTAACCATCAATCTATAGGTAATAAGCTAAACTCATATTCATTCTAGTACCAAGATAATTAATGAATGCATGCTAAAACTGAGAACTTACTTTGGCATCATGATCTAAGATAATCTTGGCAAGAATGCTATGTAATTATACAATTTTAGAGATGAACAACTACACAACATTCTCTACACTTACTAAAGTCTTTGTAACTCAAAAATAAGCTGAATTAGTCAATAAGTTTACAACAAGAAGAATAGTATGATTTCCACCCTTAGTGTAAGGTAAACCATTAATGAAATCCACACCAATCACCTCCCACTTCTACTTTAGAATATTATGAAGGTATAAGTTTTCACCTAATCATTGTTGTTCATGTTTGAGTTGCTAAAAATTTAGAAAATTATCTATAAATTCTTAAACCATATTTTTCATGCCTATCCACTAGTATAACTTGTTAAGCATCTAGTACATCTTGTTAATGTGCATATGCATCTAAATCTTATTGAGATAAGCTTTATCCAAGAAATACTAGTATAAGAAATTAGACATACATATCTAATCCATATTATGAATCAACCCAACCACTTTGACTACCATGAAAGAATCAACAAGATGGCTAAGCTCCTCAAACTAAGAATGATATTCTCTGTGATGAGTGGCAAGGTACCCCTACACTCAACCATATGAATACGAGTATTTCACGTGCGATCTGGTCGAACTCCAAGGACTAAGTGCTTACATGCCTTAATGGAACACTCAAGGTTAATCAATCGTTGTCTTTCCAAGCTTACTTGTATTGCCATGGTTGTATGGTTAAGTAAGCTTGAGGTATATGATTATTTATAGCTTTTATATTTCTTATGTCTTATGCTAATAAAGGGAAGGAGACAGAACTAAGTGACTAACTTACACTAACTATTCATTAACTAAGTTCTAAATGTTCCTAACACTAGTATCCATTCCTACTTGCTGTACACATCCTGAACCAGTGCAACGTTGTTGGGATTACCAAATGCTAATCGTTACTAGGTTACCAAGCGCTACACGCATGCTTGAAGTGGTCGCACTAAGTGTATTTAACTAAGGGGGTTGAAGGTTGAGAAAGATATTAATTAACTAGAAAAGCATTTAAACATTCAACAATAATTAATCACTATTTAGCTTAATTTGTATACTGCAAGGTTTATCATAAAGTTCATATTTATTGTCATACACAAATGTGTGCTCAGGTATAAATTGCTCGAATAAAGATCCGTTTACTTTATGACTCCTACTGCGGGCACACAGAAATTATTCTAACTCTGGACTAATAAAACTGCAAGAGTTTGGCTACAGGTCTAAGCATTACTCTCTTGAACAAAGGGTGTCACCTCTTATTTATAGAAGATGAGGCAAGATGCGATATCATATATGCGATATCACGTGGTGGATGCAATATTGTGTACGCGATATCACGGCTCATCATACCCCCATGACTGAATGAAAGCTCTTCCTCAAGTTCCTTATAACATATTGGGAAGGTATGGGATTATTGACTTGAATGACAACTAATGATGAATGGGGTGATATGTGAACGAATCAACATTACAATACATGACAATATTAGTGTTCATGACTACAAGAATGAACACTATACACAATTATCATCTAGCCTTATTTGGTTTCCAAGAGAGAAGAGATAGAGAGAAAAGAAGAAGACATGTTTCTGCCAATGCTAGGATTGCGCCTTCCATTGTCCATCTATAACCATGCCATCAATCTTTTTCCTTGCACAACTATTCCAGCACCAGTCCATCCTGAGTGTTTCCTCCAGATCCAGTCCATTGCTGTATGATTGCCATCTACACACACAACATAGTCGCATATGAGCAAGGATAAGTAAGTCACAATATAGTTCAATGTAAGGTCTATTGGCTGAGTTTTGATATGGCTAATATGGATTCTACATATATAACACTGGTGACTACCCAAGGTGTAGGGCTTAGGAAAATTGAAAAAATTGGACCAAGGCCCCAATGACTAAGAGTGATCCTTTGGTAGCGATAGAATGGAAAAATATAAGGAATAAGAAATATGGAGAAAAATAAACAACCAAAACATCGATAAAATGGATTTTAGAGATGGTAATGAACAAAAAAAAGTTGATTGTATAAATATTTAAGGGAAAGAAGTTAACTGGTGCACCCAATAGGAATGCTAGTGGGTCCTGCCCAAAGTAGGCTCATGCCCTTTATGCCCTGAAAATCCCACATTCAAAGAGTCTATAGGTTCTAGAAATGTCATTTGGGAGCAAAATTTAAAGTCTTAACCACAAGAATTTACCAAAAAGAAAAAAATGCATCAACCAAAATGTAGACTACTGATACAATCAATAATGAGGTGGAAAATGGAGAAAGAATGGTGAGGAGAAGAGAATGGAATGGAGTTCCAAGAACAAGGTGGTGTACAACCCATTGTTTATGTATGGTTAATGTGACTAAGTAGATCTCATTCCAAATCTAGCCTCAAACAATCCACATCCAATGACTTCGCATTCATACACTCAGCCAATCCATCCACTTGAAGTAATAAGAATGCTTTCACCAAAGAGTCACTACCATTTCGAGGAAATGAGAAAGGGAAAAGTAAGAAGCAAGAAAGGACCTTAGTTAGAGGGAACATGTTTGTTTAGTTCCATAACTAGTGCGTGTAGCCCAGATGATTATTTTGTCTAAGGGATGTGCTTTGAATTTCTCATAGTTTTTTTTTCTGCGTGAGAACCACACCATACAAAGACTTATTTTTATTGGCTCAACTTCCCAATAATGGAGCAATGTTGGAATGGTAAGGAAAACTCAAGAAGAAAACATCCAAGCACCCAAGAGAATGCCTAGCACAAATGCATCGAATCCCCTTGAAGTCACACCCTTTTCAATCCTTGAGTCCTTACTCAATTTGAGAAATGCCCAGTCACCAATTCATTAATAGTTTTATTATTAAGAAAGGGACCGTATAGTTCCCAACCAAGAGAGACTATAGAAATTTATGAATGCATGGATGACGTGGACTCATTGCTTGTTATATCAAAAGAACCATACCTTAGTATCGACATTATAACTCCAAGGTAAAAACCAAACATTAGCAATCAATAGAATATAGTTCATACCACCATTAGGAGCATTTATTAGGTCACGAATCTAACAAAATTAAAACAATTAACAAAGACACAAAAACAAGCAAAACAAATAGTCACACAAAGAAATGAAATAGTATAAATGATGTTGCAAAACAAAAACAAGAAAAGTTAAAGAATTTTTTTAAAAAAAAATGTGTAAAACAAAAACTTAAAAAGAAACTAAGGGCCTCAATTGATTACTAGAGGTGGCCATCTCCCCCATGAATAAGTTGGAAGGAGGACATTCGAAATAATGAGCAGGGTCATCCCTTCTTAGAGGTATTATGTGCACTGACCATTCTAGATTCATGGTAAGGTTTGGTCTATTGCACATTGACTAACAATATCTTATTAAGGCTTTGGTCTAACTTTTCTAGGAATTTCCAACTTCCCCTAGTTGATGTTTTCCAGGTTAAGGTTTGGAAGTTGGCAATGGACTTGCTCAAGTACATCTATGCTTTCGATGTAAGCACTAGTTATTCCCTCAGTTAGTTCCATGCACATTAGTGAGTTACTCTCCTGATCAGCTATCAGCCACTGGGTGTCTCTTTGTTGTGTGGCTGTTGTATACAAGCACTTTTGTAGGTTAAAGTCTTATGCACACCGATTGCATGCAAGCAATGCTAAACTTTGCCCAACTCATGATCTCTGCATGCAATTTCACCCTGTATCACTGTATGCAATGCATGGAACCTTCTTTTTCTTGATCTTTCGGAAAGTGTTCTCCTTAGATATTTCTAGGGAAAGATTGTGGATTCCTAGACGTGCATCTATAGTACTTAGCCATGCCCTTCCCATTATTATTAGGAAGTATCCTTTACCATTCTTCACTTATATCACTAGGAAATCAGCAGGGTACGACCACCCACACATAGTGGTAATGATGTCCTCCACCAGTCCCAAGTGAATAGTGATGGACTGGTCAGCCAGCTCTAGGAAAATATTTCCCTTCCTTAATGGAGGCAAGTTCCAAGCTTTATACATCTCTCGTGATATTAGGTTGACTCTGAAACCTAAGACCAGAAGAGCTTTACATGGCTCATTCCCTACAATTTGGAGATAGATTAGGGGGCTTCTAGGATTAGAGAATTTGCTGGGAAGGTGGCCAACCTTAATCTAGTCAGTAACAGCATGTGTTAACATAATCGTATGCATTGAGCTTGGTCTTTGGTTTGAAGGGATCTCTAAAGCCTTATTTGATGCAGAGGTGTTCAGAGATTCAACCGCTTATGGTTGTGAGGGCTTGGTTGGACTATTGGTTTTGAAGAAAGGTCTTTTCTTCATATGGTTGTCAACACCAATAGTGGGTTGAAGATTCACAACCCTTGTGGCATTACATTGTTGCGGTTGAGTAGGGAATTCCCCTTGCATTGCTGGAGCAAGTGGTAGTGGAGCTATTGGTGTGAGAGTTGTGGATGGATTTGAAGGATGGTATGTTTGTGGGGTTATCTCCCCTAGGAGAAGGAGTTCTATAATACTCATGAGCTTGGTAGTGATGTTGTGGTGTAACGTGACTAATAGATTCATGTGGAGAGATTGGATGCTGCACGTAATAGCCATATGGGTTCGGTTTCCAGTAGGGATATTGTTGCCTTGGTGGTGGCATCCCCCATGACTATGGGTATTGCCACTATTGATGTTTCTCAACAGGTTGTGGTGGAGTTCCACTTGGATAATATGTTGAAGGTTGGTGGAACTACCTTGGGTTACCTTGGGGATAAGGTAACCATTAGGGTGCTTGCCATTTAGGGTCTTCTCAAAGAAAATTATCAAAAGCACCACTCTTATCATGGCTAATCTCCATCTCAAAGAAAAAAATTCACTGGATAACTTAATCAAAAGCATAGATACCCAAAAAAAATCATGGATTTGCTCATAATATCAACTACTTACTATATAAAAATAGATACTTCATGCTTCAGCTTATGATTGAATATTGGATAGGTGGGCTATTAGTTCAAAATCCATAAATTGATACTAAAGATCAAAGATAGATCATCACAAAAAAACTGGTCTAATAAAAACAAGGGCATCAAAAATTTTAGTTTCAACAAAAAGAAATCATCAATAGAATATAAAGGCCATGGGTATTTTCTTTCTGAATAAGGAAATACAACCACTTAAAAATAACTGATGTTGATAAAAAACTAAGTATTCATATATCATTAAATACCTTTTAAAGTCCTCATATGTCTGAAACGTAACCATTTATCAAAAATAGCTCAAGTTGATAGAGAACTAACTATATAAATTATATTATTCATTCAATACATCTAAAAGTTCATATATGAAAAACACCATCATTCAAGATTTTTCCATCCCATTAAGTGAAAAATACCTTTTGAGGACCTTTCCTTGCTCTTTGTGCATTTTGGCTAAAGTCTCCATGGACTCCCCCTACATTGAGGGCCCCCAAGATGATTGAGATGTAGGCTTCCCCTACATATGTGCTACTTATCTTGGGCTTTTAAGATCAATGTGCAAAAATCACAAAAACTGTAGATCAACATTAAGTGTAATTATGAAGATCTATAATTCTAGCTAGCCATATTGATAAAGGTTTATCTCATGGCAAAAATCATTACAAAGACTATGAGCATAGAAGTAGATCATCACAAAAATTTTAGATTGAGCAAGACAAGAAATTAAATGAAGGGAAATTATTACAAGTGCTATGATAAGTTATCACAAAACTAATTAACCAACATAAGAAATGCTCTAGACATTTTTTTCACATCTTTTATCTAAGACATAGGACTTCTCATACACTATCCTTTTTAATTAGCAAGAAAAGAGATAGAGACTAAACTTGATCTACCTCAAGATGAGGGCCCCTATCATGAAGTACCTCCTCATCCTTAGGTTCTCTTTCATTAGATCGTGTATGTGATGTTCCTATTTGTTCATTGTTCTTATGATAGAAATTTGAATCAATTCTTGCATTATTTTCAGAACTCCAGATTTCTTCATTCTCACTTATTGATACTTGCATAATTTCCTTACCAAAGCCCTTTTGACAAGACCAAGCATTAATCTTATCTTGATCATCATGGTTAAGAGTTTGTATAAAACCATAATTTTTACATATAAAAGTAGTATTATCCTTAAGATCAAAATTATCAAACCTTACTATGCTTGGGCTTGAGCTTGCATTTTCATGTGTTACATCCTCTAAATTCTTTAGCTAATTTTTGGGAAAATCCTCATCTTGAATCTTGCTGCAATCCTTGTTACAAGAGGTTAGTGGTTGAATCTCAGTTTTTAGGTCTAAGATTTCTTCTTTCATTTTATCATGAATAACATTTATCTTAAAAAGCACTAGTGTCTTTTCCTTCCTAATCAAATGATGTAAGAGAAAAATTTCTTCTTTAAATTTACTATACGTCTCATCACACTTACCATGTTGTTCAATCATATGTGAGGAAGATTCATTAGTAAGTCCCATGAAGATGAGATGAGAATCTTTAGGAGAATTGCATGCTTCTTCTTCACTTTGCTCATCATCATTCCAACTTTATAAAAGTTTATCTTTTTTGGTTCCTCATCATTGGATCTATTCTTTGGCTAAAATTTGCTATCATTTATATCACTAGGACATTTGAAGGCTACATGGCCTCTTCCTCCACAAATCCAACACTCTATGGAAGAAAAATCTAGACTAGAAGAATCTAAAAAATTTCTACTTCTTTATATACCTTTAAATAGATTTGGTCTATGTTGTTACTGAGGTGTCCCTTTGTTTCTTCTTGTAAGCAATCATTATAGTCTACTTGAGAGAAAAGCAATCTCATCTTCATTACCCTCATCATTCTCATTGGTCTCCTTCTCCTTAGAGGAAATATTTAGAGAAATAGGTGTTTCTTGAATTACTCCTTTGCTTATGAGATTCATTTCATAGACGATGAAAGCACTTTGAAGTTTCTCACATCTTAGAGTTGAAAAATCTCTAATTTCCTGCATGGTTATGACCTTAGGTCTAAACTCTGGTTGTAGAGTTCTGATCATTTTGATGATGATGTTACTTTTAGGCAAGTCCCTTCCTGTTCCTCTAATGGCTATAACAAGATCGTTAGCTCTAGAAAAATAATCTTTGATTTTCTCACCTACTCTCATTTTAAGTTTATCCTATTTACTTTGCAAAACCAACAACTTCAATTACTTAACAATAGAGGTTTCTTCATAAGTAGGTTCTAAAGTTTATGAAGTTTCTTTTCCATTTTACATCCTACTACCCTATTAGATTTAGATTTATTCAAAGCACAATATAAACAATTTTTTTCTTTGGAATCAAACATGAACTTATCCTTTTCTTCTTGCAACCATTTATTTAGAGGCTTGATGATGCCAGTGGTACCATGGATGGGTGGAGTGTATCCTTTCAAGATTGACTCCCATACTTAAAACTCCATGGATTCAAAGAACCCTTGCATTCTAGCTTTCTAATAGGTGAAGTAAAAACCATCAAACATGGATTTCTTTGTGTAATAAGTCCCCTCCATTATTCACTCATGAAGTTAATGATGAAACAAAGAGTACCAAGCTCTGATACAACTTGTGGATTATTGAACATAGAAAAGGGGGATGGATAATTTTCCCAAATCGAAACTTAAACAAACAAAGCACACACATACCAATTTACATGGTTCTCAAACTTGGGTACTCCACACTCAGAGGGTAGATCACATGCACACCTCTAGGCTTTGTTGCTCTAAAATTGTGGTTGAAGGATCCACACTCTTTATAGTCATCAAGACTTGTTCTAAAGTGTTGTACTATAGCACAAATCACTCAAACTTGCAAGGTCCCATTAGGCTTGGAAATGTGGTTTCAAGTATTCCACAACCATTACAATCCTCAGCTCTACATCGAAGTGTTGCACCACAACACCAATAGCTCAATCCCATAGGATCCCAACAAGCTTAAGGAACTCAACTCTGTAGGCCAACAAAAAAAAAAGAAATACAAGGAATGATTGCAACCCGATTTGCTAATCCTTACATAGTTAGGTAAAACACACTTTACAAAGACAAAATGATTATACAATGATAAGCAATAGAGAATTAAATAATTACAAATGATTATACAATGAATAAAATAATGCTTTCACTTTTTCTAATGCACATGAAGGCTTCTTATAGTTCCCATTTTTCTAAATCCTTCTCAAAACACATGTAACATCTAATTAACATTCACTAATGGTCAAGAGATATGTCTTTCTCATGCTTGAGATATCTCTTTGAATTTCGCTTCAAATCTAGAAAGATGTCTTTGTTTCTTAAAAGAATTCTTTTTGAAGTCTCTATCCTCGAAGACATCTTTGCTCAATGGAAGATGTCTTTCTATATTTGGTTTGCATTCTATAAAGAAGTCTTTACCTTATGAAAGATGTCTTTGGTTAGGGAGATATGTCTTATTATTTTTGGAGACATATTCTAGATTTTCTCTAAGTTCATCCCAAATTTGCCAAGACATCTTCTACTTCCCGGAGATATCTTTCTTCATCTTCCTTTGTCTTTTGAATGCATTGTTCTTTGTCCATAGTCTTGACCTCCCACATGCTTAGATCATGATAACTTTACTTGTTCAATATCAAGTCTTTTTCCATGTTCTTTGGATGTTCATTTGAAGACATGTGGATGACCTCTTCCTTTGAGCTCTAGGATAGTTCATTCTTTGTCATCTTTAGCTCATCTTGGTTTCTTGTGTACATTTTCCTACACACAATAACCATACAACCATACAAATAACTTTTGTCTCCATTTTACTTAACATTTTGGGCACACCAAAACACATCAAAAGTTCCACAATAGAGATTATGAAATCCATGTTTTAAATGAAACTATAGAATCAAACTTCATAAATCCATTTTTATGGCTAAGATAGACTTGTAGGAGAGATGTCTTGAAAAATAGAAGACATTATAGAAAATACATATCTAACAAGAATGGGATGTCTATTATACTAGGGATACATCTCTATATTGAAAAGAAATTTCAACTTTAAAGGAAACATCTTTGTAAGGATGGAGATGTCTTTGAATAAGACAAGACATCTTTTTCTAGACTTAGACATCTAGCTAAGATCCCTATCACAAGGAAGGCACATCTTGTAGAGGTATTGGATATCTTGATTGGATATGAATAGGCCATGAATTAGATGAGAAAGTAGTAAAATGATGGAAATTTGTAGGGAAAACTATAGAAAAATGGATTGATAATCCAAGAACAAGAATTGGTGAAGATTAGGAGCATACTAATGACTAAATTGGAAACTCAAATAACAAAACATAATGTTATGAAAGTTAATATAAAAAGATTAGTATCAATACATCCAATAACATAATACAAATAAGAGAAGGAAAACTCCAACAAATTATATGAATTGTGAGTAATTACAAGAATATACCAAGAAGGATAGATTTGAGTAAAGTATCAAGATAAATGAAAAACCCCAATCATTCAAACTAATTACCAAAAGAAATAAAACCATATATATATATATATATATATCAATTCATGATCACATTCAAAAAACATTTATGATAGTTTCAAACATGTTATCACAACTCTATAAATATCATATGTGATAGCATCCAAAAAAATTTTATGTGATCTTGTGTGTGCTTCATTAATGTTGATTCACATTCAAAAAAAATTATGATAGTTTCAAAAAAATATGCCAAAATAATAACATTAATGAAGCACACACAAGATCACAAGCTTCATAACTCTATAAATATCATATGTACAAAGGATACCAAAATGCCAGGTGTTACTAAAGGAACTTTAGGCAACAAAAGAATTACCTAATTATCTTATCTTCATAATGAATTAGCTAATAAAATTTATATTTCTAAAAAGAGTAGAAATTTATCTATAATTTTGAAACAAGAATTACTACCAAAGACATTTTTAAGCTGAGGTTATCTACATTCTTTTAAACATAATAAAAATCATGGTGATTTTGGAAGTGCAAATTTGAAAGATGATAAGCCAATATTTGTTAGGTTTCTAAAGCTAAAATTTTATCTAAACCCATAGATATTATCTTTTACATAAATATAATTTTATATCAAATGGTTATATGATGACGAATAAATAACCTAATCATTGATCATAATTTATTATAGATTCAAAAAATATGTCAAATTGTAGAGAAAATTTATCTCAAACTATAAAAGATTTTGAATTTATGTTTTTGCTACATGTAGCTTCCTATTCTAGCTTTCTAATGAAGCTAGAATCACTAAAAAAATATTACAAAATAGCTAAGATATAATAAAAAAAGTGAATATACCTAATTATAACTATTCAACTTACAAGATTGACTAAATATTGAAGAACATTGAAGAATTGATGAATTTTTAAAAGGATGATGAAATAGTTGAATTCTTTCTAATATTACAATGATGATTTTCTAATAAAAATTTCCAATAGATTCCTTGAACATATATACATTACAACTGGGGATGGATGATAGAGAAAGTTGAATGAAGTTTCAAATTGAGGTCATAAGAAGTCCCTTGTGAAATTTATGTTTGAAATGACCTAGGACAATCCGTCCTTAGTCTAGACAAAAACTATCCACTTTCAATGACTTTGCATCACCCCCCTAAGACCAATCTACCCACACGAGACATGAGAGTGCTTCCACAAGACAACCGCCATTCCATAAGGAGAAGAAAAGAGAGAAGTAGGAAGTAAGAAAGGGCCTTAGTTAGAGGGGAATTTTAGGCATAGGTGCATGCCTTTTTAGTTCCCTAACCAATGCTTGTAGCCCATTTATTTGTCTAAAGGGTGTGCTTTGAATTTCCATCATTTTTTTAAAAATGGGAACTACACCATTCAAGGACTTATTCATTTATTATGTCTACGAGGTGTGCTTTGAATTCCCATTGTGTTTTTTTTTTCTAAATTTTTGGATGGAAACCACACCATGAAAACACTTTATTCAGCTTCCTATCAGTGGTTGGTATGGAATGGTGAGAAGTCTGTGAAAAACACTCAGGTACTTAAGCAAGTAGAAGAGTACAAAGAGTATTGAATTCCCTTAAAGTCACACCATTTACAAACCTTTGAATCCTTTCGAATTCTAGAACTACTAAGGTCACAAATTGATTCAAAGCTTCTTTAATGAAAGGGACCTTGAATTCCTAGAACAAGGAAAACCATAGAGTTTATTGGATAGGTGGATGACATGGACTCACTACCTATTCCATGAAAAATAAACCATGTCAAATTCATCAAACATCATAATTCAAAAATAGAAACTAGACATTGAGAATCACAACATTAAGTACAAACCATAATGGGTAAATAGTAATAGCAGCATTGTTTCCTGTGGTAATAAATAAATTTTATTAGAAAAAATGAGGAAATATTACACTTTAATAAAAAAACCAAAGTAAAATATATAAGAAAGTGTAAAATAATCAAGAAAGGTTGAAAGGTAGTAACAATGATGTAAAATTAGAAAAATTTGAAAATCCAAAAATTTGTAAAATAAATAACTTGTAAAATCAAAAACATGGAAAACAAAAGGTAGAAAAATTGAGAAGCCATATGGATTGTTGCATGGATGACCATCTCCCCCATGACTAAGTTGGAAGAAGGAGATCCAAAGAATGGAATATGATTGTCCATTCATTAAGGTGATACTTGCATTGGCATGTTTTAGTTTGAGGAAAGGTTTTACTTGTTGGATGTTGACCAACTACTTTTTATTTGGGCTTTTAGGTTTATAAATTAACATGGTTCAAAAGGGAGAGATTTCATTAATTATATAAGTTCCTTTCCACAATGTTTGAAATTTTTCCTTCTAGGGTACATGTGTAGGGTTCTAGTAGAGGACCTTATCTCCTAGTTGAAGTTTTACCTTCTATATTTTGAGGTCATGATGTTGCTTGTTGAATGCCTTGTGCACCTCATTCAAAGATAGGGCCACTAATCAATTTTCATCTAGCACATTTAGGTTAATCAATCTTTCTTTCTATGCTAGACTTAGGTTAAGATTTAGATCACAAGTTGTTGAGAGTGTATGAAGCTTGGATTAAATAGGGAGCATTGGAAGTTTTCTATACATCAACTCATAGAGAGAATAGCCAATAAGAAGTCTCTATGTTGAATGGTAAGCCCAGAGGACATCATTAAGTTTTGTACTTCAATCTTTCCTATATTTGCTATGGTCCATGTTAGTATCTTTATGATCTCTCAATTGGTTACCTCTACTTGACTATTGGCTTAGGGTTGGTAAAGTATTATTAATTTATGTTCAACCCCCAAGCATTGCATTAACCTTATAAAAGTGGCACTTGTGAAATGAGTTTCATTATCAAAAATTAGTGAATCTGGCACTCCAAACCTATGTAGAATATTTTGTTATATAAATCTAGTAGCAATGGATGATGTACAATTAATGACAGCTACTACTTCTATCCATTTTGTGTAGTAGTCAACTGCTACAATAATATATGCCTTTCCATTAGACATGGGTGTGATGGGATCCATGAAGTCAATGTTCCATATGTCAAAAGGTTCAAGTGGTTGAATCCACTATTGAGGATCTTCCATGTGAGTAGTCATCCCCCCATCTCATTGACAACGTTCATAAGATCAAACAAATTGGTGGACATTTCTAAAGATTGTAGGCTAATAGTATCTTGCCATCAGGATTTTCTTAGCTATGAATCTCCCTGCATAGCAGCCTCTACAAGGCCCTTCATGAGCATCCTAGAGAACATGCAGTTTATCTTCATCAAGGACACACCAATGAATCAGGCCATCTACACATACCTTGTAGAGGTGTTCATTGATTTTCATAAAATATTTGGCCTGATGAAGAAATTGTTTCTTCTTTCTAAATTTAAGATCTTGTGGCATCTTCTGTGTGAGAAGATAAGTGAGGATGCCATTGTACCATGTTTTTTCTGTAGGCGTTTGTTTATTTATTACTCCTATAAAGAGGAGTTCATCTAGAAATTGATCAAAATGTGGGCTCTCCTCCTCTTTATTATCCCATCTTAAGAGAGAGAGATGATTAGTAATCACATTCTCAGTCACTTTCAAATCTACCATTGTAAGATTGAATTCCTGCAAAATCATGAGATACTGTATGACATGAGGGCTCACCATTGGCTTGTTCATGAGGAAGTGTATTACACTATGATCCATGTGCACAAATAATTTTTAGCCAAGCACATAGTCCTTGAACTTTTCCAGAGTGTACACCAAAGCCATTAGTTCTTTCTCTATGGTGGTGTAATTTAATTATGCTCCCACAATGCTTTAGCTTATGTAGTAGATGTAGTATGGATATTTCTTATCATCCATCTACATTATCATTACTCCCAAGACATAGTCAGATGCATCCATCATGATGTAGAAGGGTTTAGACTAGTTTGGTGTTCCTAGGATTGGTGTTTCTATGAGTTTCTCCTTTAACTATTGAAATGCATGTTCACATTCCTTGGTCCAAGTGAATGATTCATCTTTCTTTGTAAGCTCTCCAATAGTTTTGCAATCTTAGAGAAATTCTCTATGAATCACCAATAGTAGCCAGTGTGTTGAAAGAATGACCAAACATCTTTAATTATCTCTGGTTGACATGTATTCCTTGGATGACCCTTATCTTTTCAGGGTCTTCCTCAATTCTTTTTCATGAAATTTAGTGCCCTAGTACAATGCCTTCTTGGACCATGAGATGGCTCCTTTGCTAGTGGAGCTGCAAGTTTGTTTCAACACATCTCTTTAATACTTTCTCAAGGTTGTCCAAGGCTTGCTCAAATGTAGCTACATAGGTGGAAAAGTCATCGATGAAGACTTTTAAACCACTACAAATCTGTTGTTGGAAGATACTAAGGACCAAGCGTTGGAATGTTGCAAGGGCATTGCATAGACTAAATGACATCTTACAATATGCAAAAGTCCCCTAGGGACCTGTGAATGCTTTCTTGGCCTGATCTTCTAGTGTAATTTAGATTTGGTTATAGTTGTTATAACCATCCAAGAAGCTGTAATAGCAATCCCTAGATATGGTATCCAATACTTGATCCACAAATGGCAATGGAAAATGATCTCTAAACATTGCAATATTCAACAGCCTAAACTTGATGCAAACCCACCATTTTCCATCTTTCTTTGGTACAATTATGAGTGGGCTAACCCACTCACTATCTGTGATAGGATAGATGAACCCTACCTTGAGGAGTTGTTCAATTTCCTCTTTGACAATCTGCTTCAATTTGGGGTATAACCACCTTTGTAGCTACCTTCTAGGCTTCATGGCTAGGTTAGTGTAAATGTGATGATGGCATATTCTTGAATCGATTCTTATTAGCTTAGAATATGACCAAGCAAAGGCTATTGGCCATTTTTTAACCATCATTAATAGCTTCTATTTTTGTTCAAGAGAAAGTTTGGCATTAGTTATGATTGGCTTACCATTGTTTAAAAATGCATATTCCATATCAATCGGTAAATTTTTTAGCCCTAAGAGCTCCTACTTGAAGTTATTAGGGATTTCCAACTCTCCCCAACAAGTATCATCATCTTCATTAAAGAGTTGGGAATGAACTTGTTTAATTTTGTCCATGCCTTTAACATAAGCACATGTTAGGCTCTTAGTTGGTTCCATGCATAATGTGCTGCTATCTGAGTCAGCTATCAGCCACTGGGTGCCCTCTTGTTTCATAACTGTTACGTATAGATACCTTTGAATATTGATTTCTTGTACACACTAATTACATACTTTAATATATGTACTTTTGCATGCAGTTGCACCTATTATCACTATACGTGATGCATGAAATATGCTTCTTCTCTATCTTTCCTAATTCATTTTCCTTGGATATTTTAAAAGAGAGATCCCTTATGCCCATATGTGTGTCGGCTATGCTCAACCAAGCTCTTCCTATAATGATAGGAAAGTCACTTTTGCAGTTTTCAACCTTGATCACCAGGAAATCGTCAAGATAGGACCACCCACAAACTATGATCACAATGTCCTCTACTAATCCCAGAGGGATAATAATTAACTAATTTTTCAATTCTAGATGGATGTTTATCTTCTTGAGAGGTGGTAGGTTTCAAGCCTTATACATGTTATGGGAGATGAGATTAACTCTAAAAACAGAGTCAATAAGAGCCTTGCATGGAAAATGTCTAGCAATATGTAGGTAAAGGAGTGGATTTCCTAGGTTAGATCTTTTCATAGAAAGATTGCTAGCCTTGATCTAGTCAAAAATAGCATGAGTTAGCATCACAGTGTAAATCTGAGGTGATAGTTGGTTTGATGGGCACTAAAGGTATTTGATGTAAAGGATGAGGGTATTGCACATGTAGGATGATCAACTATACTAGATTGTGAGGGTTGAAGAGGACTGCTAGGGTCAAAAGAAGGATCATTTTCTAGATCGATTGTCCAAGCCACTTGGCTAGAAAGTCAGTTGTGAATGTACAACCCTTGTAGCATTTCATTATTATAGCTATGGAGGAATCTCACCCTACATGGATGGAGTAGGAGGTAATTGGGTTGAAGGCGAAGGTGTATGTGTCGATGGATGCATAGGCTACTATGGATATGAATATGAGTTTTTCCCTCAAGTAGATGGTAAATGTGTTCAGTGGTACTCTGGAGGGTAATAGTAATGCTTGAATGAGGTATGACTTGTAGAACTTCTTGGGGAGATAGGTTGCTAAACATAGTATCCATATGGATCTGATTTCCTATAAGGGTATTGCTACTTTGGTAGTGTCATTCTTCATGATTATGATTGGTAACATTATTGGTATTGTTCATAAGGTTGTGGAGGAGCTTTGCTTGGGTAGTGAGCTTATTTTTTATGGAACTGCCTTGTATTTCCTTGAGGATAAGGTAATTTCCTAGGTGCTTGCCTACGTGCTAGTTGAGGATACAATGCATACAACCCAAACTCTTGTAAGTGTGACATCATAGGGCAAAAATCCTTTGGATGTTCATATTGGAAAATGTCACAATTAGTTTCATCATTAGAGTTGGTTTCCACAACTTCCTCTATGGCTGTAGCTTTGCCCATACCTCCTTGGAAGGCATGTTTAGCTTCTTTTCACCTTTTGCGATTATGATCACTATTTTGCTCTTTGGATTCTTCAGAAATCTTCATAGTAGTTTAAAATTTTCCATCCAAAGAGTCCCATAAGTTATCAACCTTTTTCAAAATATCAAAAATATATTTTTAAATGGGCAAGGTTTTTCTGTTCACCGCTTTATCGAGTGGTGACTCCTCCTCATCACAAAATTGGACCTTCCATTTTTTGCTAAAAGTATCCATATTATACTTTTCTACAATTTCCTTTTTTCTTAGGTTACCTTATTCTTTTTCTACCTACTCAATTAGCCTTTGGATATGATGGGCTCTTNGCCTTATTCTTTTGCTACCTACTCAATTAGCCTTTGGATATGATGGGCTCTTAGTTTAGACAATATTTCTTGGGCATACATCACAAGGGTTCTTCTAGTTTCTGCTCTGAGCCCATCTATGATGTGGCAAAATTGTTTTCTCTAAGAATAATCATGGCCAGGGCATTAGTGTAAGAGTGAATAATATCTACCCATGGCAACACCCAAGGGTTCATGTGTTCCCTATTTCTAGCCTTGGATTTTCCTTCTCAGATTAGACACTCTAAAGTATGTATAGTATTTATCATTGAATAGCTCCAACATGGTACTCCATTGGTGGATGGATTCTAACTCCAAGGATTGGTACCAACTTTTAGCTTCCTTGATGAGTGTCCTAGGGAAGAGCTTGAGTTTTTTCCAATTCATTTTCTATGTTTTGTAAGGCATAGATATTATGGAAATCTTGTAGATATGTCTACAGATTAGAATTGTATGCCCTCTCAAATCTTGGGATATTATTCATGTCTAAGTGCTTGATTTGACTATCTTTAACATGCCTAGTTGGAATTCTAACCACCTCTATAATGTTAAGCATGTTTCTTATCACCAATAAAGATTCATCATCATCACTACACTGATGATGTCGATGATCATTTCAGAAACCCATTCAATCTTAGTGGCCTTCATGGTCATTATTATCTCATTGATCACCTTCATCCTAACTATTTCGATGGTAGCTTTTATGAGAACCAACAGATGAAGAGGAATGTTTGGAACCAAATGCAAGAGATGAAGAGGAAGGTGGACTACCACCACCACTGTGGTGTCGACCGTCACTTTTTCACTCATGATGATCATCATCTTTAGATCCCTTGCCATTGCGATGCTTGCCTAATTTCCTACCTTAGTTGTCACTTTTTCTTGAATCTAATTTATGAATAGTAGATCATAGAATCAGGGTTGCCTCCTCATCATTAATAATGGAAGGTGGAGAATCTTCAAAGGGAGGATCCTCATTGTCATCTTGATCTAGTAGGAATAAGGGATTAGTAAAATTCTTTTCCTTTGTAGCCTCATGGAGCTTCTCTTGACATCAATCTTGTTTGCATTGTGTTTTAGTGGAATAGTAGTTTCAAGTGTCATAACAATTCACAATGTATTTCTCATCAAGATCTACGATGCCTAACTTTTTAAGGGTCTAAAATAGCATCCCATTCATAGATTGATTGAGGTGCAAGATGATGTTTCCCTTCATATCACACCATCACAACTATTGATCTTGATGTAGGATGAAGGTGAAGTCCAGTACATACTCATCTGGATGAGTATATACCACTTTGCACTCCTGAGGGACTAGTGGTTTAACATCCTCACATCTATGAGAAGAAGAAGACATTTTTCAAATGAAGAGAATTATTAGTGTGCATAATAGTTATATGTCATTGAGAGTGATGTTGACCTTGAGTTCATCCAATGATATGCATAATATTCACTAGTCCTAGATAGTGCATGTTTCAACAAACAAAGTTCCCAACAATGGCACCAGTGATGAGTAGCAAGGTACCCCTATGCCCAACCATACGAAACACAAGCATTCATGCCCAATCTAGTTAAATTCCATAGACTTTGTAGTTTATGATGCACTAGTCTTCTAGGAAGGAAATCTTACCAATCATTATCTTCCCAACTATACTTGTGACGTACACTGGTATGGTTAAGTGTCATTGAGGCATCTGACTTTTATCATTTTGTATTTTATGGTTTGGTGTTGAATGGAGATAAAAGTAATTGGATTAACTAATTCAAATTAACTAATTAACTAGCATTTAACTAGTCCTAACATAATCATTCGGTCCTACTTTTTGTAGACATCCTAAACCCACGTATTCATTGTTGGGCTACCAAATGCAATGCTATTGGGTGTACCAAGGAATAACGCTACTAGGATTACCAAGTGAATATGTGTTACTATTGAAGTGGTCATACTTATGTGTTTAATCTATCTCACTTATCTTACTTAATTGCTTTATTAACTTAATTAGTAGAAATCATTTAATAAATAATTGAAAATATTTAATAAATTATATAATACATTTAATAAATAACTAAAAAATTTAAAATGCATAAATAGAATATTTAATCTATCCAAAGTGCTACAATATTTATCAAAAAGCTTATCTTTATTGTTGCACACACTATCGTTCTTTGGTACAATAATGCTCAAATAAAGATCTATACACTAAATGACTCTTGCTATGGGCACTTAGGAGAAAAATTCTAACTCTCAAATAAACAAATTGAAAGAGCTTCACTACTACTAAAATCTCAATTTCCAAAAATGCAGCTACTTGATGCATATTGATAGCCGATTATAGGTACTACGTTGATGGGGACTTGTCAATGCATGATACGATGCATCAACAAGGCCTTGTCAACAAGGCTGCCCAGTTGATGAGGCCTCATCGACATAGCTAGTAGAACTACAAATGATAAATAATAAAGAGTACTAGCAAAGAGGAGTTCATTAGAAAATTGATCAGATAATGGGCTCTACTACTTCTTGCTATTCCATTGCAACCAAGACAAGTTTTCATCTACCATGTTCTTAGTTCCCTTTTAGACAACCATCATAAAATTAAACTCTTGGAGGATAACTAGCCACCGTATGACATGGGAGCTCATTGTTGGTTTATTCATGAGGAACTAGATGGCACTATGATTGGTGTGCACAAAAACTTTCTATCCAACAAAATAATGCCTAAATTTATCTAATGTTTACACCACCACTATGAGCTCCTTTTCAATGGTGGTGTAGTTGAGTTGTGCACCCACAAGGTTATTACATGCATAGTGGATGTACTATGGATGTTTTTGACCATCCATATATGTAAGTATAGCTTCAAAGGCATAGTTTGATGCATCCATCATGATGTGGAATGGCCTAGACTAGTCTTGTGATCATAGAATTTGAGCTTCTATGAGTTTTGCTTTAGTTGTTAGAATGCATGATCACATTCCTTGGTATATATGAATGGTGCATCTTTATTTATAAGTTTTACCAATGGCTTGGTGATATTTAAGAAGTTTTTGATAAAGTACTTGTAGTAACCAATGTGTCCAAGGAATGACCTCACATACTTTATGGTCTCTAGTTATCTAGTTATTCATTGGATGATCCTTATTTTCTCTAGGTCTATCTTGATCCCCTTGTTTCAGATTCAATACTCTAATACAATGCCCTCTTGGACCATCAAGTGGCTTTTTGCTAATTAAGCCATAATTTGGTTTCTACACATTGCTAAAGAACTTGCTCCAAGATGTCCAAGACTTACTCAAAGGTATCCCCATAGGTAGAGATGTCATCCATGAATATTTTACACCACTACCAATTTATTATTGGAACATGCTAAGGACCAATTATTGGAATGTGGCAAGAGCATTACATAGGCCAAAGGGCATATTTTTGTATGCAAACATCCCCCAAGTACTTGTAAACATTATCTTGGCCTAGTCTTTAGGTGTGATCTAAATTTAGTTATAGCCACTATAACCATCCAAAAAGCTCTAATAACAATGCCTCGTAATAGTATCTAGAACTTGGTTCATAAATGGCAATCAAAAATGATCTTTGTAAGTTGTCATATTTAAAAACCTAAAGTCTATACATACTCTTCATTTTCCTTTTCTTTTTGGACACAATAACAAGAAAGCTAATCCACTTTCTATTCTCAATAGGATAAATGAACCTAACCTTAAGGAGTTGTTCAATCTCCTCTTTGATGACTTGCTTGAGTTTCAAGTTTAAGCATCTTTGTGACTATCTCTTTGGTTTAACGAAGGAATTTATATAAACTTTATGTTGGCATATCCTTGGATTAAGTTTTGTTAACTCATGATATGACCAGGCAAAGGCTATTAGCTATTTGTTAACAACCTTCAATAATCTCATTTTCTATACAAGAGGAAGTGTGGCGTTGATAATTACTCACTTGTTATTGTTCAAAAATGCATACTCCATTCCTACCAGTAGAGCTTTTAATTCAAGGGGTTGTTGATTAAAATTTTTAGGGATCTTCAACTCTCTCTAATCAATCTCACTTTATGCATTAGAGAGTTGGTGATGAAGCTACTCCAACTTATCCATGCTTTCCTCATAGGAGCTAGTGAGGCTCTCAGCTGGTTCCATGCATATTGTTGATCTAGTCTCATTTTCAATTGTCAATCACTAAGTTCCTTCCTATTTAATGGATACTGCGTATAAGCATCTTCTAACCTCTATGATATCTACACATTAATTGCATAATCAAAGTGATATGCCCTTGATGATCCATAGTTTTTGCACACAGTGGCACCCTATGTCATTGTACATGATGCATAGAACTTTATTCTTATCAATTTTTAAAAATTCATTTTCCTTGGAAATTTCCAAGGAAAGGTCTCTGATCCCCAACCTTGAATCTATGATGCTTAACCATGTTCTTCCCATGATGATAGGAAAGTCTTCTTTACTATTTTCCACATGGATTACTAGAAAATTGGCAAGATATGATCACCCAAAAATGGTGATCATGATGCCTTCCATCAATCACAAAAAAATAGTGATGGATTGGTCTACTAGCTCTAGTATGATGTTGCTATTTTTTAAGGAAGGTAGGTTCTAGGCTTTGTACATTTCTTGGAAAATCAAGTTAACTCTAGAACCTAAGTCCAAAAGAGCCTTGCATGACTTAATTTTGGCAATCTATAAGTAGGTAAGATGGATCCTAGTATCAGATCTCTTCTTGGGAAGATGGCCAACCTTGATCTAATCTATGACCACATGGATCAACATGATAGTGTGAAACTAGGGAGTACCTTGGTTCGAAAGTTACTTAATAGTAATTTCAGAGGTATAAGTAGTAGGGTTAATAGCCATAGGTATTTTTGAGGGCTTTGTGGGATTGTTGGTTTTGAAGAATGACCTTTTGCAATGCTTGGATTTAGAGCTACTTAACTAAGGATCTGATTGTAACTTTAATATCCTCATAGCATTCCTATGCTATGGCTAGGCAAGGATCTTAACCTACATGGATGAAGTAGCTAGTAGAGGAGTTGAAGATGGTGGTGTAGGAGTGGAAGAGTGTTGAGGAGGATAGTAGAGAAATGAGAACCAAAGGGTTCCCCTTGCCTCAATTCTGAGCCCATCTATGATATGATGTAGCTGATCTCATTCAGAGTATCCATGGCCTAGGCAATGGTTCAACAAAGAGTAGTACCTACCCATAGCCTCATGTAAGAACTCATGAGTGTCTTTTTTCCATTCTTATATTTGCATCCTTAAATTGGCCACTTTGGAGTATGTTTGGTACATTTCATTGAATAGCTCTAGCATCATACCCCATTGCCAAATAGATTCCAATTCAAGGATTAGTACTAGTGTTCTGCTTTCTTGATGAATGTCCTTGGGAACAACTTAATTTTTTTCATTATTTTTTTCATTCTACAAGGCACAAGCATCATGAAAGACTTGTAGGTGATTTTGTGAATCTAAATTGTACCCCCTACTCAACCCTAGGAATATTATTCATATATAACCATTTAATGTGGCTATCCTTCACATAACTAGTTGAAATCATAATAGCCTCTAAAATATTTACCATGTTTCTGGTAGTCAACAGGGGCTCATCATAGTCACAGTGCTCTCTATGACCCCTATCATGACCATGATGCCTATGATGATTCCTATTGTGCCTTCATTCTCTATAATGTTCATCCCCTAGTTGCCCATGCTCATAGTCTCTATTGTCTTGGTGAGATCTATAATCATTCCTACCCCTTTATTCATCTTCATTATGATTTCTATTTCCTCTACTTCACCTATCAAAGTTGAAGGAGGAAGACAATGAGGATGATGATGAAGTCAAAGATGGAGGAGAACCAACACCAGAACAATGCCTACTACCCCCTCTTCTTCAATCCCTATCCCGATCATCATGTTTTTCTTTTTCCTAATGCTTTTCATTGTTCCTACCTTACCATCTTTTGAGGCTCTTTGATATTGATAGCCATTCTTCACATTACTAGGATTATCCACAATTGACTGCAACCACTAGTTAAGGGTATCCTCCTCAAATAGAGGAAGAGAATCTATGTATTTGGAGGCATCCAAAAATAAGTCCTTACCTTCTTTGTGCATTTTTAGGAATAAATGGCTAGGAAACATTTTTCCTTTTGAAGCCTCATATCTATCTTCCATTTACCAATCTTTCTTTTGTTGTGCTTTTGTGGGATGATAATCTTGATAAGAATGATCATGAAGCTCATACTCTACATTATCTTTGGCAATGCCCAACTTGATAAGATTATTTAATAGCATTACTAGAATAGATTGATCGAGAGGCAACATAATGCTTCCTTCCATGTTCCTCCATCATAGCTACTTGTCTTGATGTAGGATGAAGATAAAATCTAGAGTGTAGGGATCAAGATGAGTATAGAAAACTTTGAATTATTGGAACACTAGTGTCTTTTTTCCTTCTTACCTTTGATTAGATCCACATAGGTTTGAAGGTGGAGAGTCTTTGATGAGCAGCATGTACCTTCTATGTCCAACCATATAAATCACAAATGTTCATGTGAAATCTAGTTGAATTTTGTGGATGGAACTAGTGTAGTATCTACATTGTTAAGCATTGATCATAAGTCACTATCTTCTCACTTGGACTAGTGGTAGTTTGGTCATGTATGGTTTAGTCCAAGGTGAGGCATATGATTATTGATGTTGTGCGACCCTTAAACTAATTGGATAATAATGTAGAAATTAATTGTTTAAACTATTTAATAACAATAAGATAAATTCTAAGTTAGCCTAAAGGTGATGAGTGTTCATTCCTCACTTTTTGTACACATCCTAAACTCATGTACCCACTACTAGGATTACCAAGTGTTATGCTACTAGGCAAACCAAGTAATAACACTACTGGAGTTACTATGTGAATACATGTTTAAGCTTGAAATTGGTCACACCCATTTCATCGATTGACTAATGTGTATGGAAATGTAAATATTAACTAAGTACATGTAGAGTAAATTTCATTGAAAGTAAATATATTCTAAGTCAAAGTGCTACAATGAATATAAATCAATCTCAATCTTATTTCTATTCATGAAATGTGTCCATGTATAATGCCACTCGAATACTATGTTATACAACTACCTCAAATTCACACTACAGGCACTCACTGACTATTTGCTAAGATCACAAAATAAAATTGCAAGAGTTTAGCAACTATAATGACCAAAATATGCCAAATATGCTATGGGTCCTTACATATTTATAGGCAAAGACAAACACTATGTTGATGCATATGCATCAACACATCAACCCATGTGACGACAAGGATGTATCAATGCATGCCTATCGACACAACTGTCAAGTGATTTATCATACCCTCACAACTAACTAAAAACTTATGCTCAAGTGAATAAGGTAGGATCAAGCTTCTTACAAAATCAAAAAGGTATGAGATTATTGACTAGCTCTAACCACTAACTGACTCTAAGTGCCACATTACAAAATATTATATGAGTGGATATCTTACAAAATGATGAAAAGACATCATAGACATTAAGGTTTTCAAAATTGTAGAGGTCTTCAAAAAATCCATTGAAGATGAATCTCCTTTTTTTCTCCTAGTAGTGGTATTCTTTCCAACCTTGATTGTTATATTATGTTATGTCTCTCTTTGGTGCAGAAAATTCTTGAAGGATAAACTAAAATTTCTTCTCATTGTTCCATGGATCTTACAAACATTGGATGTTTGAGCTTTAATCCTTGGATGTGTTGGTAGTTTTCCATGGGCATATCCTCCTCTATCCTTCTCTCTACCTTGTTTCCTTTCTTTTACAAGACCGTCAGCCTTAGGGATTCTATCTAGCCTCATATGAAATCACCAAAGGATCAACATTAGTTTTGATAATTTTTCATTAATTATTAACCCTTCATGACCTTAGTAGCTCATAATTCAAAAAAATTTTAGCATGTAACCTTAAGATGATTTCATAATAATGTTTCCCAAGGCTCTAAGATAACTAACATGTTAGAAAACTTCAAAAGTGCCAACACCACCCCCCATAACCACCACCCCACATCCCAAATGATAAACAAGCTTAACTCCCAAAGTGCACAAGTTTTCAAACAATTAGAAACAAAGGTCTACCCCACAAGATGGCCAAGGAATATTGAATTTGAAGGATATGTTAATAGAGAAGTACTAAAAATTCATTAAAATTGATGAGAAGTAATCCCAAAATCATGAATAAGTTTAGAGAATCTGATAATGATGTTCTTGAAGATGTGAAGTTTAGTTTAAGGCCATGATCAAGAAAAATTTATGCAAGTGGATCCTTTCCAAAGTAGGCTCCTATCATAATTCCCTTCCATAACTATTTCTATAGATGTCCATGGGAACATTAGAAGTTAAAGGTAGATCATGCTTTTGTTCCAAATAACACACAAATGCCTTGGTTAGGATCCTACACTATACTATACAAAATCATTAGGCCCATAATTGCATGCAATATTGAAGTGAATAATGGGATGATAAGGGATTGTAGATATTGGGATGTAAGGTACTTAACCATGTTTGCAATGTGTTCTTATGTCAATTGTTATTAAAATGACCATTATACCTATTCATCCAAGTTTTAGACCAAGTCCATACCATTAATAGTAACCTTGCATTGATGTGTTCCTTACTACCTACCATCATGAGTCCAAAACAACCATAGAGAATGAACCTTACTCTAAAAAAGAAAAGAAAGAAGAAGGAAGTAAGGAAGGGCCTTAGTTAGAGGGGTGCCTTCAGTCATGGATAACATGTCTTTCCAACCCCATAACTAGTGCTTGTAGCCCATTATTATGTCCAAGGGGTGTGTTTTAAATTTCCATTATGTTTTGTTTTTTTCTCTTATTTTTTCTCTCTTTTCTTTTCATAGGAACCCCACCATGAAAATACATGCTTCCTATTTATTGATCAATAATAAGAGTGATGGTACATTCCATGAGGAGTCATAGACCATAAGAAGGAAGTTAAGAAGAGAACCCAACAAATCCTCTTGAGGTCAAATCCTTTTCCAATCCCAGTTGGTCTTCCTCCCATTCATCCAAGCATAATGATCATAAATTAAATTTAGTTTTATGTGAGAAAAACCATATTTCTTTCATGATAAAGACCTCTTATATAAAGAAATTGGAGGGATGGATGATGTGATCGCACGTCATTACACAATTATTTATCCAATCAACTTGATAGCATAGGACAAAAACCCAACACATGGTGTTGACTTCTACATTATGAATGAAAATATTATTAACAAAAACATAGTATAAATTCATAAAACATAAAGAAAATTACTCAATGAAAGAGAAAATTATAAAGAAAAGAAAAATAATCAAAAAATGAAAAACATATTAAGAATTAGAGAATTTTTGAAAAAATAGAAAAAGGATAAAAAATTATTAAACAAAAAAGTAAAAATGCACTTATTAGGTCTCGATTCAAGATGAAGCATCTCCCCCATGAATGAACTCATGGATGAGAATTTAAAAAATGGACCATACATTCCCTTGGTTATACACTATAATTTTTTCATTTATCAACTTTAATAATTTAATTTTTCACTTGGTATCACATTTAACATTGATGATAATCATGTTTCGATCATTTGGAAACATATCTTTAGCTAAACTAGAGCGTGTTTTCTTTTTAAGGGATCTAGACATGTTTCCTTGTTTATTTTCTATTTTAATTCTTGTGTTGCCTTGTTTAACATCTTATTTTGATGTAAAGGTAAAGTGTAAGATGTTCTTCTCTAAGCTCTCTATTTGTTTCATTATCTTAGGATAAGAACTAATGCATGGATTGGATGTTCCATACATCTTTTGGATGGTTTTGTATTTTCATTCTTGAGCCACTTGATATCTTCTGATTTAGTTACCATTGTGTAGACATGGTTTTGCATACACGCTTGTTCCTTAAGTTTGTTATGGGTTGGTATAGAAATCATGTTAACACTTTGAACTTTCAACCCACAAATACATCCTTTATCATTATTAGTAATGCATGGAATTTTCTATCTCTCCACAATGATAGGTTCATCTTTTATGTTTTCTATCAAAGTGGTAATAGTTGTTGGCTCTTGCATAGTATTAGGAGAAATTATTTTTGTAAGGAAGGGGGTTGCACTGGATTGTCCCTATGCTAGTTTTGATGAGCTAGTAGAAGTTTTATCCACATGTGTAAAAACTACCCCAAAGAAAGGATGCTTCTAAGATTTTTTCTAAGATCTACTAACATCATCCTTTACTTGTATGTCCATAGCACAAGTGGCATTCTTTTGTTAAGACTATGGTGCCAATCCTTCCTACACTATTGGTGGTGAAAAATGTTGGAGGAAAGTATGAGAGTATTGGGGATGTGATGGATGATAGAAGGCAAGAAATGGTGATCCCATAGGAGATGTTATGGGTTGATGATATTTATGGGTAGCAGTAGTGATTTGTGGTAAAGGAAGTAGAACCATTTGGAGAAATAGGTTGTTGAACATAGTATCCATAAGCATTCGGCTAGCAATAAGGGTACTACTAGTTTGTTAATTGCATCACCCATGACTATGGATTTTTCCATTGTGGTTGATAGTAGTATTGAGGTTGATAAGATGTCCCACTAGGATAGTACTATTGGTTGTATGACTATCTATAATTACATTGTGGATAGGATAATCTCCTAAGCATTTACTATTCTACAAACTTGGGATTTAAAGCAAAATCCCTAAGCTCTTATAGATGTAACATAACTGGGTAATAGCCCTTTGGATGTTTATATTGGTAGACGACAAATTCATCATCCTCTTCTATACATGATTTTGTAACTATTGGCAACTACCAATGTTGGGCCTCTAGTCTTGTGACCCTAGGGATCATGGGAAATAAAGGTGTTCCTCAAAATAGGGTTTAGGTGCTTGTTGGTCTTCTAACAACATGAAGGCCTAGATACCTCTAAATAAAATTAGTGATTATGAAAAAAACTAAATGTGAGTATGTGCTTGCTATTGTGAATGTTGAAATGCTTGGGTTCATATATGAAATTGTAACTGGCTATCATAAAAGAAATTTTGTCAAATACTGTGAGTTGTTTGAGATTCCTATTTTATCAAATCAGTTAGTCTATATAGCCCCTATAGTATGCTACTTGAAACACATAAAGTTTCATGAAAACATTTAAGCACAATTTTACCAATCTACTCCTAGTTTTCCCCAAAGAGAAAATTCCACAAGCAAACTAGAAATATAGCAAGACTCAATGAATTTTAGAAAGAGAAAAGAAAGGAAAGTAGATTTGTGTAAATCTCCAACATTTAGGAAAGATAAATTGGACATGATAAAACACTTCACAATAAAGCTATTCAAATTTAATCTAAGTATTATAAATTGCCAAAAACTTCTAAGCTCAATAAGAAAATTCATAATAGAAAATCTTATTCACTGCCAAAATGCTTTGTAAACCATAAGTACAAAGCTTCTGCTTGGCTAGCCAACAATTTTCAAGAATTGAAAAAACTAGAACTAATAGAAAAATTTGACAATTTTTTAAATTAGAATTCTAAGGCAATAGACTTTAGAAAAATCAAGCTATTTCAAACAAGCCAAAGTATCAAAGACTCTCTAGATCCTCTAAAGTCAAATATGTGATTTCTATAAGACATTATTATTAAATTGCTCAATATGCTTTTCTATAACATAATCTCTTATTTGGAAAACCTTAATAAAAGTCTAATATTGCACAAAATGAAGCTCTAAGAACAATCTAGAAAATCCCAAAATTAAATGCCAAGCACATGACTATCTAGACCATTAGCTAAGTAACTAAAAAAAATGGAAATTAAGGCACTCACAAGATTAATCCCAAGTAGCTAAATTGATATCTTTAGCAATCCATGCTTTTACAATCTTCAATGTTGCTTTTACCAAATTTTCCCCCAAAATAATCATCTTCTCTCCTACTCTTAAAGCTCTTTTATAGTAGCTTCATGGTAGTTACATTCATCATTGAAGGTTAAGGTAAATATTAAATGTCCATGGAATTTATTCATAACTACCTTAAGAAATTATAACCTCTATAAGGAGTTATGAGAAAATCAAGCCATATTTGGCAAGTGTCTCCTTAGCAGTTACAACCTTACAAATATCAAGAAGATATATTTATAACTTCCATGGGAAATTATAACTTTCATTGGAAATTTTTAATTCCCAATAAATTAAAGTTATATTTATCAAATGATTATAAATTCCCCCCTCTTCAAATCATAAACCTCTCTTTTTAAAATTACTAGTTGTAATTCGGATAAACTCCTCTTATTGATGCAATAATGTACAAAGGTATGACAAGATCGCTCATATTTTTATGTCATACCATGTTTGTTTTATTATTTTCTACAAATCGTCTTTCATGTTTCATGCAAAAATCAAGGCAATATCATCTCAAATCACTCATTCATGGTTTAAATTACATGAAGGTAACTACAAATCATAACCTAGATTATACCAAAGGAGATTAAAATTTCATGCCTACATAGATGTTAATGAGATGGAGATAATGAAGTTAAAAAATGAACTTTAGGTGCTATTATTTTTCATGAAAAGAATGCAGTTTATTGAAAGTTCAAGAAACAAACTTTTGTTAGTCTATGAACATGTGAATTATAATTCATTACCATAACAAAATGCACTTAACATATCCTTTGACCTAAGAAACTTATGATTCACTTTGTATTCCATGTTGATTGACCCATGGAACTTTCATGTAATAACATATCAACAATCCAACTTTCTAATGAAAATGTTATTCACAAGGAGTCAAAATATATTAATCAAAAATATTATTTTATAAAACAAGATATAAGAAGAAAAACATTATACCCATTCATTTGGATTAAAATAATAAATTGGTTAAATTATTAACAAAATCTCTTTTGCATTGTAGACATGTGTACCTTTTCCATTGTATGCACATCATGAAGACTTTAAATAAAAGAAAATAAGAATAAGAAACTTGTATCTCATCCTAAAGAAGGGATTGTTAATAGTAGTATGTAATGAAAGTGACATGTTATCATGTCTAATAACTTAAGAATTAAAGCAATGTACTCTATATGTTTTATTCTAAAACAAAGACAAAAAATTAAATTATTTTTTATTTTATGAATTAATGAGCATTTGCACTATTTTTGGCTCCAATTCATCATTACGTTTGATACTTTATTCATTTTTATCATTGGAAAATGACTTTTTATTATTCCCTAGTATGACTCATGGTCATCATTAAAAAATAAATTAGAAGCACCACAACTCATGACATCTTTGTGGTTTACTCCTGAAATTCTTAATTCAAATATTTCTTTGTTTTCTAAAACCATAATATGTGATTCCCTAATGATCCTCTCATAGAATACTTATTTTTAATTTTTTCTCTATTTTGGATAGACCATGATCTATGGTTAGATCATGGTCAAAAGATCATGACTCATGGTGAAATACCATAATTCATGGTAAATCAAAATTTCACCATTTTAAAATCACATCATCTAGTAGTCAACCCAATGTAACTATTGTAATGTAGCCTCATATTCTATCCTTCATCATATTTGTCATGCTAGAATGTTCTCTTTTGTATGGTCATACCATCATTTTGGTGCTGTTTGCAATGAAAATTTAACATCCTCCTTTTAAAAATTAGGATGAAGAGCATTTTTTTGGGTGTAGAACCCCTAAATGAAGAATTAGTTATGACAAGAGAGAGAGAAATTAAATTGATTTCACATAATGATAAGATAAGCAAAAGTAAAGTAATGAAAACAATGAGCAAATGCAAGAATATAGTAATAGTAGAAGAAACATATATTATATTGGTAAAACAGGATAACATGAATAATAGATATTAGAACTAAATATATTAATAAGCTAGAATGACAAAAAAACATATAAGTTTGGAAATTAATTCATAACTATAAAATCTCTGACAACATAAAAATGTTTAGTAGTGATGAGATGCGATATCGCGTACGCGATATCACGGTCTGCCGCCAAATCTATAAATAAGAGGCGGCACTCCCCTCATTTATCATCCTAGGTTAGAAGTAGCGAAGCTTTGGCAGTTTGATCACTCCAGAGATAGAATATTTTCCATGTGCCCACAATAGGAGTCCCCAAGTGAACGGATCTTTATTCGAGTAGCTTTGTACCTGAACGCAAGTTGTGTACGACAATAAAGACAAGCTTTGTGGATAAACCTTGTAGTGCATGGAATAGGATTTATTACCTGTTATTTCTTACATGTT
>MNCI01035130.1:1149635-1183312 GCA_015680685.1 Gnetum montanum
TACAAGCAAGCCTGGGAAGACAACGAACGATTAACCCCAAGTGTTTCTTGTGGCGTTAAGGCATTTAGTCTGCGGAGTTCGACCGGATCGCGCGTGTACGCTCGTATTCGTATGGTTGAGTGTAGGGGTACCTCGCCACTCATCAATGTGCGTTACGTGTTGTGATTCCAGTAATGATTAGCGTTTGGTAGCCACAATTGCATAGTTCAGGGTGTGTACGGTAAGTGGGAACGGATGTTGACGCTAGTTAATTTAGACTTAGGACATTAGTTAGAGTTAGTTAGTTCTCTCAACCCTTCGCTCTTAGCATAGAAGACATAAAACCATAAAAGACCAAGAAAATCATATACCTCGGACTTACTTAACCATACACTGTGACAACAACAAGTCTATGAAGCGCAAGTGTTCCATGGGGCTTTTAGGCATTTAGTCTGCGGAGTTCGATCGGATCGCGTGTGCTACGCTCGTTTCATATGGTTGAGTGTAGGGGTACCTCGCCACTCATCAAGTAGTAAATAAAAAATCCAAGAACCAAAATATATAAATCATGGTAAAGAAAGAGTCCAACATTATCAGAATATGATAACATGCTAAGGAAAAGACTAATGATTAAAAAGTAAATCTACATAGTATCAAAATTAGCTACAAATATCCTAAGGTCTCCTTACTCCACCTAGGCTTGTGGACCTAAAAATAAAGAAGAAGTTATTATAAATTGAGTAAGAAACCTTGGCAACTTCTTTGGTTGATTCAAGACCAAGTCTCATGGTGGGCTATGTGAAAGCATGTTGACCTATAGGCATATGTCAATGGATCACAAACATATTGAACATCATGGATTACATGATAGTCAAGGATCTATAAAATTAAATGAACAGGCTCATCAAATGAATATCCACTCTAATCCATCAACCTTCAAATAAGTAGGTTAGCATGAACTACACTTAGTTTTTAATTTGTTATCATGAATACTCATTCAAATGCATCAAATATGAAACTACCATGCTCATAGATTTAGTTATTTTTCTTAAACCAAAATACCAATATTAGATATGTCACCTAGGACTTGCCTCTAATATTCCTGGAGGTAACAGATAAGACCAATGACTCTAGGATCATTCTTGTATGTAGGATGGAGTCTACAATGAGAGCCATACTGATGCATTCCAGTAAGGATCAAATGCCAGACATCTATAGGAAGGCCATCTTCAACCAGTCACATAACCTAGTGCTAGATTCTAATAAATAATAAACCAGAAAAAACATGCAAGTATGCACAAGAAAACTATTATGATGGAAAAATAAAACAAACTGATCCAAGAAGTCTAATAATTCATAGGTTCAACAATTAACTCAAGGGATAACTGCCAATAGTCTAGCACACATAAGAAAATCCAAATAATATTAAATAATGTCAAAAGAAGTTTAAACATGTTGAAAAAAATTTAATTAGGCTCTAACATCATGATTAGATAATGAATGATAAAGATGATAGACCATGACCTATGATGCTATGTATTTTGGTTTATTCAGAAAATCAAACAGTAGAGAAGGAACATTTTTTATTCTAATCATAACCCAACCATGACTTGACCATGACATGTTTTCATAGACCATGACCTAACCATGACTTTTAATTAATAAAAAATGACTTGACTACGATATCAACATGACTCATGATGAATGAGAACAACTTAATCATGACTTGTGGAATGGTAGGATTTTTAGAACAAATAATTAAAATACAAAGCAAAGTATTAGGATTGACCACAATCTCAATATAAATTGTCATGGAAACCAAAAACCTAAGCATGACTAATGATCAATGCTAAAATTTTCACTACTTATGGTTAACCCATGATTTTAGCACAAAAATTAAGAAAGATATGTGGTAGGGGACATTAACAATAATACATAGATGACATAAGGATCAATAATGTACCTCCAACATAAAGGGAAATGTATAAAATTACTGTAAAAGTCGCAAAGGGATTCAAACACTAGGAAACATAGATAAATTAGAAAAATAATAAAAACTAATAATTTAGTAAAATTAAAAAATCCATCTACATCTATGGTATAATGATTATAACGATGTCAAGAGAAGAGAAAAATGCATGATACTCAAGATAAAATAGTTGAACCATACAAGTTTTACAAAACCCCAATTCCTAGAAATTTCCAAAAAATAATAAAATTATGGAGAGAAAACCATGTAAATAAGGCATTATATTTAAACAAGTCTAATCATGCAACACAAGACCTAGCTCAAATAATAATTGCATATCTATTTTGAAACTTCCACCAAAGCCCATTCAAATAGTTAATGTATAAAAAATTTGAAAGATAAATAACACATGAGAAAATGCCAAGGCATCGCATTCAAAATTAAGAAGCAAAAATCCAAGAATAAAGCACATGAACGCAACCATGCACATATGAATCATGCATGTAATGAATCAACAAAGCTTCATAGCATTACCACAAGTCTCTAATATGACATTGATTTTGTATCTAAATAAAATGAATGCAAAGCTCCTGAAAGAATAGAGTGTGGAGATTTTAATGAAAAATACTTACAAACATAAATATAGGAATCCTAACACTATTTCCAAAAATAAATTACAAATTAAGCAAACTATTACTAACCTCTCAAAACTCATGTAGACTTCCAAAGCCAGTAAAGTTCATACCAAAACATCTTTTAATAAGAATAAAACATAATCCAAACATAAATTAGATAAAAAACCTTACCATACCAATTACATGTGATTGGTACCTTAACCATTGTTACCATGATAACCCTACTAGCTCATGCACTAGGTTAGTGTATGTTAGCTAAATAAAAATATTAATGCATAAATTATATATAGATTAATATGAAGATAATTCTAGAAATTTAAATTAATCAATATGCATGACTAAAATGCATAAATCAAGTACATACAATAGCATCATGGGAATGCAAGTACAATGTAAGAATACTAACTTAGGTACCTAAATACAAGTTGTTACAAAAACTTCATCAATACCCTTCATCATTTTTTGAAAAATTAGTCATGTCTAGTGAAACATCTCTTGATATTCACTATCTAATTTGATTGAACATGAAAGAAATTTGATTTTATTTTTGTAACATCCCATCCCTTATTAAGGGCAGAATTGTATTATAATCATGTAATTAACCTTAAAAAGAGGGGGTCCCTTATTATGAGTAGTCACGATTATTCATGTACCACTTGGGAGAGGATTTGACCTATGCCATTTAAGGTCAAACTTATAGGTCATGCTAGCATGAAGTTGTGGAGCCAGTATTGGCAAGTGATGGGAGCTAGGTGAAGTAGGATAAGAAGGAACTAATCACCCTTTAGTTGGATAGCCTAACCATGGTGGTAGTGTTGGATTGCCTCTAAGGCCTAAGTGGTATGGGAAGATAACCTAAAGGGCATTATAGTGTACCATTCTCATCAATAAAAGTTTTTCTCTATTTTCCTTCCTGTTAAATTTAGTACATCAATAATATGTACGATGATATTTCATTATAATGCTAACAAGTATGATGAATTAAGTAACAAATGATCATGTTTTAATGACATATGGGAATAGGATGTCATATTTGGTGTCAAAGCAAACCAAAATTCAGGATCCAAAGTAGAAGAAAATACTATTAAAAGTTTTTTATTATTATTGGTATAAATATTGAAGTGGAATACTTTTATTATAGATATTACAACATTGTACTATCATATTTTTGCAATATGATGATTTAAAAATAGAAAAGATAAGTAGCTGAGATAATCTTGAGGTTTTGAAATTTCAAAATTCCTCCACTCCAAGTAAGTTACACACAAAATCAGAAAATAGTACCTACATTATTTTGATGCAAAAGAATAGACATTGATTGAGGGTTACCCAAAGGAGCTTGCACTTGAGAACAAGCTTGAGAAGAAAACTTATATGCTTTTTTTATTTTATGTTATTTTGAGATTCACCTCTACTTATTTTATGCAATCTATATTTTTTTATTATTAATAATTTTAATGGAGATCTCAATAGAGACCTTGGTAGAAAATTTTTGTGATTTTAAAATTATTTTTCAATCATTTATATATTCTCAATTTTTTTATTAAAATAACATGTGATGTTATCAAATTTGGTAGGTAGTCCTTCAAGTAACATCTCTACTCTGTCATTTTATGAACTACAAAATGATTCATATGAATTCCTTAAGAGATTTCTAGAATGTATGATATGAATTTATGCAAAGTTTGGAATATTAATCTCAATATTTAAGTTTTTTAATCATTTAGATTTCAATCTTAGTTAAACCATGTCAAATCATTAAACTAGTTAACCTTTTTAAGGTATTTCATTTAGTACTAATTCTTTTGCAACTCTTGGATAGGATATGAAGATAAATATGGATTAACTAAACTAAATATGCAATCAAATTCATGGTAAATCTCTCCATATGTGTATTACTAAAAATAATAGTGGCAAAGGATGTCATAGTAGTGTATTCTTATATGCTACACACTTTCCATAGGGTAAATAAATCTCTAAGCCTAGTATCTCATAGGACTTCTAGAAGCATCACAAGGCTAAGAAAAAATTTTGTACTCTTACAAGATGCATACACAATCCCTTAAGAAGAAAGCATAAGCACCTAGCCATCAAAGTGAGAAATCCCTTAAGGAAAATAAAATAACAAATACTTGGTCATCCAAGTAAAGAAATCCATAGGGCTTTAAAAAAAATCTCTCCTTATTAATGATTTAAGATTCTTAGAGTTAAGAGAATAATTACAATAGATAAGTTAGAGAGTGATTCATATATCTAATCCACATAAAATATGTGCAAGAACTAGGATACAATAAATAAAAATAAAATAGCCATAGTTGAATGAAATGTAATTAATATTAATGATAAATCTAAAATACAATGCATTTCAAATCCTAAGAGAGAGATGTAGCATGGTATTACAACTTCCTAAGCTTAAACATAGTAGATCATCCTAAATTCAATGTCAAAATAATGTTAATACCAATGCCAACATGATGCTAATGGAATGCCAAACATCCAAATGTCAAAGTGAAATTCAAAAATCAATGTATGTAGTTAATTTTTTAATGCAAGAAAATCAATTGAAACAAATGAGATCTAAGAAATTTATTTTGTAGAATTTATGCCCAAAACCTTTTTGATCACTTTAAGCCTAGCTAAAATAAACAAAACAACTAAGATAATACTTTTTTTTTTATTTCAATCAATAGCTATTTGGGATGTCTCATTTGATGCTTAGACATCCACTCTAGAATTTAGGTGGGATACCCATCCTAAGCTAGCATCTCTAATATAATTCTATGAGGCCTTTTCTAGGATGTTCTTCTTAAATCCAAGATTGGAAAAAGATGAACTTTAACTCTTTTGAACTTTCTTCTTTTTATATTGAATGGATGTGGATGTATTTCTTACATCTAATATTGGGAAAATATGAACCTTAACTCTTCTAACCTTTCTTTCTTATATTTTGAATCACCCAAGAAGACCAATATTCCATGACTGTGATATTGTTTCAAACATAGTAAAATTAGTCCATACGTTGCACATATGCATAGGAAAATCGTACTTTAGCATACCAAAACTTGGGATTGTTAACAATATCCCCTTTTTTGGTGATTTTAAAAACTTAAAAATGGGTAAGAATAATATATAAAACAAAGACATCTAGAATCATAAATAATAAAATTAAGAATTAATGGACTCAAAAGTGCATACAAGCCTTATAAGAATTATAATCAAATACACATCATAAGTATCATAAGCAATGTAATCAAACATATATCCTAACCAACCATCATAAAAGCATAACTATACTATGTTTTTTTAAAAATGGCCGAACTTATTTTTGTTACTTTTCCAATCCTCCATTATCTTCTAGTTTTTTGTCTTTTAATGCTTTGAAGCTATATACTAAATGAAGGTTAGATAGCCAAGAAATATAAAAAATAACATAGAAAAGGTATAATGGAAGGAATTATCCTAAAAAGAAAAGAAGAGATTAATAGATCATTCATGAGGAGCATGCTAAACTAGGAAAAGTTCACTCCATTCTATAGATATAAATTAAGGCCAAGGGTCTCCATGTAGAAGCATAATGAAGCATTATGAAATGAAGTAAAGATGAGCTTCCTCAATCTTTTCTTTCTCCTTTCATGCTTCATGTTTCTATCCTTTTGTGTTCTTGCCATAGTTTCAAGTTTCAAAGAATAGAAATATTCTTCTTCTTGCATTTTTTCAACATTGGTTTTTCTAATTAAAAACTCTCCTATCCATGGCTGATCTTAGTTACTAATTTCTTACTAAGTTTCTTATAATCCTTTCTAACTTGATTCTTATTCTCTCATTTCCTAGCACATTCTCACACATTCTCATTTCTCATAGAGAAAAAGCCTCAGAGTCCATGAAGATGTGTTTAAAATATGCCACATTTTATGTTTTATGTTTATGTTTCATGCATATGTTCTTAGTTGAAGTTTCAATATGAATGATATAGGAGCACATATTTTTTCAAATGTACAATTATGTTATATGACATAAATGCCACTTTATTTGAAGCAATAATGGAATGAATTTTCACCAATATGTTATTTTAATATGCATGATGTTTTTCATAAAAAATATGAGTAAAGATTAAAGTTTTTTTTTGGATGGTTTAGCGGTTGTGTTTGTTGTAAAAGAGTAGCAGCCATGAATGACCAAGTTTCCTTCTAAATTGCTTATCTTTATCATGCTCAATTTGAATCTTAATCCTTGTTCATACTTGAGAGGTGATGCAACTTTATAATCCTAAGTACTTTTCATGTCTTTTTAGCCTCATTTATATCATAAATTAAAGATGTTAAAGATCTTAAAGATGTTAGAGCATGGAAATTTTTATAGATGTTAAAGATCTCTTTTATTTTTCTCATTTACTAACCCTCCCAAGACTCCACTTGGTTGGATGAGTGTTATGGCTCTAGGTGATTATTCTTTTTTTAAAATACTTTTTTTGTATGTGTCAAATGTCAAGTAATTTTAATGTTATATCTTATGCTAATGTTCTATAAATGAGTTTAAGAAAAGCCTCTCAAGTTGTGATAGATTTCCATGCACTTTATATGAATTTGCATGTCCAACATAATGTGGAAGCCAAGATGTCTATCCATGTTAAAATCTAATTATGTTTTCAAATTAATGCTCTGTGGTCCATTGTCATGTTTAATGTCTNGTCAAATTAATGCTCTGTGATCCATTGTCATGTTTAATGTCTAATTCAGCCCATGCTAATATATATTAGAATCTCAAATACCTCTTCCATGTATTTCCTACTTACATTTAGACTTACATTATTTTGTATTTTATGTTTTTTTTTTTGCTCTCAAGTTTTTTTTGATAAAACCATGACCCAACCATGAATCATGATTAGTATAGAGCATATACCACAACTTTTGGTTAACAAATGAAATAAAAACATATTTATGACTTCTATTTCTATGTTTTCTTGGGCACCAATGCCTCATGACCACTCATGGTATTATAGACCATGAACTTCTCATGACTTATTGCCTGGTCAAAATTAGAGTAAAGATAGGGGATATAGAATGATAGTTTTTGAGGCCATTAGGAATTGACCATGACTTGTGGTCAAACCACCATGATCTTATAACAAAATTTTGGCATTAATTTATAATTCTTTTTGGCCACAATGATCTTACAACTATATCATTATGACTCCTAGTCAACTTGTGGTGTGGACATGATATTATAAGTTTTGAACACTTGTGAGAACATTCTCTTATGATTTAATGGTAATAAAAGTTTTAATGAATTTTGAAGAGATGCCTAATAATTTTAAAAGTTTAAAGAGAGATAATTGATATTGTATACTCAAGTATTATATTTTCTATCATTTAATTTCTATGAACATTTTAATATAAGTCTTTGTTTCTAGAAAATAACCACTAGTAGACAACATAGCTAGTGGTCTAGTGGTCATCAACCTTTTTGTTGAATTTTGAGATGTCATTTTTTATCTAGAAAGTAGAAAGAAATATCATCATCAATGGCCACTTTGAAAAATTAAGCATAAGAAATCATAAAAGAAAGTTGACATAAGTTCATAACATGTGGGTACTAAGAATAGAGCTCATGGATATAATTCTTAAAATTTCTTCCTCTTTTATGAACATCATATAAAAAGATGAAAATACATCTAAATGATTTTAATATAAATCTGCCTCTTGAGCTACTAGCTAATACTTCTTCTCCTTCTTATCATCACTACTAGTACAGTTCTACTCATCTTGATAATCAACTATCTTCATAGCTATCTATCACAAACATGGATGAATCTTTTCATTCAAGTTTGATCTACATGAAGATTGATTAATAATATGGTAAGAATGAGACCCATTGAAAGATTATGTCATTGATAGATCTTTGGTATGAATGGACTAAAGTACTTATCTATGACACTTTTCATAATGGGATTCTCAAAAGTTCTTTACCATTTGGAAGGTTACTCCTTCTCCTTATGTACCTCCTACTAAACATAGTTAAAGGAGGTTGATTTTCATTGTCTTACTACTTCTTATACTATGATATTTCATCTACTAGTCTAATCTCATCATCAAAATCCTCTACTATATCTAAATCATAGCCCCTAGATGGACCCACATTTACATCTCATGAGTCAAGAGTGTGCTCCTAGGATGACCAAGTGGGTGTTCTAATAGGCTTCTCATTTGAGATAGGAGGAAGCTCCTTCAATTGTAAGATGATGGTCTATGGGTTCTTTCTCTTAGACCATTTAAATAATCAAGTTAATCTAGAGAGATTATGAATTATTTTATCAAAGGACTTGCCATAGGCTAGCAATTCCTTGATGATAAGCACATGTTGCTTTCCAACTGATGAAGCGTCTAGTCAATTGTATCGACTGGGCTGCATCGACATAGCCTTGTTAACACGGCCATGTCGCTGTGACCTCATCGACGCATCTTTCCAAGCATTGATGTGGCCTCATCAATGTAAAGTCCATCCTTTGCTATAAATATGTGTGCACCCACCACCTTTATGGCACCTTTTTGTTCAAGTTGTAGTGAAGCTCTTGCAGTTTGTTTCCATAGGAGTTAGATTATTTTCCAAGTGATCGTAGACATAGTTTGAAGAGTGTACAAATGTTTATTCAAGTGCTAATGTACCTGAGCCCATTGGCGTGAATGACAATAAAAACAAGCTTTTTGAACATTCCTTGTAGCATTTAAACTAGATTACTTAAGCATTAATAGTTTAATACTTTAATAATTTTAATGCTTTTCTTATCGCTTTATAGTTACAGTATGTTTTAGTAGTCCATGAGAACACATAAGCACAACCACCTTGAATATATGTTTGACACTTGGGCAACCCAATGACACTTAACATCTGGCAACCCAGTAGTGATTAGGACATGCTCAAGATGTGCATAGAGGGTGGGACCAGCTACTTATGCTAGAGATAGTCAAGTGATAGCGTAGTGAAATCTTAAATTATCTAGCCTTTTACTCCCTATATTAGAAGAATCAGATATTACAGATAAAAGAAAACATATATAAATCATATGCCTTAGTCTCACTTAACCATCATTCTAGAATGTCACAAGTGAGGTTGAGAGGCCAACGACTATTCTAACTAGGATTTTGATGGCTAGAATACTGTGCGTAAGTGTTCATAGTCTTTAGAATCTGACCAAATTGTGCGTGAATGCTCATGATTTGTATAGTTGGGTGTATGGGTACCTCACCACTCATCATTGGCACCATTGCTAGGGACTATTTAGTCTCACGTGCACTCTCTCTAGCCTTAGCAAGATCGTCACTCACTTCATTGGAACAGACCCATTACATCAAAATCTACTCATGCTAGGAGACTTAGGTAAGAGTAAGGCACACCAAGTTATTTGTTGTTTAACACTAGTATGTCTTCTTCTCATAGGCAAGATGAATCCAACCTGCAAGTGCCCTAGGAATGTCGGGTGGTGTATACGCATCCAGATGAGTATATACCCAACTTCACCTTCATCCTACATCAAGATGAGTAGATGCAATGGTGAGACATGAAGGGAAACATTATATTTCCCCCTAATCAATCGGTTCCCAGAATGCTACTCCAAACTCTCACCAAATTGGGCATTTAGGACCTAGTTGAGGAGTACATTATGGAGGATCATGATTATCAGGCCTATCATCCAAATGAGGCACAACGTAAATAGGAATTATATTTGGCAAAACACCATGAACAAGAAAAGGGTAAATGGTCCAGTAACCCTTTGTCCCTGTAGGTCCAACACGATGATGAGAAACATGTTCCTCATGGTTTTCATTCTTTTGCATCTCCACCTCCACGTCAGAACATCTAATCTATCATACAGAGTAAAGGTTCAATCGACCAGGGGTTCTAGAATGCTGAGTGATCTCTCAAAGGAGATCATGATGAAGGTGAAGATGGACGTGAAGATTGAGGCCGTCGTCATGGAAGAGGAGGTGATCGACACAGTAGGGATGGTAGTCCTCCCCCTCTTCTCATTCCCCTCTTTCCACCTTAGCTTCATCAGGTTTTGAATCCAATCGCAACCATCATAGGAGGGATCATGATGATGGTGATTGTCGAGACCAACATGATCAAGGATGCCAATGGAAACGTCATGACCAAGGGCATGGATGGTTAAGGGAGGCTCACCATCATGAAATGAGACATAGCAGAGACCATCATAGATGCCATGGCCATCATCAAGACCATGACTTTGATGAACCACTGCTTTCCACTTGAAGCATGCTTAGCATATCAGAGGTAGTTCAAATACCTACTAGGCACTTGAGAGATAGTTAGATCAAGTGCCTTGATATGAACAACATCCCTAGATTTGAAAGGGGATGTAATTGTGATTCGTAGACTTACTTACAAGCATTTCATGATGTCTACACCCCGCAAAATATTGAAAATGAATGGTAGAAACTCAAGAAATTCCCCCGAACACTCATCAAGGAAGCAGAAAGCTGGTACCAATCTTTGGAGCTAAACTCAATCAAGCGACGGAGTACAATGCTGGAGCTCTTCAATGATAAATACCAAAATTACTCTAGAGTGTCTAATCTAAGACTATAGATTTAGGGGTGGAAACAAGGTAGCCATGAACCCTTGGATGCATCCATGGACAGATATTACTCCTTGTTGCACCGTTGCCCTATTCATGGCTACTCTCAGCAAGAACAGCTCTGCCATGTCATAAATGAACTCCATTTTGAAACAAGAAGGACCATTGGCATTTACGCTCAAGGGAAACTATCTAAATTAAGGGCTCATCAAATTTAGCGATTAATTAAGTAGGTAGCCAAGGAATAGGAAGACCTACAAAAACAAGAAACTATAGAGAAATATAATTGGGACCCTTCCATCCAGAAGAGTGAGATCTGATTCTATCAAGAAGAGGAGTCATCTTTGGATGCAGCGGTGAATAGGAAGACTTTACCCATACAAAAATTCACTTTTGAAATTTCGGCAAAGGTAAACAAGATGTGAAATTTTTTCAATGAAAAATTCTAAAGTGTTCTAAAAATCGCAGAAGGATCCAAAGAACAAAGTAATGATCAGGATTGACAAAGGAGAAAAGAGGCTAAACGTGCCTACCAAAAAGGTAAGGGCAAGGTTGTTGTAGTAGAACAAGTTGTAGACTTGGACATCAAGGAAGATGATGGCTGTGACATATATTAGTATGAACATCCTAAGGGATGTTGTCCCATGGTGTCACATTTGCAAGAGTCTGGGGTGTACACTCTAAATCCTCACTTAGCAAAAAGGAAAACACCCCAGAGATTGCCTTATCCCCAAGGAAATTTGAAGCAGTTCCACCAACAATAGGGATATTATCCAAGTGGAGTTCCACCACAACCGTATGAGGACTACCAATAATGGCAGCATCCACAGTTGTGGGGGATGCTACCCCCAAGGCACCAGTACTCTTATCAGTAGCCAGATCCTTATGGATACTACGTTCAGTAGCCAATCTCCCCATGGGACTCTTTTAGTCATGCAACCTTCCAAAATCATTACTACCCTCCAAAATTCTTTTAAGCCCAATATCTATTACCTAAGGGGAAAAACCCACATCTACACTATCCTTTGCCACCTCCTTCTACCATACCTATCCATCAGCTACCTCCTACTCCACCCATGCAAGGAGAAATACCTCCACAGCCACAGCACGTAATGCCATAAGGGTCGTCAATTTACAACCAGCTTCTTAGCTAGGTAGGTCAATTTACAACTAAGCTTTTCAACTTAATAACCTAAACACACCCTCACACTCACCTATGGCCAATGCCAATGTATCTCCAACTGCCTCTTACACTCAATCCTTCGAGTGACCTTCAAACCAAACACCTTCCAAAGTGCAAACCATCATGTTAACACATGTTGTGATGGACTAGATCAAGGTAGGTCATCTCCCTTGAAAATTGGCTGATCCAGGAAGCCCCTTCATATACCTTAAGGTGGCAAGTAACAAGCCATGCAAAGCTCTTCTAGATTTGGGATCAGGTGTTAACCTAATTTCACATGATATGTATAAGACCTGGAACCTACCTTCATTGAAGAAAAGCAACATTTGGCTCAAGTTGGCAAACCAATCCATTACTGTTCCCTTATGATTGGTAGAAGATATCATGACCACCATTTGTGGGTGGTCCTACCTTGTTGATTTCCTAGTGATTGGTGTCGATAATTACAAGGGGGACTTCTCGATTATAATGGGAAGAGCATGGCTCAGCATGGTGGATGCACATTTAGGACTCCGAGACCTCTCCCTTGAAATTTTCAAGGAAAATCCTTTTGGAAAGATTGAGAAGAAGCATGTTCCATGCATCAAGTATAGTGACTCTAGGTGCAACTATGTGCAACAACTCTAGTTTGTTGTGCGGACATCCATTGAAGCATGCAATTAGTGTGCCGCTGAATCTCAAATTCAACGATGCTTGTACGTAGTAGCCACTAACCAAGAAGGCATCTAGTGGCTGATAGCTAACTCTAATAGTAGCACCCTATGCATAAAATCCTATGAGAGCCTTGTATGTACCTATATGAGGAGCATAGACGAATTGGAATAGGTCCATCAACAACTTTCACTACTAATGATGCTATTGGTTGGGGAAAGCTATAGATCCTTGAAAGCTTTAAATAGGAGTCCCTAGAACTAAAACCCTTACCAGTCAATCTAGAATATGCATTCTTGCAAAATGGTAAGCTGGTAATAATCAATGCCACTCTTGCTCNGCCAGAACAATAGCTGCAAAGATGATTGAATCCCAAACTTGAACAAATTTTCAAAGATGAAATTGAGCAATTGCTGAAGGTGGGATTCATCTACCCCATTGTGGATAGTGAGTGGATCAGCCCACTCGTTATTGTGCCAAAAAAGGATGGCAAATGGAGAGTCTGTATTGATTTTCGATTACTAAATATGACAACCTTTAAGGATCATTTTCCACTTCCATTTTTGGACCAAGTGTTGGATACCATTTCAGGGAATAATTACTATAGCTTCCTGGATGGTTACAATGGCTATAACCAAATCTAGATTTTGCCAGAGGACCATGCCAAGACAATTTTTACAAGTCCCTGGGGACTTTCACATATAGGAAGATGCCCTTTGGCTTATATAATATGCCCGTAACCTTCCAATGCCTTGTCCTCAACATCTTCCAGCAACAAATCGACAGTGGTGTAGAACTTTTTATGGATGACTTCTCCACCTATGGAGCAACATTCGAGCAAGCCTTGGACCACCTTGAGCAAGTTTTGAAGCAATTTTTAGAAAGTAACTTATGGCTCAACTAGCAAAAGAGCCACCTAATGATCCAAGAATGCATTGTTTTGGGGCATCGAATTTCACAAGAAGGGATTGGAGTGAATCTTGAGAAAATTAGGGTTATCCAAGGAATTACCAGTCAACCAGGAACTGTAAGGGACATTTGGTCATTCCTTGGACATACTAGCTACTATTGGTGCTTCATCAAGAATTTCTTGAAGATCACCAAGCCATTAGCAAAACTGACAAAGAAAGATGCTCTATTTGTATGGACTAGGAAATCTGAATCTACATTCCAAACACTAAAGAAAGAACTTGTAGAGACTCCAATTCTACAAGCCCCTGATTGGTCCAGACCGTTTCACATCATGACGGATGCATCTAATTATGTGTTGGGGGCCATGCTCACACAGTTGAATGACCAAAATCATCCATATTACATCCATTCTACAAGCCAAAGTATTGTGGATGCTTAGCTAAATTACATCATCATCAAGAAGGAATTAATGGTAGTGGTGTTTGCCTTGGAAAATTTCCACCACTATGTGCTTGAATACAAGGTGTTTGTGCATACGAAGCATAGTGCCATCCGGTTCCTTATGAACAAACCAACAATGAGCCCCCGTGTCATACAGTGGCTCGTGATTCTTCAAGAATTCAATCTTACTGTGGTAGACAAAAATGGAACTGAGAATGTGGTTGTCAATCACTTGTCTTGATTACGATGGGATAACATGGAGGAGGAGAGCCCACTCTTTGACCAATTTCCAGATGAAATACTCTTTGTTGAAGCAATCGCTAAGGAGGTGCCCATAGAATCAAATTGGTTTGGTGACATCCTTACCTATCTTCTTACACAAAAGCTACCAAAGGAGCTGGATCATCAGAAGAAACAACGATTTCTTCACAGAGCCAAGTACTTCATGGAAATTAATGAACAACTTTACAAGGTGTATGCGGATGGCTTGGTTCAATGGTGCATCCCTAATGTAGATTAACTGCGCATCCTCCAAGGTGCTCATGAGGGTCCTTGTGGGGGCCATTATGTAGGAAGGTGCATGGCCATTAAGATCCTACTTGTAGGTTAATACTAGCCTACACTCTTTAGAGATGCTCAATGGTTCGTTTGCTCCTATGATTGATGTCAAAGAGATGGTGGGATGACAACAAGAATGGAGGGACCTCAATAGTGGATTCAGCCACTAAAGCCCTTTGACATTTAGGGCATTGACTTCATGGGCCCCATCGCACCCATGTCAAATGGAAAGGCGTACATCATTATTGCGGTGAAATATTGTACCAAGTGGGCAAAGGTGACATTTGTTACCGACTATTCCTCAACCACAGCCATGCAGTTTGTTTAATAGAAAATCGTGAACAGGTTTGGGGTGCCGTGTGCACTAATTTTAGATAATGGCACTCACTTCCCAAGTGTTACTTTTCGTAAACTCATGTAGCATTTGAGAGTAGAACATAAACTAATAACACCCTATCACCCCCAAGCCAATGGGCAAGATGAAATCACAAACTGAGAGATTACAAAGATCCTAACTAGGATGATTAACAAATATAGGAGGAATTGGAGCAAAAAACTTAACGATGCCCTTTGGGCCTACCGCTCAACCTAGAAACTTCCTATCGGCTACTCCCCTTACGAGTTGGTGTATGAAAAACTACTAATGCTCCCAATTTAGGCATAACTCCAAACACTATCCACTGTAACTAACTTAGGTCTTGACTTACCCCTAGCACAACAAGAATGGCTCATCAACTTATACGTGCTCAATGAAAATCGATTAGTAGCCCTATCATCAAATGAGGTGCATAAGGCATATAACAAACAATGTCATGACCTTAGGATTCAAAAGGTAATATTTCAACGTGGAGATAAGGATCTCTATTGGAACCCCACACATATGCCACAATGACTAAGTTCCAAACACTATGGGAGGGACCTTATATTCTTTTCGAGACCTTTCTATTTGGGGCCCTACTCATACACAAACCCAAAGATCCAACAAAAACATAGTTGATCAACATGCAACAACTAAAACCCTTCCATGAACTCCACCAAACCAATGTTGCTACCACTTTGCTGAGTGGTTGGCCACATTCCATTTTTTGAATCTCCTCCTCCAAGCTTAGTCGTGGGGGGAGATCACTACCCATACTAAAATAATTGTCTTGGCTTCTTAGGTCTTTTCTATATTTTTTTTATACATTTTTGTTTCACACCATTGTTCATAAGTTTAACATTTTGTACCTACTCTTTCTCTCTTTTTTTTATATATGAATATATTTCACGTTTAGTTATTTTGTTCTATTTTATTTTCATTTATTTTCCTCTATTTCTTTTCACTAACAAATTTTTCTTATTGCCACATGATGCGATGGCATGATGGTTGCTCCCAACAGGGGTTTTGCTTATTATGGTTTGCCTATTATATATAGTTCTTACCTTAGCATTTTGATTTCAAGAAACTCAGTTACACTTTCTTTCATGAAACAAGTAGTGAGTCCATGACATCCAACTACTCACACATTTCTATGATGTCCCAGAATCAAGATAAGTATAGTCCTTTTTCCATTAATAAACTCCAATAAATCTTTGACCTTAGTGGATTTTGAACTTGGGAAGGATCTAAGTGGTAAGGAATAGGGTGTGACTTCAAGGGGATGTGGTGGACTACGTATCCTCCTATGATCTCTCATGCATTTTTGTTCTCAAGGATTCCTTTCTGTTCCATGATGACGAATAACATGAAGCTAACATGTCCTTGCATGGTGTGGTTTCCATTTGAAAAAAAATGAAAAAAGAAAAGAAAAGAAAAACACCAATGGAAATTCAAAGCGCACCCCTTGGACCAACCAATATATCCTTGCATGGTGTGGTTCCTATTCAAAAAAATAAAAATTAAAAACAAAAAATAACAATAATGGGAATTGAAAGCATACCCCTTGGATCAAACAATGGGCTACAATCACTGGTTATGGGACTTGAAAGCCATGTTACCCAAGCTTGACGGTCTCCTCTAACTAAGGTCTGTCCTTACTTTCTATTTTCCTTTCCTTCTCTATAAGGAATGGGATTTGGTCTCTGAGGGCATGTGTATGCCTTGAGTAGGTGGGTTGGTATTAGTCCATCACTACGACATCACTGTCCATGGTCAGTCTTGATCCATACCTGGAGCGAAGTCTTATCGTGTCACTTAACCACATTATTCACAAAGGAATTGTATCAATCTTGACCTCGACACTCCATTCCACATGCTCTCCCCCTCATCCATTGCTCTATGTTCCTCACCTCACTATCAGTTTCATGTTTTGATCATGTATCTTAGTTTGCTGATGCTTATAAATCCTTTGGTTATCTCTCAAGGATACAAGTATTAACCCTCAGTGACCACTAATTAACTATGGGGCCCATGGACCCCTAGGTTGAAGATGTGCAAGGGAAAACAAGGTTGTAACCTACTATGGGGAGGACCCACTTGCATATCCTTTAGTTCCACTTGTTAATCTCCTACTCCTTTGATATAATATGATGACCATTTCTATGTTGCCCATCGTGAGGCTTGCCATCACCCATGCTCCATATTATGATGTTCTCCTAAATTTGACTCTTCTTTTGCAACCAACCTCCCTTCCTCTTTATTTCATGTTGTTCTTGAGTCTTTGAGCTCTCAAATGACTTCAGTTTTATGCTAAAATTCAAAAATTTGGGCCTTTAATTCATTGGTCAATAGTGGTCAACATATCTGAATAGCTGCATCAACACGGCCCCATATACATAGCCACATGCATTTACGCAACCTTGTTTATGTGGCCCCATCGACACAATGCCCAAAATACTATATATACACACGTCATGCTTTGGAATTTTTTCCATTTGCTCATAATGCTAAGGGAGTTTTTCAAGTTTTTTTTCCAATCTCCTTCTTGAGCACATAACCTTCCTACCGCTTGTCCACATATACTCGTTCCTTCACCCTTTTGTTATCGAAGGTATGCTCTGCACCATGGGGGCCCATGATTCTATATATTGTGACAATATGGCTAACCCAAGACTTAATGTGACTTAATCCATCAAAGACTTAATGCCTCCTAGGGTTAATTAAAGAATTAGCATTAATTCATAACCTTTCAGCTACACTCTGGGATGCCATATGTAACAGTTTACATACACCACCTTAGATCAAACAAAATGCATGTGTCACTATCATAGCCAAGCCATCATGAGAAGGTATATTATTACCATTTTGGACAACATGCATACATTTTAATTTGTGGTTATGTTGTGATTGCAGATGACACCAAAACTAAGGCATCTAAGGGAGGAAGGACCATCACAACCTTAGGAGAAATAACCTAGAACTAGAAGGGAACGGGGCATGCAACCTCAGGAGCATACAAAGGGCTCACATGCAACTTGCCCTCTCTATGAGGAACCTAATGTGAAATGTGTTCATCAGATTCCTAAAGAAGAGATTTCCACAGAACAATCATGTGGGGACGAGACTCTAGCGAGAGTGCCATGGCTTGAGGTCACCTTGAGCAAGGCCTGCCTTGACGCTATCAAGCCAAAATAGCTACAATGAACAGTCCTTCAAGAATTGAACTTCGTATTGTTCCTAGAAAGTGTGCCAGAAGAAGTTAGAACTTAGTTGCAAACTTCTCCCATGTGGCCAATCATCACATCCAGTAGTGAGTGGTATCTAGGGAAAACCTATCTCTTCTAGACAAATTGGTAGCCAGGGTCACGAGTAAGAATCAAAGACATCCATATGTCCTACTCTGCAGAGCAATCACGCAAGCTCTTGGGTTACCTAAGACTAGGAAAAATTTGGTAAAAATTTCAAAACAAGTAGACCCCAAGGTGAAAGTGAAGTGGACCAGGTGATGCTATAGGGTAGACTGTAAGGAGTTTGGCACATTGACCACTACAAAAAGAGTTTAGTCCAAAATTATGTCTTACCACTTAAATCTAATAGTAAGACCCAAAAAAATCACTACCTTCTCTACTCGTGCATGTGCCACATTAAGCAAGAAATTTCCTATCAACCTTCCATAGTTACTCGTCTTGAAAATTGAGAAAAGATTCATGAAAAATGAACGTGGAAGGCGAGCTTTGCCCTTTCCCTGCCTGATTAGAAAACTATACAAATGGGCAAGGATAACATGATATGCCAATGACACACTCCATCAGGCTCCAATTTCCTTATCACGTGAAATGATGAAAGATAAAACACCTTCCACAACAAGAATAGAGGAAGAGCAACAACCACCTCCACCATCTACACAAGCAATAGGGTCAAACTCGCACACGGTCATAGAGCACATGTGTGAGATTTGATAGTCACTCTTGCACCAACAAGAGCAACAAGCAGGAATCAGTGGTGGTGGAGACCCTTCTATGTATCGTCCTACCTTAAGCCATCTAGAACAAGTGGCTCGATCTGTGAGCTTGCTAGAGAGGGCAGGGTCAATGCTTTTGGCCGCGCAAACACAGGTGCCCATGAGAATAGACCCTAGTGCTCAAGACATAATGGTGTTAATGACCCAACACTCATTTCCAAAAATTTCAAGAAATGCTACTACTTTCTCAGTGCACTTGGAGGAAGGTGAAGGGGAAACTATCTTGGTAATGCAACACCAAAAAGTTGTGGCAGAAGTGGTGGCCAACATGATTTCCATGGCTCTCAATGCATCTATGATGCCTCTACTAGATGTACATGGGCTTAGAGATGTGCAGAAATCTACAGGTACTTAGANATGATCTTCAACAAGTCTTTAGTGGAAGATCATTCTTATTATCTAAACAAGGACTTGGTAGAGGTCTACCAGGAGAATGTTGGGTTGATTGTAGAAGTTCATCACCTGTGCAATGTTGGTCTCAAAAATTAACAAATGAAGGATTTTATCTACCAACAGCAGGAGGAGCTAGCTAGGGTAAACACCAATGTGAGAATATTAGCTACCAAAAATTGCAATCTATCAATGGAGGAAGTTTGAGCCTTACAATAAAAGACAGCCATTGAAATTTCCACTTGAAAGAATGAGGCCCTTAAGTTTGAACGAGTGAAAAATCACTACAAGGACCAAGTAGGATTACAAAAATAAATTAACAAGAAAGAAATCGAAGTCATAAAGGCTAAGATGAATCAAGTCCTTCAACAACTCAAGGAAGGAGGCGAGGTATGGCAACCCATCATTGATGGATTAAACACCTACAACCAAGCTGAGATTCATCTCAAGGAGCTTTAGATTGAAGAAATGACAGAATATATGGAACTAGCCAATCTTCATTATGGAAACCTAGCCATGCTTATAGTGGGGAGGCCATGGTTAGGCCTTGAGAAGTAAGTGGCCACCTCATATTCTTTATACAAGGACAAGTTCAAGGTGCATAAAGAGACAAAGCAAAAGCTGGAAACAGCAAATGCAGAACTCAAAGTTCTTTGTACCCACTTTGAAGGGAAACACTCCGTTGTAGAGGACTTAGCTCAACGAATGGATGACTACCAGTGGCTACAAGAATCAGTCCAAGTGTTCAATATCAAAAAAAAATAGTTTGCTACCTAGTTCATCAATTTAAAGGAGCCATTCCCTACACTTCCATGTCCTTGGGATGTTCTTGTTCTGACACACATTAGTGAAGCTTCTTGGACTGTGGACGACACCATAAGTAAAGAAGAAAAAATGAGGGCTCTGTTGGAGGCTTTCCAATTGCCTCCAGAAGTTGCAATAGCCATAGAAAAACCACAACCACCACCTCAACCACCACATGCACCTAAATCTAGTGAGGGCCCATCAAAACCACCACCACTAGGAATTGTATGATCCTCTTCAGCAACTTCAACATTTAACAGGGTTGTGAGTCCATTGTTGTGAAGGTGTTCAATTTTGTTGTCCACAAACACCACAATTTTGTAATTTCCTTCCGTAGAGCGAGCAATTGGTGTGTTGCTAGCATTAGTGTGTGTATCGATGTGTTTTGTCATGTGTGTCACTAGTAACCTCATACCTTCCAGATTGTAACAAACTTGCAAATGAGTTTTCACTCAGTCATGGGGGTATGATGAAGCATCCAGTCAACTACATTGACTAGGCTATGTTGACGTAGCCTCGTTAACATGGTCGCGTCGATGTAACCCTATTGAGGCATCTTTCCAAGCATTTCCATGGCCTCATCAACGTAGAGTCCATCCTCCACTATAAATATGTGTGCACCTACTGCCTTTATGACACCTTTTTATTCAAGTTGTAGCAAAGCTCTTGCAGTTTGTTTCCATAGGAGTTATATTATTTTTCAAGTGTCCACAAACATAGTTCAAAGAGTGTACACCTCTTTATTTGAGTGCTAATGTACCTGAGCCCATTAGCATGAATGGTAATAAAGATGAGTTTTTTGAACATTCCTTGTGGCATTTGAACTAGATTACTTAAGCTTTAATAGTTTAATGCTTTAATAATTTTAATGCTTTGTTATCACACTTTAATAATTTTAATGCTTTTGTTATCACTTTATAGTTACAGAAATTTTTAGTAGTCAACAAGAGCACATAAGCATGACCACCTTGAACATATGTCTGACACTTGGCAACCTAGTGACGCTTAATGTTTATCAATCCAATAGTGATTAGAACATGCTTGGGATGTGCACAGAGGGTGGGACCAACTACTTATGCTATAGATAGTCGAGCGATAGCATAGTAAAATCTTAAATTATCTAGCCTTTTACTCCCTATATTAGAAGAATTAGATATTATAGATAAAAGAAAACATATAAAAATCATATGCCTCAGTCTCAATTAACCATCATTCTAGAATGTCACAAGTAAGGTTGAGAGGACAACAACCATTCTAACTAGGATTTTGATGGTTAGAATACTATGCATAAGTGCTCGCAATCTTCAGAATCTGAACGGATCGTGCATAAATTCTTGTGATTTGTATGGTTGTGCGTAGGGGTACCTCACAGCTCATCACCAACTTACCTTGATCAAGAGAGATGTAGTCTAGTACCTTGTGATATGGATTTACCAACTATATTCCCAAGGATTCTTCTCTTTTCTATATACTCTACTATTTCCTTTTTAATATAGATGGTTTGCAGGTTTAAAATGTTAAGATACTCATTACTAAGAATCAAGTCAATTAGCAATGAATGTTTAAAGATTTGAGTCTTATAATTCTTTGACATGATATTCCTATAAATGACATAGCCAAAGTCCAGCTTGACCTTTGCAAGAAAATGACACAACATCATTTCCTACTATGTGCGAAAGTAATTATAACTCCCTCATATTACCACAAGATTATAGTAAATGATGAGAAATAAGGTAGAAGCATCTATAGTCAAATCATCTTTGTAAACTTTCCTTTTCAAAATATAATTAGTATTTTCAAAACAAATGCAGGGAAAAAAATTTCTTGGCCATAGGAAAAATAAAATTTATGAAAATATTATTGAGAGAGTACTTTTATAGTCTATATGCACCTGCAACATCAAATCCTAGTAACTGATTTCTCATGTTAGAAGAAATAATAATAAGAGTATTACTTACTGGCATATTAAATGTACTAGTCTTAACATTGAGGATCATTGAACTTCAAAAGGGGGGATGAATAAGTTTTTCAAGATAAAAATTCATTTAAGACAAACTACACACACCAAATTTGATGTTGTTTCCCAACTTGGGTAGTCCATACTTGTAGGGTAGTTCGCAAGCACACCTTTGAACAATGTTGATCTTAAATGTGATTTGAAAGGTACCATACCCTATACAAGATCTAAGCTCCACTTTGGAGTAATTTGACACTACAAATCCACTCAACCCCACAAGGTCTTAACAAGCTTAGAATTTGGTTCCTAGGATCCCACAACCTTTACAACTTGAGCTCCACTCCAAAGTGTTGTGGCACTAAACAACCACTCAATCCCATAGGATCCCAACAAGCTCAAGTAAGATACCTTCCCACAAGAATCACATCAACCCCATAGAGCAACAAAAGAGAACAAAAACCATAAGCAAAGGATGCAACTAAGTTTGCTAATCCTTGTACTTTGTGGTACAGCTCACTTTTCCCAATTACAAAAGACAAAAGATTGTACAATAAGGAGCAACAATGATTACAATGATTGCTTAATGAACACAACTGATAGTACACAATACTTTCACATTTCCCAATGAGAATGAAGTCTTCTTATAGCCAATATGTTTCTGAAATCACCTCAGAATTCATGTAATGGATAATTAATGGTCATTAGAGACATCTTCTTCAAGATTGAGACATCTTTGTACAATGGACTTTCATTCTACAAAGATGTTTTGTTCTCATGACAGACGTCTTTCTCTCTAGAGAGACATCTTCTCCTTTGCTACATTTAATTTTGCCAAGATGTCTACTATTTATTGGAGACATCTTCACTTGATAGTAGATGTATGCTATTTCTGCAAGACATGTTTATTAAAAATAACACCTCAATGCTAAATCTTCCATTTAAACTCTAAGATGAGCTTTAAAGTCTTGTTTCTTATATAAGATCTTTGAATTCTTGCATGTTCACTTAAGACCTTGTAGATATCCTTGTTCTTTGAGCTCTCCTTTTGTCTAAACCAATTTGTTCCTTCTCATCAATGTAGGATTCATCTTGGTCTCATTTTGATATTGCTTTATAGGTGTCATCTCATCTTCTTCTTGTGTCTCTAATGTACTTTGTTCTATAATCACAACAATCACAAAAACATTCTTGTACTTCATTTTCCTTAACATTTTGACATACCAAAAGGTCAACAAACATCAATCCCATAAGTTGAAAAACTCATGAATCATAATATCAGGTATAGTAGCTAAAAGGCTAAAAATAAAATTAACACATAGTATATAAAGCTATGGTTGAATCTGTGCCTTCCTTTAAGGCTTGAAATCAATAATTCTCTCAACATTAATAAAACTCTTTAATGAGAAGCATACCTCTTCTTTGTTGTCTTAAATCTAAATGAGGACTTGTATTCTCCTTACTTTTGATATGATGAAGATTCTTCTCATACTAATACATTCTTTCTTCATGATCTACTATCCTAGAATATCTTGCTACATTTAATTATTCATGTCATGATCTCTCCTTTCTTTATGTCCTACTTCTTCTTCTCATCTATTTCTATAATGGACATTTATATCTAAGTTTAAATAAGGGATTGAAGGATGTATATGATTTTTATGCTTGTGCTCTAGCGGTAAAGTCATGATTTTATATTTGTTTTTAGGTGGTTAAAATATCCTACATAAAATATGGATGTCTTGAAAACCTTGTTTGGCATGTTCCACATAAGCATGGATGTCCCCCTTCAAGGGGACCTATGTTCATGGGTCGACATCCCATATGAAACTTGGATGTTTTTCTTGTACATAAGTGAAATTCTCAGGATATATGTAAGGGCTTATAAGCCTAAAAAATCTTTCCAAAATCACATCAAGAATACTAGAAATAATAAAAATATAACAAATAAAGAGAAAAAAAGTCCTAACTACCCTTTCCTACTATCTAAGAAAGAATTTTATGTTGACTTACATAGTTTGGAATGATTCCAATCATGAAATAGTATAGGATGAGTGTAGAGTAAGCTGGTTCTTATTTGATATCATCCTTTCAATTGACATGGTTCTTATTCATTCCTTTATGGCCTCCTAGGCATATTGTTTTCTCTTTGTCTTGCCTCTTGGATGTGAGGTGAAAAACTTCTTAATCCAAATGAGTTATCTTGGGGACTTTCCTTTGATGTCCATCATTTTATTCCATTTTCCTATAGGTTATTTCTACCTTATTTTTTATTATTTTTCAAATGATATACTTATAGATAAAAATGGTCCCTAATATGACCAACTTGATAATAATAATAATAAATTATTGATATAGAAAATCTGGGTGTATAGGAATAATGATACTATTCTTGATTTAATTGAAAATAATATGAAAAATGTAAAATAATAAAAATGAATTACATTAGAAAAATGAGGTTTAAATAAATGCTTCTAGGTCATGCTTTTAGGTTTTCCTATGGTTATCTTCCTTTTACATATATTTCATATAGGTAATTTGATGAGGATATCACCTAGATATTTTATAATCTTTAATGCATTTTTATATATACTTCTTACTTGTGTGTGTTGCCTTTATATCTTAATGAGTTTGGGTTATATTTAGGATGTTTTGGTGCCTTTGAAAGCTTATTGACACATTTGGAACTTCACCCTAGATATTGAACTATTTTGGGTTAGATTTAGAAAGATGTCTTCCCTTTCTAAAAGACATCTTATCTATGAAAAATACATGGTCTTTGTCTAAAAGTCATCTTTTGCACAAGACTGACTCTCAACAAAGACATCTTCTATGCAATTATTTTAGTTTGGGAAACACCTCTTCTCCTTTTCTAGGATGCTTTCTTTTGGTGAGACAATGAATATTAATTTATAATTTTGAATGCTAAGAGAGATAAAAGGTTACATAAGAAAGTATTAAAAGGCATCAAAGGCTTGTGTTTGTGTTAAGAGAGAATAAATATTTGAGAGGTCTCTAGAGATCTTAAGCAAGAAGAGAGCTTGTGCAAGTGAGAAGAGTACAAGTAATGGAGACCTTGGACTAGGAAAATTATCTCTAATTAACTACTATGAAATACTAAAATACTTAAGAGAGGCTAAGACAATCTCTTATAAGTATTTTTATCTTGTGATTTATGTTGTAAGTATGAGAAATTAAGGGAATGGGAGGGAACATGTGTGACCTCTAAGATTCTTGAAAAGTTTTAGTTTAGCTTGGCTTCTCATCATTGATGTATTTCCCTATTTTGAGAGTGGTCTAATAAAGAGAAATTTTCTCCATTTCATTATATTTTAGTTTTCTAAGATAAATTTCCTTGAAAAAGTTGTGGAATAGGTTCTTTTAGGATCTATTGAGGTTTCCTAGATTGCTTGCAACCTTAATGCTTAGAGATTAATAATAGAAGAAGCACAAAACAATACAAAAAATAAGTAAAAGCTTCAAAGCTCATATTATTCACTCTAAAACTAAGCTAGAGATACAATAAAAGAAGTAACTAAGGGATGCTTGGGAAAAGAATGCTTCAAAGGTGCTATGAGAAGCTCTTTGGATCTATTTCTTTTAATGCCTCTTACATTTTCTTTGATACATGCTTGTAGTAGAGGCTAGGGCCTCTAGAGACTTCTTAGTGCCATCACACTCAACAAGCCTCAACCTATTGGATGACAACTCATACCACATTTACTATACTAATCCTTATCATAACATTGTAGATCATTTTTACCATGGCACTACTTTATAGTACAATAATATAAATAATGGCAAACATATGCATGCTATTCTAGGCATCACCAGGAGAATTATAGCTATTGTGGGATTCTACTTCATCATCAATCAAAGGAGAGTCCCAAATCCTAGAGTTGGAGAAAGTTTTAGGACTTTCACAAAGATATGTGAGATTTTCATGCCCACTATTGTTGTACATATAAGTAACATGTCCATCAATCATTTTAAGATCTAGAGATCTAGGGTTAAGATGATGGAGAGTATAGTGTTGTTGGATATCATACGTATTGGAAGTGTAGATATCTTCATAGAAAGAATATATCCAAGGGACCATTCAATCTGATTATATTTTAAAATAGGAGACAACAAAATAAGAGGGTGATTCATTGAACTATTCTATATGCCAAGCTTAGGCTTGTAAGTTTCTATAATAAAGGTAATCACCATGATATTCATTGTTGTAGTTAAGGAGATGATGTGGGAAAGATTCATGAAGGTAATTAGGAGAATGATCAAACCATTACCACCATAGCCAAAATAGCTCATTAGGTAAGATATAGGGATTGATTTCTATTTTATATATATGAAAGAGACTTGGTTAGTAGCAAGGCTAGTTTAGGACATGTTCAAGAGTAGCTTCTAAAAAAAGATCTTGGAGTTCAATATTAGTCTGATCTTGAACCTCTCTGAAGGAGTCACCAAGTCTTGGAAGGAATGTTTGAATGGAAACCTTTGATAATGATGCATTTGTGTGAAGGCACCTGATGAACCATTCAAAACTCTATTTTCACCCTTCTTGAAATGCTTCTTGAACTAGTGTAGGTAGATATCTTTAATTTTTTTCATAGTATCTAAGTATATGGGAGGATTTAAGAGTTCATCCCTCATCTATTAATTTCTACAAAATGCAAAAAACATAAGCACATTAGTAGTCAGAGAGTTGATACTCTCTAATCAAGGAATCTACAAGAGTATTATGCTTACCATTGATAAATTCTATAGAAAAATTAAAATTAGCAAGAAATCAAGCCCAAAAAATTAACCTAGTATATGCCACCTTATTTAGGGCTTTAGTACTTAAATACTTATCAAATTATTTTAAAATACTCCTAATTATAAAATGCACGTTTTGTAAGAATAGCCTCAATTTATCTATGTGCTTAATAATAGGAAGAAGTTCTTTGTGGATGTTATGATAGTTCTATTAGGCATCCTTGAACTTTCCTAAAGCATATCTACAATTCCCTAGAATTTTTTTCTTTTAAAGTAGCTCCCTAGAATTCTTGCAAAGCATCTGTTTCAAGAATCAACTATCCATCAATGGGTAGTTGTAGCCTAGGTAAGTTAGAGCATTTTTGCTTAATAAAAGCAACTGTTTATGTATGCTTAGAAGCCCATTCTGAAGGATTTTCTTCTAACCTTTTGTTAATGAGCTTTTTATCTCTGGCTAGGTGTTTATAAAATCTTGATACATAATTTACCCAGCCAAAAAATCTTTAAAATTGTGTTTTGTCTTTCAATTTATTTGAAAATTTCTTTATAGCTTCAAGGGCATGTGGCTGCAAAGAGATCGTGCCATTCCTTATTTCTAATCCTAAGAATTCTATACAATCCTTGGCTATGGTCATGTTGGTAGGAGATAAGACTAAATCATTATTTTTTATTAATTGTCTAAAGATCTCCAGGTGTTCAAGATTTTGTTTAGGATTCTTGATCATAACTAAAATATCATCTATATATACAATAATAAAGGTACACTTAAAAGATATTTGGTCCATACAATAGAGGGAGCTATTTTGATTCTGAAAGGTAAAACCATCCATTCATACAATTTTTATAGTACAATGAAAACCATCTTCCATCTATCATTTGGTTCAACTTATATTTTCTAGAAACCTAACTTTAAGTTAAACTTAGAATTGACATTAGTATGAAGGAGGCACTTGAATAAATCATCCTTACTATGTATAGGATGTTGGGTAGGTTTAATCAAATCATTCAAAGTTTTGTAATTAACTACAAGCGTTTTCTTCCCTCTGACTTGTTCTACATGTTTGTTTACATAGAATGTAGCACAAGAAAACATACTAGTGCTAGGTTGGATTAGTTTCTTATCTATTAATGCTTGTATAATCTTGATTGCATTCTTTTTTTAGACTTGGAGGTATCCCAATGTGATGTGCTTGTGTTTTAATTGTTATCTTACCTTTAAATTCTAGCCTACACCAATGCTCTTTCTTATGTTTGAACACTATAGGATCATCATTAGCTAATTCTAGTAACCTATTCATTATTAGGGTAAATTCAATTTCTATCTTGTACACATTATTCACAAACCATTGTGTATTAGGTTGTTTGTTGGAAGATTGTAGTGATGGAAACCTACTAATATACCTATATTACTAGGGAAAGTTTTCCCCAGATAGACTTACATATGTGGAACCTATTGTATAAGGTTCTAGGCTTTGTAATTTGTCAGTCCCAATAAGCATGTTGTAAGAATTTATCTCACAATTGATTATTGTAATATATAATAGTCTTTCCCTATTTGTTTTGATAGGTATAGTTTCTTTATGCTTACTCCACATCTTCTATGTTTTCATAAGTGAGATGGGATTACACTCCATTTGGTAATGAATATCTCAACACTTAAATCTATTAGTACATCTATAGGATATGGTTCATAATTCTTAACTTAATAGAAAATGTAAAAATAGGTAAAGTAGTCTTTACCTGGGAGTTAGCATATATCTTTAATACAAGTATGAATTGAGTTTGTACTTGATACTACTATCTCTGGTAACTTTTCTCTATCTGTTCAAGTTCAGCAATTTCTTTAGTAGTCATTTGTATGAATTTGTAGAGTTGTTCAATTTATTGAGTCCTCAAGAGTAACTCATTTAATGATGGAGGCTTAAACATTTATGTTGATGGTTCTTTCCCCTCAAATCCTTCTTCTTCAAGGGCTTCTTTAGCTCATTCTTTGGTTGTTGGTTGAGGTTGAGACTCTAGGTATTTAAACCATCTTTCTTCAATAAAAAAAACCTTTGTTCTTCTAACTCTTGGTTCTCTCTAGTTATTTTCTTTCTCAAAGACATAATCTTATTAATGTCACTAATAGGAATCTTATCTACTTGTTTTTCTAATTTTTCTAACTATTTCTTGATCATTTTATATGTAGGATCACATTCTATTGGATCTAGTGATTCTATAATGGATAATGAGGTTGAGACAGGCCTTTGGAATTAGTCTTGCTAATCTCTTCGGTTCATTGAGTAGACATAATAAACATCTCCATCACTATTTTCCCCCCTATTAAAAGTGGATGTGTCTTGTTCATAATCAGAGTCTGTGATAGCATAATCTAAGTATTCACTAGACTCTATAAGAATATCACTAGGTTCAAAGGTAGTATTTTCATTGATAACATAATTATAATATTATTCAGAAAAATTATAATGTTCAATGAAATTAACCTTTTTGGGATACTTATTCTTTATTGAACAATCACAGGTAGAAGGCCTTAATAGAGATAACACTTTATTTCATTTTTACAAAGCTTGCTACATCTACATTTAAACATACCTCTAAACACTCACTTTGGTTTTTCATCAATCAAGTACTTTTGTCTCAATTGTTTAGAAGGCTTAGTAGACTATTTGTGATGTCTTCTTTGTTAGCAACATTGAGATCCTTTTGGTTCACTATAATCTTTGGGGTAGATCTCATTATAGAAAGAATGGCCCATTTTATTGTTGATTTGTTTCATTCTTTTATGGGCCTTCATGTCATGGCAGATGTTCCTATTGACATCTTCAAGAAATTATCTAATGATGTTGAAACTCATATCTTCTAAGGATTTCTCTTGTTGCTAGAGCTCATCATGATATTTCTCAAATAATGATGGTGGCATAGCTTCTAAAAGGTATTACTTAGCACATCTATCATGCATTAGTCTACTCTATAATACCATTCTTTCATAGTGTCCAAGAATGATTCAAGATTTTATATTTAATTAATTTGGCCTTCAAGAATCTTTTCCTAAATGTGATATCATATACTACCTTATGGCCTATGAATTCTTTAGTTATAGCATTTATAAATAATATAGATGAACCATTTAATAATTTTAATCTAGTACTCACATCTATCTAATTTTTCCATCTTCGTAAATTATACACGAAGTTGAACAAAAAATTTTGTATGGCTTGCTTCAATCAATTTTTTATCGAAGACAACCTATCTATCGATAAAACCATTAATCTGATCAATGACTTCTTTTTCCTTTTAGTAGGCTTCAATTTATCCATACAAAATTTTAGATCTTTTTCACTGAGTAGTCAAGATGAGACTTTAGGATATTCTTTAGGATTTCCTATATAGTTTCCATGCATTTTGAGAAGATTTTCTTCTTCTAAGTCTAATTGTGATTGGTGCTTAGACACCACTCCTTCCATACTAGAGGATTCTTCATTGGAATTTATAGCTACTCATTTATCCTTTTTCTCTTTTGAGAACTTTGCTTTATATTTTTAGGTGGTGAATCAAGGTTTGTTCCATAATCAAGAATAGATCTTGTTATTGGGGCTCTAGGAGTACTAGGTTTCTTTACCTTCAGTATCCATCTTTATTCTATATTATCTAGTTTTATTTGGTTACACATAACTTCATTCACATAATTTCTAGATTAGATTAAAAAAATTAATAATCCTAGGGTTTTTCCAATTATGTAATTTTATAGTATCAAATAATGGATGTATTAATAGTTTTTGGTACATCTCATGAGCAATCTCTTTTTCTTGCTCTATACTATTAACTTGATGCTGATAATTTTTTTCTTTCTTATTGTCTAGTTTGTTCATATTTATCCTAATTAAAGCAACACATTCTTCACATATTTAACAATGACCATCTCTTATGGCTCTAGAATGAGGATAAGATGGATCATTATCTAAGTCAAATTCTTAAGCAAGTTGCTTTTCCTTAAGGTCATGTTCACCAACTATCAATTGTGTTGTTGACTTTGGTGGTTTGATTGACTCAATTTTCTGAACTATGGATGTAAAAGATTAGTGTTTTCCCATAATCTTATTTACATCTATGTTAATTCCTAACTCTTTAAAGAGTGACCACATCTTTTTGTCAATGTCTATATTTGGTTTTTGTCATGGTTTTGAGAGTATGAAAGACCTGCTAGAAGGTATGAAGCTAGTTGTTCGAGGGAAAGGATGAAGAATCCTCTTACTGGTACAAGCAATCAGGTCTTCCATCAAATCCATACCAAAGGGATTAGACTCTATAAATCTTGATGTTTTGAGATTTACTCTGTATTTACATTTTCTAGAACATCCTAGTCTTACCAGTGGAACATAATCATAAAATTCTTCCAATGTATCATCAATTTGAGAATATAGAGTATGTATAGGAAGATCTTATATATTGATCTAAGTTCCAGATCTAATCTTGTTGGAGTTCTCCCAACCCCATATCATGGCATCAGACAAATGTAATTAATGCAATCTGATGAGTGGCAAGGTACCCCTACACTCAACCATACGGAATATGAGGGTTTCACGCACGATCTAGTCGAACTTCGCAGATGGACTAATTGTGGTATCTAGATAGTTATCCTTAGGTTGCAGTTTTTTGTCTTCCCATCTGGACTAGTGTTAACTTTTTCACGTATGGTTTAGTCCAAAATGAGGTGTATGATGTGTTTCTATGCTAATGCTACTCCTGAAGACAATGGAAGATAATATTAACTAAGCTAAGAGAGAAAGGGTGAGAGAGAGAATCTAAGCTAGCCTAAGTGCAATGAGCATTCATTCCTCGATCATCTATACACATCTTGGACTTTGTGCATGACTACCACTGGGATTACCAAGTGTAGATCCTAGGTACGCTACTGGGTTACCAAGTAGTCACACTTAAATGCTCGTGATCAAGTTGTACTCATTCCGCATTACTAAGAGATAATAGTAGAGAGACATTAACTAGGAAAGTAGTAAATAATAAATAAATAAGCTAAGTGAATGCTACAATGATGAAGTAATCTCGATCTTAATTTTCGGTCATGTGCATGTCCAGGTACGTCACACTTGAATAAGGATGACATACAATTACAATCACCACACTGCGGGCATTCATTGGGAGAGAAGGGTTGAGAGAAGAACTACTTAAAATTAAATACTTAAAAGAAATGCTAAAGACTAAGAACTAACTCCTAGAATAAGGAAAGCTGCCTCTTATTTATAGAAATTGAGGCAAGCCGTGATATTGCGTACATGATATCGCGGTTATGATATCACGACCGCTGCGATATCACTGCTATGATATCACAGATACGATATCACAGCCAGCAAATTTATGACTCATCATACCCCCACGATTGAATGAAAACTCATCCTCAAGTTAAAGTGAGAATAAGGTCCATTGATTACACAATGGATAGGTATGGGATTATTGACTAACTAGAATGGATTCATGCCGTAGTGTGCAGTCAGAAAAAAATTGAGACACAAAACAAAAGAAAATCCTATGATTACAAAATTGGATGGAACACATGTAGTTCCTAGTGGTAGTGGCTCCTCCATGGGGGTCTTTCCCTTTTCTTGTGCTCTAGGTCTTGGGATTTGATGGCATTGAAGTATGGCCTAGAGTTTCTCCTCTTGTAAGGCCTTGAGTGCCTTGGCATGCATGTAAGTTTGCGCTTGTGCCATAGAGGCATCCCAGCTAGCCTTCACTTTTTCTTCTGCCACCCTTTTATTTTGTGTCAATAGTTTATTAAGTTGCTTGATTCTAAAAGTGTCTAGCTAGTTCTGAGTAACCTTTGGCCCTGTATTCGGAAGGTTTAATACTTCCGAAATGGCTTGAATAGAGAAATCAATAGTCACACCACAATTGTTAACTATGGTGCCTTCTTATTTATTGTGCCAAAATTGGTACATGTCCCCTAAATACTAGGCACCGCTTTCAGAGAGGGTAGGCCATAATGGGGATCCTTTGAGGTGATCCCTAACAACCTCCAAAGAAAATTTTGCAAAAGGTCCAAAGTTTAATTCCATGATCACTACAGTGAATATGGACCTTTCATGGATTGTCTGAACACAATCCTGAGGCAACGTGAGATATTGTCCCTATTCAGACATTACAGTAGCTCCTCCTTCCACCTACCTTGATTGTACAGTAGCAGGATCTTCTTGGTGGATACTAAATGNGATTCTGAATTTTACAACTAATTACCCTTAAATATGTCCTTTTGGAAATGATGAATTTCAAAACATTTATGCACTATTCGACGTGTGCCCCTCTTCCATGACTAAGCTGAACACTCCTGGTTCAAGTAGGTTCGAACGGAATAAAAATCGGAGTACCAGCGAGCAAGTTATGGATATGAAAGTAAGGGACGTGTAATCATGAGTCGTAGAGAGGAATTTGAAAAACTTCCCTTGTGTGAACAGTTGT
>MNCI01035130.1:1184072-1203054 GCA_015680685.1 Gnetum montanum
TGAATCTTGCATGTAAAGCATGATTAATGTGTCATTAACCTGTCGTTCCAAGATCAGGACCAAGTCCATTCCTCTGACCAGTGACACCACATTGTTTCATCCCATGATGAGCAACTATGAGAGAACCAGAAAAATAAGGCGTACAATCACTTGGCATTTTTTTCAAGGGAGGAGTGACTTTTGCTTTGTGGCACTTCCTTTTTCTGCTTTTCTTTTCTTTTTCTTTCTTGTTTTTTTTTTCAATTGCTAAATCCAAAGAAGCTACGAACCTTCAGGAATGGATGCATGTCTTTCCAGTGGGACCCTCTAGAACAGCATTGGATTTTTGAGTGCCCTTTTGATTACTCATACTCCCATTTTTCGTTGGATCTACAAGGATCTTAGTACAACCACGTTGCATGATAACTCCCACAGATGTCACCAAAGAGAATCCTCAAGTCCCCTTGATGTCACACCCTAATCATTCCCTCTTGATCCATCCTTCTTCATTCTGGGTACAATGAACACAAAATTAATTTTAAGTTTTAAAAATGTCAAGAATATCACTGTACCCTCAATCAAAACCTCTTATTTGTAGAATGGATGTGTGTGTAATGGGCTCATTATCCACATAATTGATCACTCAAGACTTGATAACATAGAACACACCTCCTCCAACGAGCTACATCAGTGTTTTATTCATAGATGAGATTACTTACAAAAATGTAAAAAGAGAAAAATACAAAATGATAAAACAAGAAATTGAAAACTAAAAAACTGGAAAACAAAAAGTTGTAAAATTAAAGAAAATAAAAAGTGGTTATTAATCCTGCTTGTTACTAGAATGGGGGATATCCCCCATAACTAAACGGTTGAGGATGGAAAGGATTAATAAATGGAAGATGAGGATCCTTGCATGTTGGAAATATTGGCACTTGGTCATACTTACCCCATTGGGGTTCACACACTTGATTATAGTAAGCGTAGTGGGGCAATTTATAAGATGTGGTTCCTTGATAAGGAGTTGACCCACTATGATATTTGTGATTGTAAGATGGTATGCAAGGATCAGGATATTTCCTTCCATTCTTGTGTTCATTGGGCCGTATGATTGTTGGAGTGTTAATTGGTGGCCTTGATGAAGTGACATGAGGCATTGGGTTCAAAGATAAGGGTGCATCACAATGTTGGACTTGTGCCAAGTTGGAGGATGAAGTGGCCATGGAATTGTGTTGTCCCTTTCTAGGGTCATTTCTAAAGAAGGGACACCTTCGATGTTGCTAAGGTCTCTCACTATTGTTGGCACTAGTAGCACAAGTAACGTTCGGGGGTTGTTGCTATGGTGCAGATACTTCAGGAACAATAGGTGGCAATGTAGAAGGAGGGAAAGGATGAGGACATTGAAATTTAGAAGAAGTGTAAGGTACACAAGGCGGTGGTTGTGTTGAGGACATGGGCTGATAGTATTGAGGAGAATAGTTATGCAGTGAGATAGAGTATGTTGACCCAGTTGAAGAAATAGGATGTTCAACTCAATAAGCATTTGGATTTGGAGGATACGAAGGGTGTCTCCAATTTAGGGATGGCTTCCCCCACGACTAGGATTTTTGCCACTGTGATTGAACACAATATCTCTATATGAACTCTAGGTGTAACATGCTTCTTCAATGCTCATATAGATGTAACAGGATTAGGCACTAGCCCTTGGGGTGATCGTACAGGAAAATATTGCATTCATACGTATGATTGGCAGTTGAGATCTTGTGTTCTTCATCCCTTCTTCCTGATTGTCTAGTGATACTTTGTCCTACTTCTCAGGTTGTCAAAACTCTATCTCCAATGATATCAATATATTCTCCACACTTTTTATGCATCCATTCCAACATCTTATCGATCTTTGCCTCAACTTCCTCTAACGATTGTTGTACCAGCAAAGGTGGTTCTTTCCCCTTGTGGTAGGTTGATTTCTCCTTTTTGTGATTATGGACCTTTGTTAAGTTGAGATTTTGGTCCCATTGATGTTTTTCAACACTCTCCCATCTAGCCATTTCTCCTTCTTCTTTTGCTACCTACTTAATAAGCTCTTGTAATTGATAGGTTCATAGTTCGTATAGTTGCCCCTGGGCATACATCCCTAGGGTCTTTCTTGTTTCATCATGAAGCCCATCAATTATATGGTACATTAGCCTTTCTTTGGAGAACTCATGGCCTGGACAGTTGTTTAACAATGCATAATATCTTTCTAAGGCCATGTCCAAGGGTTCATGGTGTGCTTGTTTCCACTCTTGGATTTGTTTCCTCAAGGCCAACACTCTTGCGTAGGTTTGATATCTTTCATTAAAGACTTCTACCATTGTTTTCCAACGTCATATTGAATTTGGTTTTAACGATCTATACCATACTTTTGCTTAGCCAACAAGTGTCATAGGGAAGAGCTTGAGTTCTTGCCAACCATTTTCAATGTTGTTTCATGTGCAGGCATCATAGAAGGCTTGTAAATGTTGATGCGAATCTAAGTCATAGCCTTCTAAGAAATTAGGGAAGTTGTTTAAATTGAGCCTGGGTAGACGGCTCTCTTTACGATGCCTACGGGAGATTCGAATATCCTCTTGTATTTTCATTAGGCTTGTAGTGGCTAGTAGGGATTCATCGTCATCAGGTAAGTTATGCTTTCATGTGTTGGGACGATGTTGCCTTCGTTTATGTTTATAAGAAACCCCCACTTTGGATTGCGTACTTCAATCTTCATTGTCAGATAATTCGTTGGTTCTCCAATGAATTGCCTCACTAGATGTGGCATTATCATAATCTTGTAGGAGAGGCATGGTTGTGAAATTGTGTGTGAATTTATATGTGATTGTTTATAATTATTTCTTCTTCCTAAGATATATATCGTTAATTCCTATATAGCGACCTTGTATGATATAACTAATCTAGATAACTAGCACCATCCTCAACAATGGTGCCAATGATGAGTGGCGAGGTACCCCTACACTCAACCATATGAATACGAGCATTTCACGCATGATCCAGTCGAACTCCGCAGACAGACTAGTTGTGGTATCTAGATAGTTATCCTTAGGTCGTAGTTCGTTGTCTTTCCATCTGGACCAGTGTTAACTTTGTCATGTATGTTTTAATCCAAAATGAGGTGTATGATGTGTTTCTATGCTAATGCTACTCCTGAAGACAATGGAAGATAATATTAACTAAGCTAAGAGAGAAAGGGTGAGAGAGAATCTAAGCTAGCCTAAGTGTGATGAGCATCCATTCCTCGATCATCCATACACATCTTGGACTTCATGCATGACTACCACTAGGATTACCAAGTGTAGATCCTAGGTACGCTACTGGGTTATCAAGTAGTCACACTTAAATGCTCATGATCAAGTCGTACTCATTTCCCGTTACTAAGAGATAAGGGTAGAGAGATATTAACTAGGAAATCAGTAAATAACAAATAAATAAATAAAGAAGCTAAGTGAATGCTGCAATGATGAAGTAATCTCGATCTGTATTTCTAGTCATGTGCATGTCCAAGTATGTGACACTCGAATAAGGATGTCGTACAATTACAATCACCACACTGCGGGCATGCACTGGGAGAGAAGGGTTGAGGGAAGAACTACTTAAAATTAAACACTTAAAAGAAATGCTAAAGACTAAGAACTAACTCCTAGAACAAGGAAAGCCACCTCTTATTTATAGAAATTGAGACAGGTCATGATATTGTGTATGCGATATCACGGCTGTGATATCATGGCCACTGGGATATCACGGCCACTGTGATATCATGGCCACTGCAATATCAGGGCTGCGATATCACAGCCAGCAAATTTATGACTCATCACAATCTTTCAAGTGCATCTACCTCATATACTCATAGACTATCTCATTTTTGTACTGTTTCTTCATGTTCTAATATTCTTTCACTTCTTAAACAATGTGATATCTATTCTTTTCTGAGTCTAAAACCCCTTTAGTCATTGCCATGCATGCATTTTTCCAAATGTAATTTGAAGATCACTGGCACTGTTCTTTGATCAATCTCTCTCATTTTTTTCCCCAGGGAAAGTAGAGGAATGGAAAAAACTCAAATATAATTACATACATATTACTAAGATTGACATCCATATCCATCCTTATTTCAATTACAGACTATGAAACTTCTATTAGATTGCATTATTAGACAAAAGGTTCAAAAGATTTGAAGATGCAATCATCACTCAGGCTAAGGGTAGGCTCGAATTTGATGCAGTAGTAGTAACTATACCCAAATTTACTCTTTATTTATGTGATAGACACCTCTCTAATATTTTAATGCTTATAGCCTGTATTCTAGTTGAAATGCATTATGGAAGTGTATATGCTAAAATAGGTACTAGATTAGTTTTAAAACTATTTAGTGATACTAATATAAAAACCTTATTGTCCTTTGGACAACAAGCTATTTTTGTTGGCTCCATGAACATAGAATAAGGAACTAAGATTAATACAAAAGATCTTCCTATACACACTCTATATACATTCAAAGAATTTTATAATTATGTTCCATCGATGTGACCATGATGTTTTAGAAAACATAAATACAAAGTAAATCTCAAAACACCAAGATTTATAGAGTTTGATCCCTTTGGTATGGATCTAATGGAAGATCCAATCACTTGTACCAGTAAGAGGATCCTTCCTCCTATCCCTCAAACAACTAGCCTCATACCTTCTAGAACATCTTTCAAACTCTCAAAACCAAAATAAATACCAAAGATAGACATTGAGGAAAATATGAGGTCACTCTTTAAAGAGCTAGGAATTAACATGGATGTAAGAAAAGATTATAGGAAAACCCTTATCTTTTTCATCCAAAGTTCAAATAACTGAGTTAATCAAACTACCAAAGCCACAACACAACTAATAGTTGTTGAGCAAGACCTTAAGGAAAAGTAACATGCTTAAGAATTTGACTCAAATAGTGATCCATCATGTTTCCATTCTATAGCCTTAAGAGACAGTCATTGTTACAGATGTGCAGAATGTGCTACTTTAATTACGATAAATATTAATGAACCATATGGTAATAAAGAAGAACATAATGAGCAACAAAAAGAGATTGCTCATGAGGTGTAACAAAAAACTATCAATAGACCCACCATTTGATACTATAAATTATAGAATTAGGCAAACCATAGGCTTAGTAATTTATTAATCCGATCTAGATAGTATGTGAATGAAGTTATGAATAACTAGAGAAAACTAGAGAATATAAACCAAAGATGGGTATTGAAGGTAAAGAAAACTAGTACTCTTGTGATCCCAATAACAAGATCTATTCTTGATTATGGAACAAACCTTGATTCATCACCTAAACAATCTAAAGCAAAGTTTTCAAAAGAGAAAAAAGATAAACGACTAGCTATAAATACCAATGAAGACTCCTCTACTCGTATAGAAGGAGTAGAGTCTGAGCACTCATCATAATTAGACTCAGAAGAAGAAAATCTTCTCAAAATGCCTAGTATCTATATAGGAAATCCTAAAGAATACCATAAAGTCTCATCCTAACTACTTAGTGAAATATATCCAAAATTTTTATATGGATAAATTAAAACCTACTAAAAGGTAGAACATCATCAATTAGATTAATGGTTTTATTGATAGATAGATTGTCTTAGATAACAAATTGATGAAGCATGTCATACAAAATTGTATGTTCAACTTCATGGGTAATTTACGAAGATGGTGAAATAAAATAAATGTAAGTATTAGATTAAAATCATTAAATGATTCATCTATATTATTTATAAATTGTATAACTAAAGAATTCATAGGTGATAAGGTAGAATATGATATTAGGTATAATTAAATATTCTTTAAGGCCAAATTAAATAAAATACAGAATCTTGAATCATTCTTGGATACTATGGAAGAATGGTATTATAGAGGTAAACTAAGGAATATCTTTTAGGAGCTATGCCACCATCATTTTAGAGGAAAGTTACCAAAGATAGTATACCTTGAACGAATAGAGGAAAGTTACCATCATTGATACTAAATGATGGTGGCATATCTTGAATGTTCATACAAATGGCTACTAAATAAATTGCTAAACTTGAACGAATAGAGGAAAGTTACCAAAGATAGCAGTATTAGGTAGAAACTCAAGCCATGCCTATATTAAAGATAAATTCTAACTCCCAAGAAAAGACTACTTTACCTATTTGTACATTTTCTATTAAGTTAGAAAATTATAAACCATATTCTATAGACATACTAATAGATTCAAGTGCTAAGATATCCATTGTCAAATGGAAATTAATTTCATCTCACTTATGGGAACCTATGAAATAAAATTATATTAGGTTTAACACATAGAAGATGTGTAGTAAGCATAAAGCAACTATAACTACCAAAACAAATAGGAGAAGGATGTTATATCTTACAATATTCCATTGTTAGATAAAATCTTACAACATGCTTATCAATACTAACAACTTACAAAGCCTAGAACCTTATACAATAGGTTCCACATATGTAACTCTATCTGGAGAAAACTTTTCCTAGCAACATAGGTATATTAGTAAGTTTCCATCACTATAATCTTCCAAAAAACAACCTAATATGCAATGGGTTGTGAATAATATGCACAAGCTAGAAATTGAATTTATCCTAATAACTAATAGGTTACTAGAATTAGCTAATAATGTTCCTACAGTGTTTAGACACAAGAAAGAACACTGGTGTAGGATAGAATTTAAAAATAATATAAAAATTAAAATAAAAGCACATGACATTGGAATGCCTCCAAGTCTAAAAATAGAATACGATCAAGAAACACAACCATTAGTAGATAAAAAAACAAATCCAACTTAGCACTACTATGTTTTCTTGCACTACATTCTATGTAAACAAATTTGTAGAAGTTAAAGAGAATAAAAGGCTTGTAGTTAATTACAAACCTTTAAATGATTTAATTAAACATGTCCAACATCTTATACCTGGTAAGGATGTAGGCTTTTGGAAAATACAAGTTGAACCAAATGATAGATGGAAGATAGCTTTCATTATACTAGGAGGATTGTATAAATGGACAATTTTACCTTTTAGAATCAAAATAGCTTCCTCTATCTTCCAAAGGTGTATCGACCAAATATTTGGTAAGTATACATTTATTCTTGTATATATAGATGATATTTTAGTTATGAGCAAGAATCCTCAACAACATCTTTAACATTTGTATATCTTTAGACAATTAATAGATAATAATGATTTAGTCTTATCTCCTACCAAGATGACCATAGCCAAGGATTCTATAGAATTCTTAGGATCAGAAATAAGGAATGGCATGATCTCTTTGTAGCCACATGTCCTTGAGGCTCTAAAGAAATGTTCTAATAAATTGAAATATAAAACACAACTTCAAAGATTTCTTTATTGTGTAAATTATGTATTCAAATTTTATAAACATCTAGCCAGAGACAAAAAGCTTGTTAATGAAAGGTTAGGAGAAAATCCCCTATAATGGACCTAAAAAAATAGTTACGTTTATTAAGCAACAATGCTCTAACTTACTAAGGCTACAACTGTCCACTAACAAAATGTTAATTCTTGAAACAAATGCTTCGCAAGAATTCTGGGGAGCTGCTTTAAAGGAAAAAAAAGATAATGTTATCCATATATGTAGATATGCTTTAGGCAAGTTCAATGATGCCCAACAAAACTATCACAACTAATGAGTTGCAATTTGGTTGTGTCAACAAGGCCCCATCAACTAGACCTCATTGACAAAGCCCCATTGACACATGCAATGATGCATCAATGAGGCCCCATCAACGTAGGGTCTACTTTTTTGCTATAAATACACACTTACTAGCCACATCTATGATAATGAGATTTTAGTAGTAGCTGAACTCTTATAGTTTTTACATTTGAAATTTAGAATATTTCTCCCAAGTGCCCGCAACAAGAGTCATTGAGTGTACGAATCTTTATTCAAGCATTATTCTACCTGAGCATGACAATGTATGTGGCAATAAAGATGAGCTTTCTAATAGAATTTATAGCATTTTGGATAAATTAAATATTTCATTTATGCAGTTAATGTTTTCAATCAATTATTCAATATTTTCCATTAATTCAGCTAATTAAGATAATTAAGCAAGATAAGCAAGATAGATTAAATACATAATTAAAACCACTTTGAGCATAACATGTATTTACTTGGTAATCCCAATAGTGGTTGTGCTTGATATGCCTAGTAGGATAGCGCTTGGTAACCCAGTAGTGGATACATGGGTTCAAGACATGTACGGAAAGTGGGAACAAATGCTTATGTTAGGATTAGTTAGAGACCAATTAGTTAGTTAATTTATATTAGTCATTATATTACTATATCTCTCTTTCTTTAAGCATCCAAAAACATAAAACATAAAATGATAAAAATGATATGCCTCGATTACTCTTAATCATATCATTATGTTTCACAAGTGTAATCGGAAGACAACAAATGACCTTAGGGCAAGGTTCACTTCCTAGAAGACTAGTGTACTAGAAACTATAAAGTCCATGGAAGTTGACTGAATTGTACATGAATGCTTTGTGATTTGTATGGTTGGGCATAGGGGTACCTCACCGCTCATCATTAGCATTGTTGCTGGGGAGTTTGTTTGTTGAAATGTTTGCTATCTAGGATTAGTGAATATTATTAATATCATTGGACAAACTCAAGGTCAACATTACTCTCACGTGACATATAACTACTAAGCACACTGATAATTTTATTTGTTGCAAAATGTCCTCTTCCCATAGGTGTGAAGATATTAAACTGTCAATCCCACAAGAGTGCAAATTGATATATACTCATCTAGATGAGTATGTACTAAACTTCACCTTCATTGTACATTAGGATGAATAACTACATTGGCTTGATATGGAGGGCAACATCATATTTCCCCTTCATCGATCTATGCCTGGGATGCTACTTCAAATCCTTAAAAATTTGGACGTCTCAGATCTCTAGGAGGAATACATTGTGAATGATCATGACACTTAGGACTATCATCCCACTAAAACATAATGCAAGCAAGATCGACCCTAGGTGAAGCACCATGAGTTTACGAAGGGGAAACATTTCACTAATCCCTTGTTCCTCCAAAATCAAGATGAAAATAAGGATCCTCCCTTTAAAGGTTCTCAACATGAAGATTCTCCACCCCCTATTGTTGGTAATGAGGGTGTGACCTTGAACCTACGATCCACTATTCATAAACCTTGTTTGAGAAAAAGTAACAGTTAAGGTAGGGACTCAGGTAAACATCACAATGGCAAAGGATCTAAGGATAATAGTCATAATGAATGAAGAGATGGTGGTAGATCCCATGGTGCTAGTGGCAGTCCACCTTCCTATTCGTCCTCTTCAGTTGATTCCAAACATTCCTCTTCATCTTCTAGTTTTCATATAATCCACTGTCAAAATAATCATGAATAAGGTGATCAACAAGACAACAGAGATCATCAAGGCCATCAAGAATGTAGAGGTGATAGAAATCATCATCGACACAACCATGATGATGAACCTCTATTGGAAACATTAAATTAAAAGGCTGATAGAGCAAGTAGCAAAAGAAGAAGGTGAGTTGTGAAAAAGGGAAAGTGTAGAAGAGTATAAATGGGACTCTTCTATTAGAAAATAGGAGTTCCTATTTTGTGATGAGGAGGATTCACCACTCAATGAAGTGGGGAATAGGAAAACCTTGCCCATCCAAAAATATGTTTCTAATATTTTGATAAAGGTTGATAAATTATGGGACTCTTTGGATGAAAAATTTCAAACTACTAAATAATCCAAAGAGAAAATTAGTGATCATAATCATAGAAGGTGAAAAGAAGCTAAACGTGCCTACCAAAGAGGTAAGAGCAAAGTTGCTACCATAGAGGAAGTTGTGGAAACTGAATCTGATGATGAAATTGGTTGTGACATCTCTTAATAAAAACATCCAAAGGTTTGTTTCCCTATGGTGTCACACCTACAAGAGTCTAGGATGTATGCATTGAATCCTCAACTAACACGTAGGCAAGCACCCATGTGTTACTCCAAGAAACTTGTTTCTCCAAGAAGTTCTGCAAATCATGCCTCATTTTAGCATCACTATTACCCTTCCTTTGTTTGCACACACACCTCTACCCTTAACTGAGTTAGCTCCTACTCCATCCATGTAGGGTGAGATTCCTCCATAGCTGCAGTAATGAAATGCTACAAGGGCTATACATTCACAATCAACTTTCCTACCAAGTTATTTGAATAATCAATCCAAAAAATACACTTCTTCTAACCCAATAGAGGCTCTCTAACCCTCACAACCTAGTATAGTTGAATGCCCTACATCTTCAATATCCTCATCCTCTGCATCAAATACCTTCAAGTATCTTTCAAAACAAAAACTACCTCAAATTTGCATTGTGATGCTAACTTAATTTTTTTTATTGGATCATGGTTGTCAACCTTCCTACAAAAAGATCTCACCTAGGAAGTCCACTCATTTACCTACAGATTGCTAGACATGAGTCATGCAAGGCTTTTTTTTATTCTAGTCCCAATGTTAATCTCATCTCCCATGATATGTACAAGGCCTACAACCTACCTCCTCTCAAGAAGAGCAACATTCATCTAGAATTGGCAAATTACTCAATCACTATTCCTTTGGAATCAAAAAAGGACATTGTGACGATAGTAATTGGGTGGTTCTATCCTATCAATTTTCTAGTGATTAAGGTTCAAAACTACAAAGGTGACTTTCTCATCATTATGGGAAGGGCTTGGTTAAGAATAGTTGATGCATGAATGGGCATAAGGGACCTCTCCTTAGAAATCTCCAAGGAAAATAAATTTGGAAAGTTAGAGAAGAAGCATATTCCATGCATCGTGTATAGTGATAATAGGTGCAATTGCTTGCAAAAGATTTGGTCCATCAAAAGTGCATACATCAAAGCATGCAATCAGTGTGCACAAGAAACAAATGGTGTCTATATGCAGCAACCACAAAATAGCAAGGCACCCAGTAAGCTAATAGCTAACTTAGATAGCAGCATATTATGCATGGAAGCAACTGAGAGCCTAACATGTGCTTATGTTGAAAGCATGGATGAACTTGAGCAAGTTCATCACCAACTCTCTAATGATGAAGATGATGATACTTGTTGGGGAGAGTTGGAAATCCTTGATAACCTCAAGTAGGAGCCCCTAGAACTAAAAACTCTACTAGTTAGCATGGAATATACATTTTTTAAAAATGGTAAACCAATCATAATTAAAGTCAAACTTGCTCTTGAATAAAAAGAAAAGTTGTCAAAGGTGGTTAACAAATGGCCAACAAAATTTGCTTGGTCATATCCCAAGCTGATAGGAATCGATCCAAGGATATGCCAACATCACATTTGCACTGACCCTACCATGAAGCTAAGAAGGTAGCCACAAATGTGGCTAAATCCCAAATTGAAGTAGATCATCAAGGAGGAAATAGAGCAACTCCTCAAGATAGGTTTCATCTATCCCATCATGGATAGTGAGTGGGTTATCCCACTCGTAATTGTGCCAAAGAAAGGTGGCAAGTGGTGGGTCTGCATCAACTTTAGGTTGTTGAATATGGTAAGATTTAAAGATCATTTTCCATTACTGTTTGTGAATCAAGTGTTGGACAACATATTTTGGCATTGCTATTATAGCTTCTTGTATGGTTATAGTGGCTATAACCAAATCCAAATTGTGATAGAAGATCAGGCCAAGACAACATTCCTAAGTCCCTAGGGAAATTTTTCATATTATAAGATGCTATTTGATCTATGCAATGCCCTGCAAAATTTTCACTCTTGGTCCTTAGTATTTTCCAAAAAAATTGGTAGTGGTGTGGAAGTATTCATGGATGACTTCTCCAACTATGGAGCTATGTTTGAGAAAGCCTTGGACCACCTTGAGTAAGTACTAAAAAGATGTGTGGAAATAAATCTGTGGCTCAACTAGCAAGGAAGTCACCTTATGATCCAAGAAGGCATTATGTTGGGGCACTGAATTTTACAAGAAGGGATTGAGGTAGATGCAAAAAAGATAATGGTCATTCAAGAAATTACACATCAACCAAAGATAGTCAAAAATGTTAGATCATTCCTTGAACATACTGGCTACTACCGAAAATTCATAAAGAATTTCTCTAAGATCATAAAGCTATTGGTTGAACTAATGAAGAAAGATGTTCCATTCATATAGACTAAGGAATGTGAACATCCATTTCAATGGTTGAAAGAAAAACTTATAGAAACTCCAATTCTACAGGCATCAGATTAGTCTAGACCATTTCACATAATGAAAAGCACATCTAATTATGCTTTGGAAGTTGTGCTTACATAGTTGGATGATAAAAAAAGGTTTATACTACATCCACTACGTGAGTTGAAGCATTGTGGATGCACAGTTGAATTATATCTTAACTGAAAAATAACTGATGATAGCGGTGTATGCTCTTGACAAGTTTAGGCACTATGTGCTTGGCTATAAAGTATTTGTGCACACAAACCATAGTTCCATCTGTTTCCTAATAAATAAGTTGATAATGAGCCCTCATATCATACAGTGACTCATGATCTTATAGAAATTTGATCTCATGATGGTAGATTGAAAAGGGATTGAGAATGTGGTCGTTGACCACGTCCCTTGATTAAGATGGGATAACAAAGAGAAGGAGAGACCACTCTTTGATCAATTTTCAGATGAACTCCTCTTTAGAGGAGTAATAAATGACCAAGTGCCCATAGAAACAAAATGGTATGATGACATCCTCACTTACCATCTCACTCAGGAGATGCCACAAGATCTTAACTTTAAAGAGAAGCAACAATTTCTTCATTGGCCCAAATACTTCATGGAAATCAATGGACACCTCTACAAGATGTGTGCTGATGGCTTGATTTGTTGGTGTGTCCTTGATGAAGATCAACTACACATTCTCTAGGATGCTCATGAAGGACCTTAAAGAGGCCATTATGTAGAGAGACACATGGACATAAGAATCCTAATGGCAAGATACTATTGACCTATAATATTTAGGGATTCCCACCAGTTTGTCAATGAGATGGTGGGATGATTACTTGAATGGAAGGTCCTCAATAGTGGATTCAACCACTGGAACCCTTTAAAATATGAGGCATTAACTTCATGAGTCCCATCACACCCATGTCCAATGGAAAGGCATATATCATTGTAGTAGTTGACCACTACACAAAGTGGGCAGAAGCAACAGCCATTAATAATTGTACATCATTCACTGCTACTAGATTTATACAAATATTGTAAATAGGTTTGGGATACCACATGCACTAATTTCTAACAATGGAACTCATTTCATAGGTGCCACTTTTAGAAATTTGATGCAACGCTTGGGGGTCAAACATAAATTAACATCCTATCACCTCCAAGAAAATTGTCAAGTAGAGGTAACTAACCAAGAGATCATAAAAATCCTATCATGGACCATTAGAAAATATAGGAAAGATTGGAGTGCAAAAGTCAATGATTCCCTCTAAGCTACCGCTCAACATGGAAACTTCCTATTGGCTATTCTTTCTATGAGCTAGTGTATGAAAAACTTCCAATGCTCCCGAATAAATCTAAGCTTTGTACACTCTCAATAGCTTGTGATCTAAATCTTGACCTAAGTCTAGCACAGAAAGTCAAATTGATCAATCTCTATGTTCTAGAAAAAAATCAATTGGTGGCCCTATCTTTGAATGAGGTGCACAAGGCATTTAACAATGAATGTCATAACCCAAGAATACGAAAGATAAAACTTTAACCAAGAGATAAGGTTCTCTATTAGAATGCCACACATGTACCCTAGAAGACAATTCCAAATGTTGTGGGAGGGACCTTATATAATTGATCAAACCTTTCCCTCTAGGCCATATTAATTTACAAACTTAAGAGCCCAAATAAAAAGTAGTTGGTCAACATCCAAACCTTTCCTAGAACCAAGCAAGATAGTGCAACTACAACTCTAATGAATGAACAACCATGTTCAATTTTTTAGATCTCCACCTTCCAACTTAGTCATGGGGGAGATGGCCATCCATTCTAACAATCTGTATGGCTTCTTAGTTTTTCTACTTTTTTTCCACATTTTTTGTTTTACAAGTTATTTATTTTACAAATTTTTTATTTTTAATTTCTTTCATTTTTCATTGTTTTTTGCTTTGTAGCATCATTAGTATATCTGAACCTTTCTTGATTATTTTATACTTTTTTATATTTTTTACCTTGTTTTATTTTGTTTGAGTATGAATTTTCATCATTTTTGCTAATAAAAGTATTTTATTACTACAAAACATAGTGCCACTATTGCTCTTTACTGATGATGGATTGTCCTTGATGTTGTGATTGTTAATGTCTAGTTTTTATTCTTGAATTCTGATGTCTGATGACTATGACATGGTTTATTTTTCATGGAATAGGTAGTGGGTCCATGTCATCTGCCCATCTAAAAAAACCTCTATGGTTTTCCTTGTTCTAGGAATTTGAGGTCCCTTCCATTAAAGAATTTTTTAATCAATTAGTAACCTTTGTAGTTCCAAAATTGGGAAGGATTCAAAGGTTTGTAGAGGGTGCGACATCAAGGGGACTCAATACTCTTTATATTCTTCTACTTGCTTGAGTTCTTGAGTATTTTTCATGAACTTCTTACCGTTCCATTTCAACCACTACTAGAAAGTCAAATAAAGTCTTTGTATGGTATGGTTTCCATCCAAAAATTTAAAAAACAACATGATGAAAATTCAAAGCTCACCCCTTAGACAAATAAATGGGCAACAAGCACTAGTTATGGGACTAGAAAGACATGCACCCATGCTTGAAGGCCCCCTCTAACTAAGATCCTCTCTTAGTTCCTACTTCTCTTTTCTTCTCTTTATGGAATGGTGGTTGTTTTGTGGAAGCACACTCTCATGTCTCAAGGAGGTGGATCAGTCTTAGAGTTACAATGTGAAGGCACTAAAAGTAGCTAGTTTTGGTTTGGACTAAGGATGGATCTTCTCAGGCCAATTTATACACAAAATCCACAAGGGACTTCTTATGACCTCAATCTAGGATTTCATTCCATCTTTTTCATCATCCATCTATGCTACCTCACCTCACCTCACTTCTAGGTTTTATGTTATGTTCTATGTCTTAGTTTGATGTGTTTGAATTCTTGGATAGATTCTTTTTAGTTAGTCCTTAAATTTTCATGACCATTAATAAACTATGGGACCCAAAAAATCCTTAGTTGAGGGTATGCAAAGGCAACAAGAACATGAGCCTACTATGGGAAGGACCAACTTGCATATCTCTTGGTTTGATTAGTTAAGTCCCTTACTTTAGACATTGCTACAATCCTATCTTTCACATATTCCATTATGCAAACCACTGTGTGCTCCTTGATCTCTCATTTTCCACCCTCTTTCTCCATTTTCTTAACTTTCTTAATTTTTGGGATTTCAACACCCTCTTCTCGCATTTTCATCATGTTTGTGGCTATTTGAGCTTCCATTTGATCCTAATTTCATTCAAAATCTCTTTGTAATTTTTAAGTTTTGACTAAGTTAACAAAAGTCAATGGTGGTCAATAGCTACGTCAATGAGGCCCTGTTGATGCAATCAACTATGTCAACAAGGCCCCATCAACACATCACAAAAACTCTATATATATCACTACAAACTTTGAACTTTTTATCATTTGCTTTCATAACACTAGGGAAGTTTTTCTTATTTTTCAGAGCCTAAGACCTTCCAAAGCACATAACTTCCCAACTGTTTGCCCAAATCAGTACATTCTTTGATGTTGTAGCTACCAGAGGTAAACTCTTTATTATGGGAGCCGAAAACTTTAAGGTTTCCAATGAATGTTTTTAGAAATTTTTCTAACTCCCCCAAAGGATTAATAGATTAACAATATACAAACATCATTTTTTTTAGAGTTAACCCTTCCAACACCCTTCAAGATGATTTATTAACAATAACACATAAATAAAATAATGATTAAATTAATTAAATCAACCATAATCACAACTTAGCCAAGTGTAACTATCCTAAGAAGATAAAGGTATCCCATTTGTTTCATATTACACAACAAATTGCTAATCCATGGTCTTATTGTGATTATAGATGGCACCAAGACCAAAATGCTTCTAGGAAGGAGAACCCTCTTAACCAAAGGAGAAATGGCCCAGAGCTAAAAGATGCTAACAAGAACAAGCCTAAGAACCACTAGAGGCAACCCATGCAATGGGACCTCTTTGAGAGAATCCTAAAGTGGAATCTATTTAACAGATTCTGGAAGAAGAAGTTCCAATAGAGTAGTCACAGCGAGGAGAAGCACCAAGACCTATGCCAAGGTTTGAAATCACTTTAACTCAAGCCTACCTTGACATCATCAGACCCCAAAAGATTCAACGCTTAATTCTTTAAGAACTAAACTTTAGGCCATTTCTAGAGAAAGCTCCAACAGAAGTTATAACACAATTGTAAACCTCTCCCATGTAGCCAATCATCACCTCCAATGAAGAGTGGTACATAGGAGAGACATATCTCTCCCGGAACAATAGAAGGTCTGGGTCCATAGTAAAAATCAAGGATATTCAAGTGTCCTACTTGGCCAAGGCTATCACACTGACATTGGGGTTGCCTAATACTGGGACACAACTACCAGAGCTATTAACACAAGGTGACCTTGAGGCTAAAAAGAAGTGGACTCAATGGTGTTACAGGGTCAACTATAAGGAGTTCAGCATGCTCACACTTATAGAGTGCACCTACTTCAAGATAGTGGCCTATCACCTCAATCCAAAAATGAGGCCCAACAAGGTGACCACTTTTACCACTTGAGCATGTGCTACTCTAAGTAGGAGATCTCTTGTAAACCTTCCACAACTAATCTATTTAGAGATCAAAAAGTACTTCAAGGAAAATGAACATGAAAGAAAAACCCTTCCCTTTCTGTGCCTAATTCAAAAAATTTGCAAAAGGATAGGAATCATATGCTACACCAACAACATAATTAGGCATGCTCCTTTGGATTCATGGCTTGAAATCATGAAAGATAAGACACTTGCCACAACTAAAGAAGAGGAGTAGCCGCCACCTCCATTTCCTACTCAAGAAACAACACTGGAGGCCCACACAGCCATTGAACACTTACGTGAAATCCAAAAGTAGCTCTTGTGTGAGCAAGAGCAATGTGTAGGAATAAGTAGTATGGACCCATCTGAAACACCGAGAAAATTACGGGTCGGCCTCAGGCGAAGATTCGTAAATTGAGCAAGAACGCGCCTCGGATTTGTCTAAGGACAAGTTTACGCTCTATCACGCACGGCAGCGTGATGAGCGTGATAAGCTCCGAGACAGTGAAAGGCGAATTTGTCTAAGGACAAGTTTACGCTCTATCACGCACGGTAGCGTGATGAGCGTGATAAGCCCCAAGACAGTTGAACATGCCTCGAATTTGTTCAAAGACAAGTTTACGCTCTATCACGCACGGTAGCGTGATAAGCGTAATAAGCTCCAGGACAATTCTGGGATAATTAAAGGCAAAATCCAGAGAGGCATGACAGATTGGCATTTTTGGCTTGCGGCGCATAAATAAATGGCCTTTACGCTCGTTACGCGGCGGTGCGTACCAGTGCGTGGGTCATAATTCCAGTTGAACGCTCCTTACACTCCAACACGCGCCGCTGCGTGGTAAGCATAAGTTATGCGTTATTTACGCTTTATCACGCGCAGTTGTCTGATGAACATAAGTTCTACTTTGTTTACGCTGCACCGCGCACGGCTGCGTAGTGAGCGTACGCTACATTTACGCTTTGCCACGCACAGCTGCGTGGTGAGCGTAAAACGATCGTGAGCTCGTTGTTTTTACATCAGTACGCTCATACACGCAACGCAACGCGGATGAGTGATATAGCCTGAAAACAATTAAAACATGCTCAACATGTGCCTATTTCTTACACGCACAACACGCAAAACAAGCGTGTTGTGCGTAGTCACAATCTGACTTAAAAGATCATGCCAGCAGGGCCCGCAATATCCGGGACCTACGTCATCAAGGTTGCGCCTTTCCCAGGAAACGTCGCGATCTATAAATGCCTCAATTGACAGAGATACCGTGGTTGGTAAAAATTCGGATTAGCATATTTCTGAACACCAGAGCACTTAGCACTTTGGAGCAGAAATACAGAGATCAGCACTTTGGCAATCGTGGACATCATCACCTTACAGCCGAAGCAGAGTGCAGATTTGAGCACCGGTGATAGGAAGAATCTTTCTACTGAAAAGACTTTATCGATCAGACACAGTTGATTGGTAGAGGTTGAAGCTTGGCCTGCCTTGCATCTCAGCTTAGCCCACGAGGTAGATTGAACTTCCGTTCAGACCGCTTTGCTTGTTGTTTTGTGCTTGTTTCACACGCTGTAATCGGGGATTCCCCAGTGTAATTTCTCATACGAGATATACATCTGTGAGTTAAAGTGTAGATCTTGAAGCTATGTGTTTCTCTTTTGCCAACCTCCTATTATCGTATTTAGCATTATCGCTGTCACAATCCGATCGCATCGTTTAGACCGCTTTCTTCTACGCGCTTTACATTGTTTTACTGACCCGTAAGTCCCTGTCTGATCGACAAGACCATTCAGGGCACCGCGGATTCGTTTTTCCAGCATAGCCCTCGCGCGGATTCGTGGCTAAAACTGTGTACGCCAGAATATCGGTCGGTATTTCCAGCTGCCGACATTTTCTGTCGTTACAGTTTTCTGGCGCTAGAAGGAGGGCCTTCAGGCTCCGATCCGAATATTTCGGGTAACCCTGTTAAGAGATCTATACCCTAGGCCGTAGACGTAATACCTCTAGGGAGGTCTAAGGTCAAGCGTGTGGTGTAGATCGGTCGCAAAGGTGATTTCTTTGAAATCCGGCAGGGTAGAAAGCCTTTTGTGCTATTTG
>MNCI01035130.1:1224722-1274607 GCA_015680685.1 Gnetum montanum
ATGAAGAATGTAATAACAATGAGGAAAATGGATATAATCTTCGATCTAAGGAAAGACTAACTACTTCTAGACCCCCAAATGTTATTACTGATCCATCTACAAAGAGGAAAGCTTTTGAGCCAAATAGAAGAGATAAGAATAAAGGTAAAGACAATCAAGTGGAGCAAAGCACTCCAAATCAGTCTTTTAATAAATGGATAAAGAGATCAAGCTTTATTGGTGATGGAGAGTATGATTTGGTCGAAGACCTTAAACATGTCAAGGGAAATATTAGCTTTTATCAGTTGCTTCAAAAAGGAGATCAGCAAAGAAAGGCTTTAGAGTTCATTAAAGGTAAAAGGAGAGTTAGAGAATCAACGTTAAGTTATGTGTTTAACAATAATGAGAAATTAAAGACTTCGTATGACAAATTAAGTGACACCTAGTTAAAAATGGATAAACTATGCTAAAATGATATAAGATACTTTGGCAACCATGTAAACATATGCTATTCTAATGGAAAACAAAAATGAAAACAGGGGCAACAAAGGCCATAATAGATAAATAATGACCAGTGGGATTGAACAAAGATCATATAAGGTCAATCAAAGACCATAAGAGAAGACATAAGGTAAATTTGTAAAACAAGAAATTATATGGAGGTTGTATAATAGTCAATCAATGCAAAAAAAAGGCTAAAAACAAGGTCAAATTTGTAAAAATGGAATACATGTAGTAAAAATTGACAAATAATAGTTACACAAGCTCAGATTTTTCTAGGTTTAGGCCCTAGTGGGCCATGGTAAGGGACTATGTGGTTACCAAGAGAGGTTGGCCGCATGAGGGGATCATTTTGGAGTCATTTTGAAGCAAAATTGGCATCTTTTTATGTGATTACATTGGGCCCTATTGTGAACTACACTAGCCTAGCATAGTCCTCCCTTCATCTAGTGGAATTAATTGTTAGGTGCACTTTCTAGAGCTTGGAATGGTCATTTTCAAGCATCTAGTGGTCTAAACATCTAGTGTAGGGGCTAGGTGTTTAAAATTGACAAATTTTGGCACCACTTTACCATTCCAGAAGGTTGAAAATCTTAGCTCCAAGGGTGACTATGCTAGGCTACTAGGCCCTAGTGTAGTTATAGGGAATGACTGAGTTTGGACAAATCCTAGGGTTTACATAGAGTGGAATTTGTAACTAGGGGCCATGAGGGCAAGCTTCTGGTCATTCTAGATCAATTTTGGACCTTTCAAAGCTACTTATTGTCACTTTTTGTTGTTACATTTTCCCTTCCAATTGGGAATACGCTGACGCAACATAGTCCTTAGCTTCCCTAGCATAGTTAGGAGTGGCAAATGAATTTTGGTAAGTTTTGGAGCTTGATCAACCATCCCAATGGGATTTTGAGGCTACTAGTGTTGCTAATTAGGGTTTTTGTGTAAAAATTTCTAGTTTTCATGTATTTAGACCTTGGATGGCTAGATACCATGGGACGATGTTAGGCATGTAGTTCCAATAATAGTCAAGGATTCCAGATGAGAGAATGTTTAAAAAGAGTGAATTTTGGCTTGTTTCCAAAGGTTCTAGGATTTAAGCATGTTTCAATAGGGCTTTGAGTCTTTCCAGGAGTTGATTTGGGTAGTTCTAGAACTACTTTGGCCATTCCCAAGTGAACTACACTGGTCTTGGATATGAACTACACTACCCAAGTGTTGCCCCACTCCTCCCTTTAGTGTAGTGATGTTTGGAAGGCTAAATAACTGAGTTTCACAATAGAATTCGACTCCGATGGATCTTAGGACTCCTAAAAGTGGATTTTGAACAATTTTGGATAATTTTCAGACAAGTTTATGGGGACTATGCTTGGCCTGGAGGGGGACTATGCTAGCCTAGTGTAGTCCCAGCATCCCTCAACATATTAATGGCTTCCATGATTAGAAACAAAAAATAATACATTTCATTGTAAGACAGGCTCCGATGATGCTCTAGGGTTCATCGAAAGTGGATTTTGTGTTTTTAAGGTAGCTTGATATGGACTATGCAAGGGGTTTGAGAGGGACTATGCTAGCCCAACATAGTTCTGAACTTACCTTAGCATACTTGAGGTTGTGATAGTAAAAAATTAAGGGAAATTCAAGTTTTGAGGCCACAAAGGCTTACAAGATTTGTCAATAGTAGTGCTAGATCATTGTGGATAGTTTTTGAATAATTTTGAGGGACTACACTAGGCTTGGGTAGGGACTATGTTGAGCTAACATAGTCATTTCATCCCTCCAGTGTAGTCCTAATTGGAATGCTAAAAAATGATGAAAATGGCATGATTTGTCACTAAATAGGTTTGGACAAGGTTTTAGGATTGATCAAAGGAAATTTTAGATCATTTCTAACAAGTTTTAGTTAATTATTAGGGGACTATACTAGGATTTGGGGGAAACTACACTACCCCAACATACTTCTAAGTCCCATTTAGTGTAGTTAGAGCTAGAATGACCAAAAGTGGTAGATAACTAGAGAATTAGTAGTCAAGGAACCTTGGATGGAGTTTTAGGGTTTTTTGACTATCGATTTGCATAGTTCTTGGTCAACTTTTTCAATTATGCAGGCACTATGCTAGGCTCAAATAGGGAATACATTGGTCTAGCATAGTCCTCCTCTTCTTCTAGCATAGTCATAGTCAAATGTATCAAAGTATGGCCAAAAGTAGATTTCATGGTCATATAAGTCTAAACTATGATTTTAGGGCTTACTAGAGTCATTATTTGGTTGTCTCTATGTAGATCTAAGGTTATTCAGTTATTTTTGTCTCGAGAAATTGGATTTTCAAAATGGGCTTATAATCTTGATTCTTTTTCGAGCTTAACGAACATGGAACATTTTTCCTTAGATCTAGGATGCAATACTTGTCAAAATTAAATTTTATAAAAATAATAACCCTTTATTTTAATGCATATTGAAATATGTTACAATTTTCTTAACCATTTTGGCTATGCTTCATGGCTAAACTAAGTCAAATTTTACAAGTTTTATGATTTTTGGATGAAAAAGCAAGCAATGTTGTGTATTTTCTACTAAGGACATGACTATATATTTTCACACTCTATTGTTATAGGTTTTTAAGGTTATGTTTAAGCTTCCCAACAGTTGTGGTTCCATTCAATTTGGAGTTGTAATGATGAAGTTATAGCCATTTGAGTTGGGTTGTGTATGTAGGGTTCTTTGCCATTTTTCAGATTTTATGAAAGTTCATAAAATGTTTCTGAAAAAAAAAGTAGTGTTTTAAATTTTCTATGGTTATGGGTGCATAGGTCTTGATTCAAGCTTTCAAATGGTGGTGGAATTACTCCATTTAGAGTTTACACAAAGTTTTGGCAAATTTTTTTGCCAACCCTATGCAAAAGGGAGTTCATGTTGATGGTTATGGTTAGGTCACTTTGGTAATTTTTTCTAAAAAATTGATTAATATTTCTAATGATTTACTATATGGGGATATAGTTCATTTCATTAAAATTCCAATGGCTATAGAATCATCAAATTCTATTAATCAGTTAATTAGTTATGGTCATTTCTGTTTGGTGAAACAAAATTGTGGTTGCAAGCCTATGACACATTTACCCCTTGAAGATGGGAAATTTTGAGGTTGTGAAATGTTTTTTCTATCACTATTATGTGGTCTTAGGGATACTTTGGGATGTTAGAAAGGGGCTAGAAGTTTTTTGGATTAAAGTGAAAAAATTTTCATATTTTTTCTTCTAAGTGTTTTCCTATGGGCATTTCGATGCTAAGTGTGAAATTTGATGGAATGTTGGTTATAGTTGTACATCATGTGTCGACATATTTTGTAAGTGTGGAATTATTCATGGAAGTTGAGAATTTAGTTTTATACTATGTCTTTTACATTTTAGTTCTAAACTATCAATTCCATGTTTTTTAGTTGTAATATGTCATTGTTACAACTTTATTTCTAAACTATATCATTTTATTCAAATTTTGTCTAAGTGTTATTTTTCTATCTTTAATGGTTATAAGGCTTTGGTTTCTAGTTTGCATGGTTATAATTATTGTGGTTGAATTTTTTAGGACCTTTCTAAAGTCTCTTCTGGTGATGTTAAAGATGGTAGTGTTGTGTTGCATTGACATGCCAACACCTAAATCCTCAAGCCCCAACATAGATTATGGTTTAGGAAGGGGGCCTCAAACTTCCTAGCCTACCTACTTTAGAACTATAGTGTGATAGTTTGGTCATACTTGAAGTTTAATATGGCACTAACAATCATGGGGACCATCCTACCTAGATCATTTAGTTTAATTATAAATTTTACTATGAATAAACCTAATGCCCATGAAGAACGGAAGACTCATGATGACACGACTACAATGGGTACTCACAAACTATCTCAAATTTGGGAGATGCCTGAATTTGGCTAGTATAACTTGAAAAACACCTTGATTGTTGGTCATCGTGCTCATACATGGTTCCAAAACCCTCTTGGCACTATCTATTACATAGAAGGGTAAGTAGTGTTGTTATCTTGGTTATTATTTTTTGTTGTCATGCATTTTAGGTTATAACTATGTACGATCTTTTTTTTTACTTGTAGATTTAGAATGGATGATCAAGGCTAAATTAAGGTTGATAACCTTTTACTCATAGCTCACACAACTCTAGAGGTATTCACTAAGAGCCCAAACATGAGTCTTGCAATGTTGGAGCACTTGCATGGGGACATTGAGTGTAGCATTAGTAATCACCCTAAGCCCTACAAGAGATACTTAGAAAATGGAAGCATAGATAGCTAGTGGACCAACCCATGTCTTGATGATTTAGACTTGGGCCCATAACCTAGAGCTCCTATGATGCCTGAGTCATATAGGTGAAGTAAGTGTTATTAATTTGTTGATTTTATGTTAACATTTTTCTAGTTACATGGTTATTCGGATATTGTGATTTTTTTTGTTTATGTAATTATTTTTTTTGTAAATTTTTTCACCTATGTAAAGGCTAAAGAGTTACCTTTTTGCTATTTCATAGCAGTCACTCCATCTATTAAAGTTACAACTATCACTTCAAGGCATACAGAGGAGACCTTGATCCTTAAGTTTTCTAAGGTGGAATTCTCACGAAACTAGTTATTAGATTAGGTGCTCGATGCTATACATGCAAGGGTTATCCATGTGGTCCTATTTGACCTCTTCATGGCCCCAAGCTCTATCATCCCCACTATAGAAATGCTAAACATTTTAACTCCTTTAACTAAGGAGTTCAGAGGTTCATCACCTATGTTCACAGTGTGATTTTTATTTTGGACATTAATGGATCCACATTCAGTGATCTCTCTGATGTCCCAAATGATGGCATGTTAGTTATTTCCAAAGTAGGGAAGGAGGAAAATCATCAAGAAGAAGTGGAAGAGTGGTTGGACACTCATTGCAGTAGCAATGGATACCCTCTAAGAGACATCAAATCATCATTGATTAGGGAGATGTATCTTTATTATGATCCTAGGCATTCCTAAGTTATTATTACAAGGAAAGATACTAGATGTGGAACAAGCTTGGAACATAAAGTAGGTACTCACTAAGGGCACCCAATTCAACTAGGTCATACACTTGGCTTCTAGGCTTTGGTTGGAAGCCTAAAAAGTTCACAAGAACCTCACTATGAAGTGTCATGTGCATTTCTCTCTCTTTGCAAATTAGTTGCAAAGGTTTGTGGAGTTTTTGATGGTGAGGAAGGATGGATGATGGGTTACCTAGGATCCACCACAATTTAACAAGCCCTAGGTGAAGCTTCTTACTCCAACCACCAGGGCCCAAGATCCACCAAAAGCTGTAGATGAATCCTTGTCTGTGACCAATAAGGACCTTTTGATGGAAAATGTTGTAGATCTCCTAACAACACTACGGCTTAGCCTCTCACCATACTAGCCAACATCAAAATGGTTTGAAGGTTGCACACAAAAGCTAAGGGTATAGCTAGGGAAAATCTTAAGAGGCCTTTGGTAGCATAGCCAAAGCCAATGGTTGGGGAACCACCCAAGAAAAAGATGATTGTTAAGCTTAAAGGGATGCAAACTAAAATCAGAGGTATGTATTTTGCTAATGCATTACTTTATTATAACTTTGATCAAATGTTTTGGTTGATTTGTGGTTTCATATGATATGCTAAGTTACTCTATGTTTCATGGTTGGTGCCTCTTGTAGATAAGCAATAGGAGTGGAAGGCTATAGTAGTAGTAGCCACTGCTAAAGAAGAGTAGAGGCACCAATAGGAGGAGGAGATGAAACATCAAGAGGAAGAGATATTGAAGAATTATGAGGATGATGCATTGAAGAATGAGGCCTTTCCACCTTTTCCTTCTATGGGCCACTTTGATGTCATGCTAAAGGATCCACAAATGAGTGAACCTCTTCTTGCCAAATTAGAGGAAATTTTAGGTACTTGTAATTTTCAGTTCCTAGTATTTGTACATGCCATGTTCCATTGATTCCTATTTATTAATGGCCATGATTATTTTATTATTTACTACACCTGTTGTAGCTCAAGAGCCATAGGTAGAAGCATCCACTTCTACCTTTCGAATGCAACCCTTGATAAATTAGAATTCATGTAGTATGTAGCCAAAGATATGATCAATTGGTTATAATAGATAGCTCCTGAGATTAATAAGAGTTTCAACTCATTTTTCCTTTTATGTTTTTAATCTATTACTTGGTTTTCTTGGTGATGTAGTTTTCATTGTTAACTAGATTCATTGCGTTGGTTACAGTGCCTAGCATAAGGTGGTATCCTGACAAACCAGTAAAGGTCGATGTGTTGCCTTCCTTACCTTTCGATATGGAGAATGTCCCACGTAACTATATGAGGGTGCCACTATATGTGCACTCTCATGTGCCAAGTATTTGTGGAAATGTACATGCTCTAATGAATTCCTGTGGAAACAAGTCATAGCATTAACAAAGAAGAACAAAAAATTGAAAGAGGAGGTAACAAACCTTAGGGACCACAAAGACTTAATAGAGGCTTAGGTAAGCAACAAATAATATTTATGCACTAAGGAGATACTTTGGTCTTGCTATTGGAATGCTATTGGTCTTGCTATTTAATAGAGACCTTGGTCATGCAACAAAAGCTTTAGATTGATCTCATCAACTACAAGACTAGTGAGTGGAAGGACTACTGTGCTTGGATCTTTAAGTGGGATTGTAAACAATAGGACCATAAGAGGATCTATAAGGCTAAGTGAGATGCTTATCTTAAGTGACTATAGGAGGATTCTACTAAGCAATAGAAGCTAGAGCTATTTATGATGGGAATTAATGCAGAAGATGTCTATAAGCTATTTGCTAACAATGTAACTATAGCTACTTCACCTACTTGTCAAATTACTATTACCTCAGGGAAGGCAACATTAGCCACATGTTCACATGAGCCTCCTTCATTGACTAATTTAATAAGATTAGCATTCTTACAAGTCTTGATCTTGGATATGTGGATTGGATCCACTTGTCTAAAGATGAACTCCTCCACCATCTAGAGGTTGGTCTCTAGAGTTTCCCTATAGAACATATAGCTTCCAAACCATCTAAGGTTAGTTCATTTAATTTTAATTTCATTAATTTTTTTTTTATGTTTATTGGTTGCTAATCAATTTTGGTCTTGTCATGTTATATGAACTAGAAGACATTGGTGGCTCTAGTAGTGGGAATACAGATGATGACCCATCCCTTTCACTAGATGCTCCATAGTTGCTTCTTTTATGTCCATTTTAATTGATGTCACTTTTGATGATGATGATGTATGACTAGTGTTAGCTAAAATGATTTATCATATTGTCATTTGGATATCTTTGCAACATTATGTGGTTATGGTTATTTTGTTATGGACATTTTCATTTTTGATTTTTGAATTCTAGCTATAACATTCTAGAGTTATGATTTTCTTTACGTTGCAATGCTACTTTATGATCTATGTTCGAAGGCTACATTTTCTAAATGCAATAGACATTTGAAATGGCTAAGAAACAAAGTTGTAGGGCATAAACAGAAATGAGTTATAATGGTTGTTTTCTAGTTTTAGGCCATGGTGGGCCATGTGGTATTTACTAGTTTAAGGTCATGGTGGGGTCATGTGGTATTTGCCAATTTAAGGCCATGGTAGGCTGTGATGCTATTTTAAGGTCTTAGTGGACCATAGAGAATGTAAAAGTAAAAGTTCTTTTATTAAGCAAAAGCAAAAGAAAAATAAATTCTAGGCTACCAGTAAACTTAAATTTAAATCCAAGAGAAATAAAATGATACTAACAAGTAAAGTGTAAACTAGGCTATTAGGCTATGAATATTATAAAGTCACATGGCTACAAACACATAGGATATGGGAAGAATTAAGAGCTTTTGTCACTTGTGCAATTATTTTCAATTCTTTGAGAGATTAGCAAAAGTGTATGGTTTGTTTTGCATAAGATTATATTCTCCATCACCTTCACTAACAATGTTGAAGGGTAGTTCTCCCCATGGCACATCCATGGATTCATCGATATTTATTTCTATTTCTTTGGTTACATCATTTTCTTCAATTTTGTAATCACTAGTAGAAGTTTCTTCTTGAAACCTCCCTTCAAACCCTACACTACATCTATGTTCTTAATAGCTAAGGGGATCATGCTTTCACCATGAATAATGATTTAACCTTTCTCGTAAGACGTGGATTTCTTGGTGGAAGACACAACCATATATTGGACCAGCCAAGGTCTTCCTAGGATGAGATTGAATCTTGGTGTTTCTTCTACCATTAAGAAATCAGCTGACTACAACTACAATCTGTTAAAGGATGTAAGAGCTACAATCAAGATCCATTGCATTCATTTAGTTAGGCCCATGCATTCAATGATGGTATAGCATATGACATTGATTGTCACACCATCATCTACATGTAATCTATGTACTTTATATTGGCCAATGCATAAGGTTATAAAAAGAGATGCCTTAGTTACTTCACCATTTCGAGGATTTGTCTTGATTATTCTTTTGTGAAACACCAGCAATGTTGTCTTCAATTTCTTGGATGAAGAAGGTATCATGACTCCATGGATAGACTCTTCATTAGTAGGGATGTCCTTGCTAATAGGGATGGAGGTTAACATCTTAACTAGTGGCTATCATGGCCACTCAACACTCTATGGGAACGTGTTCGATGGTGTCGCCTCATTTCAAGGTTCTTCCCACAAGATTCTACAATGAGTATCAGTAAGCAGTATCCAATGCTCGATCTTTTCATTAATTTGGCCGGAAGGATAGATTGTATTGTAAACAATCTATGATGGAGCTGCCTAAAACCCTGGATGCTAACCCACCTCGCACAATTGGAAGTGCTCGACAACATCTTGCTCATCCACCGACCGTTGTTTCCAAACGATAAGTCCAGAGCTTATCTCAATCACGTTATCAGCTCAGATAATTGGGCATCCAAGTTATGCAATTCGTTTTAATGGATCAACCTCTTCGAAGAGACCATGTGTTATGAGAATGAGCATCTTGTTCCAAAATAGTTACAACTACCAAAGGAAGCGTCGTCGTCAACGCCAGCTAATGTCTTGTCTGAGTTGTCCAAGTTGATTAAAGAATGTCCTAATTGTAACAAATCACGGGCCAAAATCTGTGTTGTTTATAAAGCTATCTTGAAGGCCATCTAAAAGGATAAGGATGGTGAGTTAGTCATGTAATTGTTATCTAGTGATGTGTCTAGATAAGCTTGGTGTGAGTCATTGGCATGGCTTGTACGCCAACCCCAGCCTCAAGTGCTATAAATAAAAGGCCTGAGTCTGTAGTCAGCAAGAGTTTGGATGAAGTCTTATCACCAGCCATGAAAGGTGGCCTGAATGGTATCTTTCTCCCGAAGATGTCTGGAATGCTCCTGAATGGAAGCCTAAATAGATGCAAGTAGACAACTATGCATCTATTGCTGAAACCCTTTTTGATAAAAGTCACAAGTACATGCTCTCCAATAGTTTTGGTGCTTTATTTTAGGAAGTTATGGCCAAACCAGTAGAAGAAATAATTTATTTAATTTCAAAGTATTATTGGTCTATGGGAACTTGCTATGTGTCTACCCCGAACCTAATGGTCCGTGAAGTCCCTAAATCTGCTTTATTTAGATCAAATTCTATTTTGTGTTTATGTCCAAAACCTGATGAACCTTTGTTACCTTCCACATCCACATCCACTTAAACCTGAGTCATTTTTGAAATTGCTGAATTATCTAATGATGAAGTTGAACCTAAAAAAAACCTTTCTGAAAACCCTCCTATAACTCAAGTTGAATCTTTCGATAAATATGGATTTAGCTATTTATACCCTCCTGAAACTGCTACCTCCTCTCATGTTATTTCTATAATCCTTGACTTAAACCTCAACCCTAGCCTGTTTGAGGAAGAAGATCATATTTTGCTAGACAGAGTTGCTAAAGGATCAGCAAGGATATATGATGAAGTGGCAAATCTGGTCTATGATGAAGAAACCGAGGTAATGATACAGCAAGAGGAAGATCAAAGATTCAGATTTCATATTCTGAATATGGTGATTCAACAGAAAATTGAAGACCAACGTAACATGGAAATAGAAGTTTTTATGATGATGATGTAGACATGAATTATTATGAAGAAGATGGCGATATACATCACAGGTTACACATGTTTAGATCAAATAGTGTGCAGTTGACTGAAGCTGAGCCAGAATCTGGAGAAATCTCTGAAGCTCAAAAGGAAATCATACCATTTGCTGAAGTAATGAAAAAACATAAGTCATTTGTGTCCTCTGAACACAAAGATCTCAAATTTCCAGACATTCCAAAAGATGCCATCTACAACTTTGCAAATACATTCTCTGCAAGATTATCTACCTCCATCAAGCAAACAGAGACTCTATTAGATATAAAAGGTAAAGGCATTTGTTCTATATTCTTACCCATGTTTACCAATGGTGAAATAGAAAGATGGAAAAAGCAAAGTCATCATTATGTACACATAGGTCAAATAGATATCATAGTTAGCCCAAAATTTAATTATGATATTGATGTTGAGTATCTTGTTACTTTGTTGGATAGTAGAGTTATTGGAGATGGAATTAGTAGTGATCCCGAAACTACTTGGGAAAAAGCAAAGATCTACCAGTTTCAAGGAAAGTTAGATGCAAATTCACTATGCACAGTTCAACCAAATTTTCAGTTAGCCTTAGCTGATGATTTCATCACAAGTGCTTTATTGCTTTGCGTTGAAGTGCATGGAATTGAGTTGTTTCCTGGATCAGTGTATGCGGCAATTGCAGCTACAGGCACATTTCAATTATCTAACATGATTCTTTTGAATCATAAATTGAAATGGGAAGTTCAATTTCCTAAGGGAAGTCAGAATCTAATTAAGTGTGGTAGAAGTATTGAAGCTCCAGGATAAGTGCAGTCTTTTCCAAAGATTTAGACTCTTATGCAAGATCATGAGTTCAAGACTTATGAGAAACCCAAATTCAGATGGAGTCAGTATCTAGTCCAAATTGTTGGAAGATCTGCTGAAGATCTACCTCTGCGCAAATTGTTAGAAAAACCAAGTTCGTCCAAACAAGATGAAGGATCGACATCACCAAATTTTGATACTAGAGGTACCATGTATATGTTTCAACATAGGTTAAATATGTTTACTCCCACAAGATACAGGCAATATGAAGATTGAAGGTTACTTAGTGGTGGAAGATGGCCTCCACAAGCAGCTTATGGTACAACCGCCTCGCAGACAAACCTGCCTCAGACACGAGCAGATTGCAGTTATTTGCTCGAACATTCTCTGAATAGTACCATAGAGCAATAGTTTGAGATCCGTGAATTGAACCATTTGGTTCATTGGACAAGCTATGCATCCTGACACATCAACAAAATTGAAGATCAATTAGATACAATTGAAGGTGGAGTTGATAAGGTTGGAGATCAGTGCAGTCAACTGTCAAAGGACATGGTCGATCATCTTGAAGCATATGATGCTATTCAGAAAGAAAGATTAGAGACTCAAAACCAGAAATGTCAGCAAGCGAGCAAGAAGGTATTAAAGTTTCATGAAATTTTTACTTTGGAAAATCAAATGAAGTTGCCCATTCAACCAACTAAGGAGATGCCTCCTACTCAACCTACTAAAGAATCAGTTGTAGATGCCAGAGACAAAGTCCTATTAGAAAAGATTAAGAAGCTAATGGAAGAAAAGAATGGAAAGAAACCTTCTACCTCTCAGCCTCTGCCAACACCTACAATTCCTCCTTCAACCGAAGAATAAGTGAAATCAGAACCAAAGACACCAAGACTTGCATCAAAAGAATGCTAACAGAGGATTATGATGGCACGAAGACAACCTACCATACCATGGCAATGACCAACAGTCAATCCGCCTCCAGCCTTTTCAGCATTTTAGCAATGGCTAGCATCAACAATTCCTATAATCGACATTGATTACCTGCCACCTAAAGAGGTACTTCATGCTCTTAGATTGTGGATTGATCAGTTTAGAATAGCAATGAACATTCTTAACATAGATGAAAGAACAACTATCATCGGTGCCTTCACAAGAGTAGCTGAAAAAATCCGACATTGGTGGGAAAGTGCTACACAAGAACAGCAAGAACAAATCCTCCAAACAGGTTTACATGGTGTGTTTGTTGCATTAGTTACAGAATTCACTATAGATTTATCTTCAAATCTTAGATTCAAAGATAAGATTTTTTTAAGTCAAAGGAAGTTAGGAGACTTGCGCTACTTTGAACAATTCAGCGCTGAGTATGCAAATGAAGTTTATCGCTTGGCATTGCATAGAGATCAGATGATCAATTATCTATATTTATGGAGTTTACCGGCTAAATTAGGATAGATGGTGTTGTATAAAGCTTTAGAGAAAGATATTGATTTGTCTTTAACATATTTTACATATGTAGTTCATATGGTTAGGCAAGAGTTGTAGTTTTCTTGTTATAATATGTCTTTACAAAAGCTCTTACCATCAGCAGAAGTGTGTACAAATTTAGATGGAGTGGATTCATTTGGTCCTCCTCCCAAAGCTCCCTCAAAACATCCAAAGAAGAGATTTGTAAAAAGAAGAAGTTTCCCAAGATATTCAAGAAAGAGATGGATTGCAAGAAAGACATTCAAGCCCGGAAGAAGAAAGTTCTTTGCATGAAGAAGATCTGGTCTGATCAAGAAAAGATCAGTCACCTGCTATACCTACAAAAGGCAAGGACATTATGCTTATGAATGTCCAGATGAATCATGAAAATATGGTGGAAAGCTCAAAGCTTTCTTTGAAGCTCATCCAAAATGGGAACCGATGGATGATCTGCAAGAACACAATGAACAATGTTTTTCCATCCAGCTCATTTCAGATTCAGATGAAGATTCGTCATCAGATTCAAAACAGTCTTCAAAAGAAGAAGAAGAACCAATAATAGTCGGAAGAAGCAACATGATGCAAGGACTACTAAATCAAGAAATAACAGATGAAGATTGGTTTTCAAACATTTCTCTTAATGAGTTTAATACTAATAAAACCAATACAGATGTTGATTGCAGTTGGCAAGAATTAGAAGATTGGCTTGAATCAAATATTTCTGAAAATGACCACAAATGGGGAACAAACAAGGATTTTGGAGATTAAGAACTAAGCATATCTTCAACGTTTGGTTGCAAGGAAACATTACCCAAAGCCAGAACTCAAGAAGATACTTCAACGGATGATGAGCTACCACCCAAGGTTATATAGAAAGTCCCAAAGTTTCTGATAACCCCATATCAGAAAAAGTTTCCTGTCAATTTAGAAGCAAAGAAGGCAAGAATTAAGAAGAAGAAGCCTGCTCCAAAAATTCAACATCAAATCAAGCATCTACTCTCTCTACATAGCTTGTTGCTAATTCCAATTAAAATTGCAGTAGATGGAGACAAGAAATGGAGAAAATACCAAGCCTTCATTGACACAGGTGCTACTTTAAATTTCTACCATAAGAATGTGTTAGAAAAATGGGAAGAAAACTCTAAGCCTATTACTTTAGATATTATGAATGGAGTTAGAAGTTTTTCTCATTTTGCATTTAATATCCCTATCTCTCTGAATGATGAGTATGTTGGCACAACTAATTTTGTGCAAGTATCGGATAGTGGATTTGACATCGGCTTAGGAGCACATTTTATGGATAGTATTGGTCCTTACACAATTGATCCGGATATGATTGTTTGTTCATCACCTCTACAAGATCCTAGACCAAAAATCATAATAGGAAGGATCCTAGCAGCAATGTAGAGAAACAAACATCCATAGTTGAAGTAGTTCAAACAGAATCCTACAGTTTCAGAGATAATCTCGCAATACGAGATGGAAGATATTGCTAGAGCTAAGTATCAAACATTGCAACAGCTCAAAAAAGCCCATATAGATGTAAATACCGAAGACCATAAGTTGGTTCCATGTTTTCAAGAATTACAAGCATGTTGTTATGAACACTCGTTAGATTTTTGGAATAGAGATAGTCCAATTGCTTTCATTCCAATAGTTCATAATATCCCAGTACAGAGCAAGACAATCCTACTCAACCCAATGGATACAGAAGAGATGGCAAAACAGATTGAAGAATTCTTAAAGAAAGGATTAATTAGACCTTCACAGTCTAATTATTCTTGTGCAAGTTTCATAGTCTGCAACCATGCCGAAGTAAAAAGAGGTAAAGCTAGAATGGTTATCAATTACATCCCTTTGAATGCTGTAACCATTGATGTTAAATGGCCATTACCAAACAAGGAGAATCTAATCCAGAAGGTTGCAGTGAAGTCATATTTTAGCAAGTTTGATTGTAAGAGTGGGTACCATCAAATCAAAATCTCAGAAGAGGATATCCATAAAACAGCATTCAGTACACCGCAAGGATTGTATGAATGGATGGTTATGCCCTTTGGCCTCAAGAATGCCCCGTCATAGTTTTAGCATCGAATGGATAAAGTGTTTGGAAGGTACCATGAATTTATTGCTAATTATATTGATGATTTCTTAATTTTCTCAGAATTTATAGAAGAGCATGTCAACCATTTACACTAGTTTGTAAGAATGTGTAAGTAGCATGGGATTGGTTTGTCTAAATATCCACACAAATTCTAAATTGGAAAAAGGGAAATAGAATTTCTCGGCGTTCAACTCAAAGATGGAAAAATATACATGCAGCCGCATGTCCTTCAAAAGATCACACAGTTTCCTAATCTCCTTGAAAACAAAGAATAGTGTTTAAGGTTTTTAGGATGTGTAAATTATGTTTCTAAGCATATAGATAAGTTTTCTGATAAGACTACTGAAATAAGATGGTGTAAGAATCAAGTTCTATTTGTTTGGACGAAGAAAGCTTTTGACCAGGTTATCCAGCTGAAAGATGAATGTTAGAACCTACTGCCCCTTAATCCAATCATTAAAGGTCCATTTATGTTAAATACGGATGCAAGCTATGATGCTTGGGCACTAGTGTTATTACGAAAAGGTTTAAAGAATGATGAAGAAATTTGTGCATACGCATCTGGTGCGTTCCATAAGCACAAATTAAACTATTGGCAAGCTGAGAAAGAAATACTTGCAGCAATCAGAGGGTTGGAAAAATTCCATATATATTTAATTAAAGTTCCTTTTATTTTGCGTACTGATTCAACTAATCTTGCAGCCTTGTTACAAAGAAAAATCACTCCTTCTCCAAAGCTCCAGAGGTTTGCCTGGTGGCAGTTTTTATTAGCCTAGTACCAGTTTTCTATAGAAAGGATACCAGGACCAATCAATTTCCTACCTGATGCTCTAACTAGAGAACTCAAGCCACAAGCTCAGATAAAAATGTTGCAGCCCGAAGGAAGCAGTAGTTTCCAAAATCCATTACAAGATGCACATGATTGGCTATCATGGCCACTCAACACTCTAGAGGAACGTGTTCGATGGTGTCGCCTCATTTCAAGGTTCTTCCCGCAAGATTCTACAATGAGTATCAGTAAGCAGTATCCAACGCTCGATCTTTTCATTAAAATGGCTGGAAGGATAGATTGTATTGTAAACAATCTATGATGGAGCTGCCTGAAACCCCGAATGCTAACCCACCTCGCATAATTGGAAGTGCTCGACAACATCTTGCTCATCCGCCGACCATTGTTTCCAAACAATAAGTCCAAAGCTTATCTAAACCATGTCATCGGCTCGGATAATTGGGAATCCAAGTTATGTAGTTCGTTTCAATGGATCAACCTCTTCGAAGAGACCACGTGTTATGAGAACAGGCATCTTGTTCCAAAACAGTTACAACTACCAAAGGAAGCGTCGTAGTCAACGCCAGCTAACGTCTTGTCTGAGTTGTCCAAGTTGACTAAAGAATGTCCTGATTGTAACAAATCATAGGCCAAAATCTATGTGGTTCATAAAGCTATCTTGAAAGCCATCTGAAAGGATAAGGATGGTGAGTCAGTCATGTAATTGTTATCTAGTGATGTGTCTAAATAAGCTTGGTGTGAGTCATTGGCGTGGCTTGTACGCCAACCCTAGCCTCAAGTGCTATAAATAAGAGGCCTGAGTCTGTAGTTAGCAAGAGTTTGGATGAGCTAATCTATGGTAGTCTACAATAGAAGTGTGAATTCTGATTGTAATGTCTCTACTTGAAATTCAAGAAGTGCTTCTGTATCTTGGTTTTTCAATTTCCATTTGCTGCATATTCATTGGTATCATGTTGATGATCTATGAAAAGCTCGTTGCTTTAGCACTTTAAAATCCACTTGCATTGTGTTTTCCGTGAGAATGTTAGCATTGCAGCCAATTGTTTCTTGATTAGGTGTACCCTAATCAGAAGTTGTCTGAATTGGTATCATCATTGAAGAACGTTTAGGAGTTCGGCTAGAAAAGTAGTCTAATAGCTCAGTCCTGAGAAGCACCGAGAGAGAGAGCACGTGTGTTGATGATGAGCTTTATCGCTGCATCATGGATTTGACTCAACCTACTAAATCTGCTGGATCATGTCAAAGGATGTCGATGCTGCATTTTGATGGCCTTGCTAGGTTCCATGTAAACTTGAGACGAGCACTGCGTGTGCTTGCCGTAGCATAAGGAGTCACACCCCACTAGAGCATACGCCAATGTAGGAGTTGTCTATGAGTCAGTTGATGTAGATTGGACCCAATGTTAATTCCTCTAGAACCCCATTGGATGAAAGCCAAAGAGTATCTTTGGCACCTAGCCAAAACTATTTGTGCTCAAGAAAGTGTAGCTAGCCCTCAACATGAGAGCATAGTAGGCCTCAACATGAGAGCATAGTGAGTATAGCACACTAGAGTTAGTTTTTTTTAGCAGTGTTTTTAAACTTAGTAATTTTCTCAGCATTTTTTAGCATCTTCTAACTTAGTCATGTTTTTAACATTTCTATACTTAGCTGCTTTTTTTAGCATATGCAACTTTTGCATTTGTTTCATATCATCATGAACCCTAAGAAGCCCTTAACCTCTACCCTAAGCATAGTTGTTGTTCAACCCATTCAGCAAGAGATCACAATTGATCTTCTTGAGGCTAGGGGGTCTGCTTTGATAGAGAGGTAATTGCTCAAAATATGCAACCAACCTCCCAAGTACATGGTACTCAATGATGAAAAATATAACTTCCTTTGCATGAAAATCCAAGCAAGTATATCCCTAGACCACCAAGAAATGGACATCAAACAAGGTTACAAAATCATACACTAGAACGAGAGGGAGTACTTCTCTGCCCCTAACGATTTCATTCCACTCACCAAGATCTTTCGATGGCTACTTGAGCAACTTGTTCAACTAACTATGAGGAGTCCTTTTAGGATGAATAGGATAAGTTTGAAGCTCGTTTAGAGAATGAGAATCCCTTTTATGCCTTCTTCTAGTAGGCTACCTCTAATTTCATCCCTCTATAGTCTTAGCCATCCACCTTTTGTCAGGTGGTTGCATTTCCCTTATCACCTCCTAGGTCAACCCCTATGATGGTAAATCATCAGGTGCATGTGCATTAAGGTGTAGGACCATCTACGACCCCTCCCTTTATACATCACACACATCAAGGTGTAGGACCATCTACGATCCTCCCCTTTGTGACATTGGCATCGCCTATGCAATCCTCCCTATTGGCATCCGTCATGCCTACAAAACTTTACATACACACTGTGTAGATGTCCCAACCACCATCGACTTAAGCATCATACATTTCGCCTATCTTATTGGCATCCCCTACAATGGCATAAGCCATGACTACGTGGTGGACCCCAACCTCTGTGTCCATGGTGTAGCACACATAGCCCATAGTGGGGCCATGGATTACTCAAGTAGTACAGTAGACAGCACAACTGACACAGCTTGCTATGTCCACCTCAAGCTTGGACCAAGTGTTCCAACTCATTCAAATGCTCACCTAGGAGGTCAAGCAACTCAAAATTGCCTCTTCCAAAATGGTCCATGTGATGGACTTTTACTAGGATGATCCAATTAGTGCTATAGTCCCATCACTGCCCCTACCTCTTGGAGTCCAAACTTCCCTAGTTCACTAAATACAATGGTGAAGGGAATCATAATGTCCATCTAGTGACCTTTTCTTTTGAATGCCTTCTCTAGCAAACATGGCTGCATGAAATCATCCATGAGTTTGCCATGTCCTTGACCAACAAGGCACTAGACTAGTACCACACACTCTCCAAGGCCTTCATATCCTCTTTGGAGGAATTTCTTAGTTAGTTTGTCACTTGTTTCAAGTACAACTTGAAGCCTAAGGTGACCTTGGATTAACTAATGCAGATCAAGCAAGGACACTTAGAGACCATGCAAAAATTCATCCAGCACTAGAGCACCACATTCAATAAAATTCACAATCCCATCGTGGAAACCCATCTACTAGCCATTTTCAAAGGTGCAAAGAATGACTTCATCAAGTCAAAGTTGTACTACCTTGCCCCGCACTCCTTGAGCCATGCATTTGCTCAAACGAAGAGCATTTAGGATGTGGCAAAGGCTAGTAAGGACTTGGCCTACATGGCCTACAAAAACATGCATACAAAGAAAGATAAGAAATGGGCAAGGCAACCACAATTGTTGCCATGCTGGCCAATGAGGCCAATCCAAACAATGCTAAACTAATGGCCAAGGCACCTAAGGTCGCGACCACCAACAAGGCATCCAGCTCTGGCATTGTAGTAACCAATTAGTCTGCATCATCAATGGCCATGAGTTAAGTTGCCCCAAGGCCAAACTTTAAGCGCAAGAATTGTTCAAAGTATATACCATTACCCATCAAGCCATCAAAGCTCTTAGGTCAGTTTCTTAATGCTAGGTGCATCTAGTATAAGTAGATGTTTGAAGGTACTCACAAGTGCCATGATCACTACTATGAGCTCCTTAGGGATCCATTAGTTGCTGCACCAAATGTGTCTTTAATCCCTAAACATTTCAGGTTGGACCAGTTCAACCATTATCATCAACTACCTAGCCATAACACAAACTTCTGCATGGCTTTACGAGATGACATATAATGCATGATTGACCAAGGCCAACTAGTCCTTGATGCAACCAACCCAATTCACCTAGAAAATCAATCAATGAAACTATACAAAGACCTTCTCAAAAAAAGTTATGTAGGCTAAATTATCAATGCCATTAGCATTAACAATGACTCAGAACTGACACAAGAGTCATTTATGGTTCATGTGCCCTTTGGCAACACTAGGGCCTCCTTAGTGTCAACCAGTTCAAGGTCCCCTTTTGTCATCAAAGCACCACCTCAGGTGCCCATAACACCATTTGTGGTTAGGACCCCATAGCACATTACAACAATAGCAACCTAGACACCCTTCATCATCAAGATGCCTCAATGTGCAAACTCCTTGACTACTTAAAGCTTGGTGATGGGGACTACATCCGGCCCTGCTCACCCAAGGCCTCATCCTGGATATAATAATAGGCAGTCTAGGTGGCAGCTTGGGAGGCCCAGTGAGCACCTTGCTGACAAAGTGATTAGAGAATGCATGAAGCTAGATCTGCCTAAGCCCATTTGCTTTTCCTCCATCCCTATGGTCACGTTGGCCAAAACAACCACTGCAAGAAATCAACAATCGAAAACTGATGCTCAAAAGCAAGCAAAACAAGCCAAGCCCAAATCTCCTCCCCAAGATATCCGTCTCCTAGGCAACATGGAGGAGGTGAAGGCTAATAGGACAACTGATAGCGGTAAGGATTTCCTAGACATGTTCGAACAAGTCAAATAGGCTTTATAACAAAAAAACACAATCTTGAGCCTGTACGACTTGGTCATGACCTCCTCCCCTCACTACAAAGCATTAGTTCACATGTTGACCTCTATCCCTATTAAGGAGGACATCCTAGTAGATGAAAAAGCCATCCATGCTATGATACTTACCCCTACAACACAAAAATCAGGATCAACACCCTTAGCATTTTATGATGAGGTAATCAAAGTTGACCTTGAAAAGGGTCAGGTCATCACTATGCCAATGTTCATAACAATCTGCATAGGGCAATGCAAGATTCAAAGGGTGCATGTTGATGATGGGGCAGCAACTAATGTCATCTCATTCCTAGTCATTGACAAACTTAGTCTCACTAACCAAATCCACCCACAAAGATAACATGCCTAAAGTCCTTTAATAGGTCACGTGTTGTCGTAAGGAGGATCGTCATGATAGCTTTCGTGATAGGGGAGTGATTCCCCACTACAACCGAATTCATTTTCATTGAGGAGATGCCTAGGTTCAATCTAATCCTAGAAAGGCCCTAGCTAGCCCAATTATGGGTGTTCTCCTCATCCATCCACCAAGAAATCCACCTTATGTACAAAGGTGAAGAAGTGATCATACATGGTGACAATGCAACCCCTTTGACCATCAACAATGTTAACACAAAACAAGCGTCAGAGGTAGACTTCCTTAATGACATGCAACCTATGAAAGATGAGGGTCAACCTTGTCTAGTAGACCCACCCAAGAAATCAAAAGAAGCTAACAACCTTCCTAAGGAAGCTCTCTGGGTAGAGTTGCCCTTCAGCATCACGGATGAAATCCTAGGCAAAGATCGCCTTGTGCTGCCTAGGATCTATGCATCATCCAACCCACATTGGGTTAAAAAGTAACTACATGACTAAGGCATCCCCTTAGTTCGACATGTGCTAGGTGCTTATTTGCCCCTAATCTTTGCATGCCCCATTTTCCTTTTTCTTGTATGATTACATTTGACATGGTTGCTTATGTTTTACATCATTTGTTTTATTATGCATTCATTTCATTTGTTTATGCATCTTTGTTTAGTTTTCTTAGACATTAAAAAACACTAAAATACATAAAAATCATAAACTTCAAAACTGCAAAAAAATATATATGGTCCACCATGGCCTAAAATTGGCCACCTTGATTCGCCATGGCCTGAAAAGCCCTTAAACTACCATACGGCCTGCTACGACCTAAAACTAACAACCCTTTTTCTTTTGTCACAACGGCTCAAGATGGCCTAAAACTATTTCCATGGCCCACCAAGGCCTTAAACTGGCACTTCGTGGCTAGAAATGGCCTAAACTATTTCCATAGCCTAAAACTGGTGATACCTTTTCTCTTCATTCACAACCTGAAATGGCCTTAAACTAGTAATCGCCATGGCCTGAAATGGTCCAAAACTAGCAATGGCCCTCCTACCATGACCCTAAACTGGAATGGGGCCCACAAAGGGCCTAATCGCATCAATCCACTACATTTTTAACATGCAAAAATTAGCAAATAAACACAAGACTCTACGTAATGTACAATCCACATAGCAAAAAATAGTTTATTAGTCCATCAATGAAATACATGGCATGACTGTATAGAAAAAATCACCAAAAAATGAAAAATTGCCCAACAGTAAGGCTACATCAGGACTACTTAGCCAATGGTGTTCGATGGAGGTTGAGGCTCCTCTTCCTCTTCCTCTACCACTCTGCTAGGGCTTGTGGCATTGCCTGGTACCTACTCAAAGTAATGCAAAATAGTAAACTAGTCAACAAATGTTCAATATGCAACACTAACATAAAAAGCGCAAAATAACAAAAGAAAACAACTAACTTGAGACGTCTTGCATCCATCTCTAGAGGCAATCTATCAAGGCCTTCCTCCAAGTGTTGGAGGATTTCAGCCTCTAATAGCTATGTCTAGTCCTCCTAGCCAAAGTCAATACCTATAAGGGTCTTGCCTTTGTCCATGGTGGTCCATGTGGGTGCCTCCATTGAAAACATGGCAGAGGAAACCTCCCCTAAGGACACAATAATCTACCTCTCTAGAGATCCACTCACCACTACGTGATGAGCAAACAACTTATAAGCCTGTGTCTAGCCAATCACATCAAGGAACATATCACAACAATGGTGTTTGATGGACTCCTCCTTGTACCATTTAAGGTATGCATTCTACTTGTTCTTGTAGTGATGCTTGTGGTTCTTCAGAGTCTACCACCACTAATACAACTTTGTGTCATAATCTTTCTAATCTTGGTTTTTTTGGGCTAGTGAGTCCATCTACAACCTCTGCTTGATAATCTCTCTAGTAGCCTTGTTTTTGCCCTGAATTATCAACCAGTACCTAGCATAGTCAATCTCAGTTGTCTGCTAGGTACTGGTCCCTCGTGTGCGAGCCACAAGGAAATCATAGTAGGACTACAGGTCCTTCATCTTAGCATCTTGGCTTGTCACCCAATTCTAGAGCTCGTGCACCTACTTCCATAGGTACTCATTAGTGTGTCTACAAACCCATAACACTTTTGCACATGAAAGCGTGCACTTACTTGCTACCTCATACACATGGCAAGGTACTTGCTCCAATTTAGGGGAAAACACAGAGACAGCATCCACCTTAGCCACCCTACTGGGATCCCAACAAAGCTTAGAACCTATTCGCATACAATAAGCAAATCAACATAGCCATAGACTAAGCATCAAATCAATAAAGCAAGACAAGAAAAATAACATCACAAGCATTTCGAGCTTGAGATCTACTTGCTGTAGGTGGTCCACCATGTCCTCAACTAGACCTTCCATGAAGAAGACTTTGTCAGGTGCCTCTACCCATGGCTCCATGCGGTAGGTAGAGGTGGATGCTAGACTGCTGGCAAGTACATTTGGAGCTGCAATATAATAACACATTTAGCAATAATCAAACAACCAAAGATGCAAGAGCAAAAAGAGAGTAGTAAGAGATGACAATGTAAAGCACGTACCTACCAAGCTCTTAGGTATGAGAGTGAGAAGATCACCCAGCTACACACCATCAAAGAGGCTATCAAAATCACCCTTGTCAGGGTGAAGCAGTTCCTCCCCCTCTAACTATTGTAGGACTTCTATAGCCTCGCATAGTTCTTCCTCTTGTGCCTCTCCCTCCTTAGTTTGAGGAGGAACCTCCTCTACTACTGCCTTTGTCACTGCCCTAACAGCCCTCTCACCTAATTCCAACAATTAACACACATGTTAAGATTAGCATTTTAACACTTAGCATAACAACTTAACATCATATAGAATAGCATAAAAAAATAAAAATATAAACACATAAAATGCAAAAATGCATCCAATAACCCATAATAACCTGCAACATCCATGCATAAGTTGTGAAACTTCAGGTAGATCTTCTTGCTGCCTACCTTTTTAACCTTCCATGTAGGCTCCTTTGTGGGACATGGCCTCTTAATACTTGTCTTAGACAATCTCACCATCTTGGCAGTGTAATGCTTTGCCCTAGCTGCATTCTTGGTACCAGCTGGTAGGGCCTCACCTACACTATCATGCAAGTAGTGAGATCAAACCAAGTGACCTTTAGTTGTTATGAAAAAGCACTCACCAATCACCTCTGGGGGTATTGCACTCATGTGGTAGCAAATAGGTGCTTGATCCATGGCTTCAAGAGCTATGTGAAGTCCTACACCATCCATCGTCCATCCTCGCAAACCACTAAAAACTCTACAAACCTTCATAGGCATCTTGCAAAGAATGCAAAGTGCACATACGACCTTGCTTGGAGGTTGTGGCGCAACTTGATGATCTCGGCATGCAAATCATCAATAATGTGAGAGGCCTGGTTGTATCTTGTGCCCTCCTCTAGTACATCCCTCATCACTCGAGCCTGCTCCACCATAAGGATTTTTTCTTAGGAGAGTAGCTTCAGAACCACATGGGCATAAAAGAGATGGTAAAGCTCATGGACCACATAGGCACTTGCACATTCTTAACGAGTATGCCTTTGCGAGATCAAGAAGTCCCTAGCCACTCCTCAATATCACCTTGATGGTCCACCTATCTATTGATCTTATCAATGACCAATAGGCCATCAAAAGGAAAGCCAAAGAGGTCCATGAAGAAGTCATTAGTGAGGTCCAAGACCACCCTCACATCACATACCTGTGTGACAAAGTATGAGCATCGTTGCTAAAGCAGCCAATAATAGTAACCATTTCGACCACTGAAATGCCTGGGGTAATGTCCAAGAAAAGGTTCATCATCCTAGCCCATGTAAGCCTACTAGTCAACTCCATTGGAACCTAGTGACACAATCAATGTTGCACACCCTTAACATCACCATACTTCATGATGAGGGTGGCCTCATTATGGCTTGTAGCAACCATCATGACCTCTCCTGAACTAACTATGGCTATAATATAGGCAAAAATAATGTTAGCATCATGCAAAAGGCAAGGTAGCAAATGCATGAGCGTAAAATGATAAATTTCTTACATGGGACAAAAGGTGTGAGAAATGGTGGTGGTGGAACCAATGCCTCCTCAGTGCTAGGTACACTATCCATCCACTTTGTATCCAACCAGCCATGGGTCCAACACCTCTCATAGGCCTTCAAATACTAGTGAGCATATTCTACCAAGTTAGATCCAATCTACCCAATCACCCTCACACGAATGCTCTTACAAGATGAAAATTCCAACAGGGCAATGCAAGTCAAGTTCAAGGTGCCCTCCTCATCATGTAGGCCATGGTCATTAACACTAAACCTCGAAAAAAACATGAGAAGTTAGCATTTTAATATGAGCAAATAGCCAAAGGAATAATGTAAAAGTCATAGGAACACTTACCTTCTAGCACAGTACACCATCCCAGCTAGGTTCTAAAATAGGATATGCATGCATTGAGTAACAAAGAGAGTGTTGCTCATGCTATAACAAGTAAATTCTAGCATTTGCTAGATCCTAGACAAAGGCCTAACATCCTTAAGGCCTTGGCCTGAACCCCCTACTCCACCATCACTGATAGTGGGCTCATCAGACATGAACCTCAAAACACTCTAATTTACCTCAGGCAACAATGTCTCCATGATGACACTAGCATATTTTGCCGCTAAGTGTGACCACATCATCACATTGAAGTGTTCGAGTAGGAATTCTACGAACTCATGTGCTCTTGGCCAAAACCATACAACCTGGTGATCCAACTGTGTGTCCAGTGCAAGTGTGTTCAGAACGGGCTCACTCATACAGCAAAGGATGCCAACAAGCTCTACCATGATGAGGATTGGCTTTAACAATACCCTGCAATTGCAAAAGCGATAAAGAAAAGCATTAGTATACATTGGATGCACAAAAATACATTAAACTACACTTAGCAAAATTAGAAAAGTTAACATAAGGTAGCATAGAAAATATGTTCTTAGGATCCTTTATGGGCCCCGTAAGCATAGGAAGTCAATGCACACATTTGATGTGCCTAATGCTCATTAGCGTACAACACTAACATAGCATTAGCTTTTCACATCACATTCACATTGTTTGTATTGTCTCAATTTGCATATTTTAGTAGTTTGGCATTTTGACAAAGTTCTGGTACCCTTTGCATTTTGTTTCACATGTGGCATTCTGGCACTTCGTATTTTCAAACTTAGCATTCTCACGTTTGGCATTTTATTTTCATACTTAGCAAATTCTTCATTTTTACACTTAGCAAATTTTCAAATTTTTTCTAACTCTAGGAAGCATAACTTGGGGTGTTCACAAAAAATTTCCAACTTAGGGTTACGCCTCCCCAAAAGTGTAACCCAAGTAAATGACAAAAAAATTCTAACTATCAGCTATGCTCCCCAGGGAGCGTAACCCCAAAACATGAAAAATCAAAAAAGAATTCTAACGGTTGGGAGCATAGCCCCGAAGCGCCCAAAAGTGTCACAAAGAAAAAACTAATTACTGCCCCCACCACCACATTGCATTCTTGTCCTAGGCACCGTGCCCCCTTCATGGTGCCACCTAGCCCTGTTGCACCTTGGCATTGCGTGCAGTAGCACTCGCCATGGCTGTGGCCTATAATTACTCTCCTTGTCCCCTTTGCTTCCCCAGCATGTTAGATGTTAATAACTCAATCAAGCTACAAAAGTAGAATACAAATGTGTTTAAGAATCCTTTTAGTGATGATGATATCATGTACCCTATTTGCACAATTACACCTTAGCCTAAAAAATCAAGAATACCTTTTATAGTTCACCCTCTATCTTAATAACCTGAATGTAAACCAAATGTGATTTAAGCCAATCCTATCATTGCAACCTCAACTCATTCTAAACTATTCATTCTTATATACCTCTTACTTTAACTAAATCCGTCAATAATAGATAGTCCTAAGAACCCAAGAAAATATGATAATCAATTAAGTATGGCAAGTCCACTACATTATCCTCTATCCCATTTCAAAACAATGAAAAGTTCAATGTTAAGAAACTTACAAAGTCATTAGAGCAAATTAAAAATATTATAAAAGCAGAAAAACATTCATAATCAAATATACGAAAGGAAGAAGATTAGCAACTAAAGCAAAAAAACTTGAAAATCATTAGTACACTTGAAGATATTAAATCAAAGTCAATTAAAAAACAAACCATTGAGAGTAAATAGCTCTTAATAGTTATGGAGCACATCAAGCAACATTGAAACAAAAAGAAAATACATCTTAGTCTCTATGATCTTATTTTAATATTTCTAAAACACTGAAAAGTATTGTCATAACTTTTTATCAAGTATTAAAGTAGATGCCAAAATTACTCCAACCTAGTAAGCACTCCATGCAATGATCAATCGTGAAAAAAAAATTTAGTAATACAGGATTCTAAAGTTAAAAATCATCCAAAATACGAGGTTTTACCATATGTAACTTGTTTACTTTCCTTCTCTTCAATATGTTTTTCTTCTTAACATGTTTTTAAAAATATAAATAATTATAAATATATAAAAACAAAAAAATTGATAAACATTTTTTATGCAAATTTGCAATTATGTTATATTTTTATTTTATGCATTTTTACTTTCTACACATTTATTTGATATTTTACTTCATTGATACAGATCTTATTCTATACTTGTTCATCTATAGATGCAACAAATAAAGTATTACCTTTTACAAGAAACAATCTCTTTGACATTATGCAACATAATTACATTAATTAAAATTAGATAAGATAATGCACTTAAACTTTGAAAAATACATATTACATAAAAAATTTCAACATCTACAAAACTCTAAATCTTTAATCTAAATTAAAAATTTCCTTTAATCAATATTTGCACTTTGACCTTTACCAAAAAAATTATGTTGACAATAGTAAAGCTATCCTTAAGTAAATTTTTGAACTTGTAGGGGCCATATGGTGATTATAATATAATTAATTATGCATTTACTACTTTTTTATGCTAGTTTTCATTTGTATTTGACTTTATTCTGTAGATTAGACTTGATGCAAGTTTGTTAAAGAAAATGACCAAGTTGGCAAGTGAGTGAGTTCCAAATTTTACAAAACTTTAAAACCTCTTATCCAAAGAAAGCAATTATGGTACACAAAACATCAAAATCAAGGTTGCCATTGATAACTACATCTTGGAAAGATTAGTAGTTGACTACAAAAAGTGGTAAACAAGAACAATTGATGTTTAGGGATTTGTCCAAAGGTATCGCAAAAATATCTTAGATCTTAAACAAGGACTTGTGTTGAGATACTTAAAAGTTTGATACTTAAAGTTCCAAGGCCTGAAAACCCTTGGATCTTCTCCTTTGTTACAACAAGCTTTTGTTATTTAAAAGTTAAGTAGCACATGCGATGCTTGACTTTGCGTAGTTAGAAGATACTGGAAAAAAGGGAGAAGTTGAAGGAATAACTATGGAATTTTGCAAATATTCAAATTAAGTTTAATGCTGAAAGAAACCATGCTTTAGAGTAGTGAAACATTTAAATGCAACTTCAATGTTCAATGTAAGATTAAATACAAGGTGCTTTAGTAGAATCATCATATTATCCTAGATAAAAATCAAACTAAATGCTTCAAAGAAAGAGTTGGAGCAAGTACAATCTGCACATGTTGGAAGATTTTTTTTGTAGTTAGTGATTATGTTGAAGATCTTCTCAATATTCTTATTCAAAATAGTTTAAGCATTCAAATCTTCCTTCCTCTATGTCTAAAATTGTATTTGAATGTATAATTGCTATAAAATATAAAGCACTTATTATTACGATTGAAACCCTAGTCTCTCATTCTTCCACAATCTACTTCAAAATCCATGAAAGTTGAAGAAATAGAAGATGATCCAAACGTCTGTGAGATTGCTGAATTGGAAAATTTTGAAATCTTTTCTCAGTTTAAACCCTCATATATGTAAAAGTCTCTTGTAATGATTTAAGAAAGATATGTAACTTTTGCATTTTTTCTTATTTTTTTAAAAGGCTAGTTTCTTTACCGTTTTTTATTATATAAATATCCTAAGAAAATACCTCAATCAAAATTTTTTACTATGGTTTTCCTTCATTTTAGAAAATATAAAACAATGGAGATATATACCCAAAATTCTATAATAAATAGAATGTATACAAACTATCTTAAAACGTGATTTAAAAAATATTGTTGAAATATGAAAGCATTATTGCTTGGAGAATTTGCCTACTACGTAAAATTGAATTTAATTATAGAATCCTACTAAAGACATTGTTAAACCTCTCATTTCAACCATGAACGTAATAATAAATTTTCTTCAAGCTATAAAACAAGTTAAGAGTAATGCTAACTTTGTTATACTAAAGGATTTAAAATTGGAGGAGGCAGAGAAGGAGCGGGAATGGGAGTAGGAGGATCAATGTGCGTGGAAGGTGTTAGTTTGGTTGGCAGTGGTGGTGGGTTCAAGGTGCATGCTTCAGTCAACCATGCTGGAGTATCTAAAGTGGAGGATGGATCGAGACTAAGAAATGTCAAGCCTTGCTTGGGGTTGCAAGGCAATAATGAGGCCCAGGGATTCTTTGGGACTTCAGCATAGATTGAGAGCTCCTTGCATTTGGAGATTTCCCACATGCCATCAAATGGTTTGAACACAGTTGAGCATAGCTTTATTGGGCATTTTGGTTCAAGTAGAGAGAGACCCAAGTTGTAGCTTGTCTGTAAATGGATCGTCACTACTTGTGGTTTTGATAATATTAGGGTGCAAAGTTTAACAAAAGACCTCATCCTATTTGTTTTTTGTAGTGTCCAAGATCGAGATTGAATTTTGTTGGAGGGTCCTTGGTTTTTTGGTGCGCAGGGACTAGCACTTACATTGTGGAGGCTAGGTGCACACTAGGACCAAGATCTTTTCTCTCAGGCTCTAGATTGGATCCATGCATCAAGGATCCCTTGGGAGCTCTATGCATTGGTGTTTATCAAGTCATTGGTGACGTTTCTCAAGGAGTTCATTGCTCGTAACAAGTTCACCACAATGATGGAGCAAATGGGCTTTACTTGTTTTTGTGTTTGGCAGTTCTTGTCACTGATGGACCTCCTCAGGGAAGTGGTTTTGGCCCTCCCATCAAGGCATTACAGTGGAATACAAGAATTTGCTAATGAAGAGGACAATGCCTAACTCCAAGGGAGGGCCCTATCAATTTTGTGGTAAGTTAAGCCACAAAATGGAAGCCTGTCTGGCCAAGGTGAGCGAGGAAACCAAGCTAGCTAACACAGGTGGCTGCATGAAGGTGAAAAGAAGGGGGTGTGCAATAGCCCATGTGCAGCCTGTCATGGGGCTAGAAAGGCCCAAGGGGACTTTTTGGTCACTTAGGAAAGCTATGGATGTGACATCAGATAAGGTGGAGCCAAATACGGTGGGGTTGGATAAGGTGGTGCTAGATCCGGGTGAGGTGGCTAGGATGCCTAAGGAAGGTTTTTCCACGTCTCTAGATCCATTTCTATAGGGCAAGGAACTACCTCCCCTCGGGATTGGGTGTTCATGGTCAAGGCATCATCCAAACCCAGCCTGGGGGAGGTGCTGCAGTCTAATGCTAACTGTGGTGAGGGGTTCATGGTTTTGATGAAGCCTTGGAAGGTTGACAATCTTCCACATTGTTGGTGCACAATTAGCAAACCAAACTAGAAATTGATTTAGGCATTCAAACAACCCTAAAAGAGGTCTATTGAAAAAGATTGATTGATAAACCATGAAGACCATAACCTAGAATTGCAAGGGGTAGGGCACTGCCTATAAGCAACATGCCCTGAAGGAGATTATGCACAAGGATAAGTGCAACATTGTGTGCTTGCAAGAGACGAATGTACAACAATAGGAATTTGGATTTCTACAATGGAAGGGATAGTATGTTCACCAAGTGACCTACCAAAGAAGGGTCGGTGGCTTAGTTGTGATGTCTAAGCTGAATTCCCACATGGTGGACACATCGGATTGAAGCATTACCGTTCACTTGTCATCTCCCGATTTATGGCTTACAAACTTTTATGGGGAGCAAGAGTGGGAGAAACATCTCAATGAGTTAGAGAGAGTTGCAATGTTAATCCCTAACAAGTGGCAATGGATGGTTGTCGGGGATTTTAATTAGCGTCTGCATGCTTGGGAAAACACGAGTGAGGATTACAACATGTCAGCAAGTGCTAAGTAGTTCTTATAATTCCTACACTAGCAAGAACTAGTGGATTTAGAGATTGTAAACTATCATTATAAGTGGAGCAATTGTCTGCAGGGTAGTGCCAAAGTGATGTCCTAGATTAACTAGGTATGGGTTGGATCACCCATCCTACTGAGGAAGGATGGATAGGTCATAGGAACAAAAAGGTAGACTTCGAATCATTGGTCATTGATCTATTAGATCAGGAGAAAGTTGTATCCTTTGGTGTCATGTTTCTATTTTGAGAGAGCCTAGCTCATGCAAGCATGGCTTTGACCTTTGATGATTTCCATTTGGGACCAATATCCTTCAACTAGGGATCCATGTCAATTTCTTACCAATGCACTCAACCTTCTGAAGAAAGAAATTCGTTCGCGCCGATAGGAGGATAAATATACTTTTCGATCGCATCAAGGGATACAGTAGCAGCAACTTTGATGGGTTTGAGCAAGATAGGAGGTGGGGGAGTCTTAGGCTCAGGAAGATTAGGTGATTCTTATCAAGCAATAGTAGCTGGATAAGAAACATTCAAAGTACTGGAGGCAGCTTTCAAGGAACAAATGTCTGAAGGATGGTGATCAACTGACCTAATTTTTCTTTGTTGTAGCACAAGCTAATAATCTAGCAAAGAAGGTGCTGAGTTTTGTTAGGCAAGGACAAGTGATGGAATAAACTCAAGATATAACACAAGAATTTCAATCTTATTGGGCCAACATTTGACAGAGGAAGGAGAGGCTCCAACTATTGATCCCAATGCGAAGGATCCTCACTAAACAGGATAACCAAAAGTTGCTTGAACCTTTTTCTTGATAGGAACTTGAGGGTACTATGGGGGATCTTAAGCTAGGTAGGGCATTTAGATTTGATGGATGGTCCATCAGGTTTTTTTCGAGAATTCATGGATGTGCTAGGGGCAAATGTACTGGACACCTTCAATAGTATGCTCAGTTGGAGACAGATTTGGCATGAAATTAACTGCTCATAGATTGTTCTTATACCTAAGGTTGCCTACCCTTCTGAGCCTTCACACTACAGGCCTATTGGGATGTGCAATGCCCTCCTTCGATTATTTACTAAGCTATTGGTTAAAAGAATGGCTTCTTTGATGCCAAGTCTGGTCCATAACAACTAGGTAGGGTTTGTGAAGGATCGGCTCCTACAAGATCAAGTTATTTTACTCTAAGAAATCCTTCACTCTCTATGAACCATGTAGTTTCTAGCGTTGTGCTTTAAGCTAGACATTACAAAAGCTTATGACACTATTTGTTGGCATGTCTTCAGGGATATCATGGTGAGCAAAGGTTTCAATTGCGACTTTGTTAATTTGTGCCTTTACATACAATCTTTGATTACTTATTCCATTGATCTTGAGGGGTTGCTTTGGGGTTATCGCCATATCTATTTATTATAGTGATGGATACTTTCCAAGATTACTACAAAGTTAAAGGTGTGTGGGGTTTGCACATTAATGGGGTTGAGTGCATGCCAGAGCATTATGCAATTGACACTATTCTCTTTACCTGTGCCACCGTGCCACAAACTAAGATGATGGGTCAAGCATTAATGCAAATGGCTTGCAAGGTCGGATTGGAGGTGACTCAAGCTAAATCCATGATTTACTTGACCCACATGAAAGTGTGAATAAAGGTAGAAATCACACAAATCCTAGGGGTTCTACCAAGAACTGAATGGAACATGTACGTTGGTTTTCCCATGTTTGCATGGAATCGACGATGAGCCTAGATCAAATTGGTCCAACAAGTGCAGTAGTAGATTGGGCATTAGAAAGCTTAGTTTTTGACAAGAAAAGGTAGAATTCTACTCGCCATGATTGTTCTTTTGCCTATTACTCGATTCACAACGTCTATTGCCTCCCCTCCCCAAGATATTGGGAACAAGGTGGACCAGTTGATTCAGAATTTTATCTAGTCTAAGGGAAAAGGGAGGCAACATCTTCATTTGGTGGGATGGGATACTATGGCATGGCCTAGAAACGTAGGCAGGATGGGAATTTTAAAATTCTCGAACTTGGTGATGGTGGACCATCAACAATTAGTCTAGAGATTGTCACGAATGGGGACGAATGAGGTGTCATGGGTTCACATCATGAGACATAAATACCAACAATGAACTACAACACCTCATGATTCTGTACTTTAGTGATCCATTTGCCACTATGAACAACATATGAATAAGCTAGGTTTACTTACCATGCAACCCTGTATAATCATTAAACATCAATATCAAATAGTGCCTGGGTGGTTGCCAGTTTGATGGGGACAACTACCAAAAAAGATAAAGGTTTTATTATGGTTAATAAATCATGCGGCCATCCTAGTGTGTGTAGAGGAGGAGCAAAGGGGCTTAAGGATTAAGGACAAATCTGTCATGCAATTAGATGACAAAAATGTGACATTATTTTACGTTTGAATGTCCTTTCCATCGAGAAACGTGGCAAGTGGTCAAAATCACCCTTCCTGCTACTTTAAATGGTGACTCGAAGGCTATTGTCATACTTTGGTGCTTGTGGCCCACATGAAATTGAATGTTTTTTTATAGATGCCTCTTCCACCACCCACACACATTGCTGTGGAGGGAGGCAACTGTTAGCATGGGAGTGATGCCAACTTTTGAACCTTCCTATGAGCAGTTTTAGGGAAGAACAAAGCTACGAGACCTGGTTAGGTGAGTTGGATGGGCAAATTTTTTGCCTCGGCTGGTGGGGACTCGATGCTGCCAAATGGTGAATTATTTTCCAATTGGTAGAATAAGTCAACCACATTTCATGGAGTTGGGATTGATCTCATGGAAGAAGCATTGACAAGGGTTTTGGATGTGCTATCATCAAGTGAGGTAGGGTTCTATCCCTCGATGCCTTTTCTTGACTGTACATTTTTTGTTAATAATGTACTCCCAAAAATTATTCAAAAACAATTTGTTATACTTAAAAATATTATGTAATGTAAAAGAGTATGCAAGTAATCAAAAAATAGTTAATTATAGAGTGAAGCTAATTAAATCCTATTGAAAAGTTTTCCCCACATTATGTTTGAGGGGGCATTGAAAATTGTTATCATTATCATCCATACAATTTTTAGTTGGAGATATATATAATCATATCACTATTTACATAAGTAAATAAACTAAGTTAAAATAATAAATAAATGTATTTGTTGATGTATGTTCATGTCTCTACACAGTTATGAGATAAAAGGAGTTGGCTTTATGATCTCTGGCATATATTACAACCCTTAGTGTCTATACTTTGGCCTATAATTGTAGGCATACTTGACTGATTTCATTCCTTGTACTTATTTTTGAATTATCTTGGCCTAGTACATATCATGTCATTATAATCATGGATTCATTAATTATCTACCATTCATGGTTTGTCACTCTATTTTATCAATATTGTATTTCCTCAATGAATTTATTTCCTTGTTACTTGTGGATCTCAAATTCTAATAGAAACGACATACCTAGCCCCCATAATTCATAAGACAAAAAGAATACCCTACAAGGATAAGGGAACATCCATGAGTTAGTTTTTTTTTTTTTTTTTAAAAAAAAAGTAGTCGGGTATATTAACAATGGAAAAAAATCGGTATATACAGTAAACCCCCACCATCATATCCGCAGGGTGAAGAACCACAAACAATACAAAATTCCAATTTGAGAGGGCAAAACCCCCCTCCCACCCCTGCCCCCCTCCCACCCAATGCCACACACACCCCACCCCTGCCCTCCCACCCCCCTCCTTAAANAAGTAGCCCAATGTTCTTCAGAATTCACAAACATAGCTACCTCCTAGAACGTTTGGAGAGATGCAACCCTCCTAGCAACCTCGGCAGGATTCCCTCCTTTATCCAGATATAGCTCTCAACCATTACGTCTAATGTGCCTCTGCAAAGAACCCCAAGGCACCTCCCTCCCAATATCCAAAATAACATAGAGGCATCTCCCCTACCACAACCACATATGAACATCACATTCATGTGCAGCATCCAACCTCCACTATAGTTGTGCCTCCTCCCCTACTTCCTGCTCTCTACACTCTTGCTCTACCTCCCCCTACCTTTCCATCTCATGTGCCTCCTCAAGTTGATGAATTTCTATCCATAGCTTCGCCTCACACCTTTCACAAGCCACATCATTAACTAGGTCCCGCTTATGTCCATCCTCCCTAGCCACATCTAGGACACAACACTCAGCCTCTTCTAGCTGCCTCTAAAATGTCACCTCTCGCTCTTCCTAGTTACGCTTCCAACGAGCTCTCTTCTTGAACCCCTAATTCCATAGTTGTTGCCAAAAGCGCTTGCAAGTGAGGCAACCTAGCCTTTGAAGTTTTTCCACCCTCAACCACCACCTAAGATACCTTTTGCTACATAACCCCCAATCCTACCTAAGATAAAACCACCTCCTTGGCATCTCGAAGATGAACCCCCACACACCCCACCCCACCCCCCACCCCCACGGTCCATCTTCTCAGACTCACTGGACAGCTCAACAAATGTTGGCAATTCACTCTTGGTCCTCCACCTACTATAAACAATTCAAATTATAGTGCCTTTCACCTTTAAATGAGATGAGCACGCCTCCTGCTAGAGTGTCAAAATTAGCATAGAATGCCTACCCTGACGTCCCCAACACAGCATGTTGAGAAAAAACTAGGGAACATTCATCACATTATCCCAAATGTAGGTAGCGCATAATACTAAAATGCAGCCCTTGCAGTTTAGAAAAATTTCTTGAATGAGTAGAAAAACCCTTAACAAGATCAGCAATAGCCTACCACAAGCTTGAAAGAGATGACCTCAAAACTTGCTTGCTTCCCGTCTTTGGAATAAGCCCAAAAAAAAGAGGCATGCATCCTGAAACCCATGGCCAATGACCAAAATAATTTTACCCATGATAGGAATGCCTAAACAAGCCGCAATCAAAGTCTTAGTAAGCTGAATCTCCTCCCCTTGGAGTAGGGTGCACTACCCCGTCCAATTAGCAAATTTACTCTCATCTTCCAAGTCCAGTGTCCCCCAAAGCCTAGGGAAGAAAATGCCCCACACAATCCGCCCCGCTAGTCGCCATAGCACCTCATTTTCCTAGTAACCTTCACAAGGGGGTTCAAAAGTTGGTGCAGCCTCAATTGTCACCCATGCCTCCTTCCCAAGCTGTGTTTCTTTAGCTGTAATCTATGCCAATGGTGGCAATTGCTTTTCCCTAAAGATGTAGAAATCTCAGACCCTCCATAAGGACCACAAAACCACCACAACTTTGGAATTTCTGTCTAGCTTCCGATGCCTTAGATTAGCCACACATAAAACATTGATGGAAAAGGGACACTCAAATATAAAGTGCAACGCTATGTCAATGGCCTTCAACCTCCACCCCCTACCTCACAACACCATCCTAATGGGTATTACACCATGATTGATAAACCAAATAAACATCTTAATCTTCTCAGGTACGATCCCCTTCCATAGGCCTCTTCATCCTCAACATGTTGGGCACCAGCTCATGATTAACTGCTTTGAGGTGGCCCTAGCTAGCCCCAGTTGACATATGTGATTTGCATGCCAGCAGAGTGCCTACCACATGTAAGAATAATTAAGCCCAACATCCCATCTTTGATATTTATTGTACATAATAACAATCCATCGTGCTGCGGACTAATTAGCCAGAAACCTGTGAAGAAAATGTTGGTAGCTCATATTAAGCATACCTTGAAACTTGTAAATCCCCAAACCTTCTATGTGTTTCGACCTAGCAATGGTCTCCCAGTTTACCAAGTGCACATAGCCATCCCTTTTTCCCCCACTTCGTGTAAATTTTTGAATGATTTGATCAATTTTGGCAATAATCATAGTGGGGGGAGAAGCCATCGAACTCATATATCTAGCCATAGCCCCCAAAATAAAGGAGGCAAGTAAAGCCTAACTAGCCTAACTCAAAAACCAGCATATCCAATGATCCACCCGTTTGTGGAGCTTTTCAATTAGTTGTGCCCAAGACATCGCCTTATGCCAATGATTAAGCGATAATCCTAGATAAACATCTTCTCTAGAGCCCAAGAGAACTCCTAGCTCTTGAGTGATCAACCCCTAAACCCAACTCTTTGTGTTAAGAAAATGGACTGCAGACTTTGCCCTATTGATATTCAACCCAAGCTCCCCTACCGTATGTTGAAGCGCTCTATTAACAACCCTCACTTGTGGGATAGCCACCCTTGAAAACAAAATAGTATCGTCAACATAATGTTCATTGCGTCCCAGTAATTTCTAAATCCACCATCCCCTCTGACTCATGGTAAACCTACATCAAGTCCATAACAAGAATAAAAAGTAATAATGACAAAGGATCCCCCTGTCTCAACCCCTACCCTAGGGACGAAAACCCCCACAGTTGCACAACACACCCCCCAACCCCCACCCCCACTTCCCTTCCACCACCCTCGCTAATTGAAATCTTCAATTAGGATCCACTTGTGTTTATCTCGAAACAGGGATCCAATCCGGTTCAACTCCTACAACCAAGCTTCCCAATTCTAGGGGCCATAGAAATTGGTGAGTCAAATGTCCTCATCTCGAATGAAGACAGTAATACTCCAAAAGGAGCTATCAATAACATCAAACAACTATTTCTACGAGGGCCAACCTCTGACGCTCCCCCAACTCCCAACCATTTTTCGCTTGCCATCCCTACCAATGCAACCAATGGCCCTCCTATAGCTGAATCTTCTTTTCCTGCAAGCAAACAATGTCACACTGCTCTTGATGCATCAAATCCTTCAGGGTATTTCTTTTGAAGGGGGTATCCTACTTCCTACAATTCCATTATAGCACCCTCATGTCCTACAAGAGTTGTGTATTTTTGTAAACTCCCTTGAGGGTTGTTTGAAACCCCAAATCAATCTCTAACTGTGTTTGTTTGGAGTGAGATGCCACACTCAATGGTCTCTCAACATAAGCATTTTCTGACGAGACAGTGAAGGTGGGACAACCTCTCCCACCCTTCCTGACGATCTCAACCATCAATGGCAAAGGGCCCCCTCTTGCCACCTTGACCCAATCACCAAGTAGGAGCGACTCCACCCCCACCCGCTTATGATCAACCCTCGAAGTGGCAAGGACCCAGGTAGCGTTTCCACAACCTCCTTTTAACATCCTTCCACCATCACTCTATTGCCTACAAATGTGGCATTGTCTACATCTCCTCTAGTGCCCACATATCCATTGGCACAGGCTCTTGTCCCAGCATCTCTAGACCCACCTCATCTATGACCATCCTAGTTGCCCCGTCTCCCTTTACCTTGGCGAGGCCCCTCCAAAAACCTCCACCAGAGCCCCAAGAGACACCCATGAAGCCCTACCTTTATGTGTAACCTTTGGTGGCCCAGATTCCTCTAGCCAAGCTCCTTCTACTAGACCCTATAATCCTTTGTCAAGTGCCCCTACTTTTCGCAAGTCTCACACCTCGTCAATGGCACAACTCTTTTGGCACCCCCTGGAACTGCAACCACATTCTTATATTTCATAACAACCTTTTCTTCCCTCGTGGAAAGGACCAACATAATCTCCTCAACCAAATCTTTCAAGGACAAAGACCTCTAGAAGAAAAACCTAGCAAAACCCAAGCACTCCCTAGCCCTCGTACATCAATCAAAGGCGATAAACTCTCCAAAGAAATTGGCCAAGGTTTTGAGAATATCTAAAGTTCAAAACTCCCATGGCATCCCAGAAAGTTTAATCCAAAGAGGAGCCCTAGCAAAAGGATCTAGGTCACGGTGTTCACCTAGACACCAATGTGTCAAGGCTAGGCCCCTAGACCCAAAAAACCATGGACCACCAGGTAAAACCTAATCCCTCTGCTACGATCAGAAAAGTGAACAAAAGCAGATTCCCTAGGAGGCTATGCACCTCCACATGGCAAAAGCTCTAGTAAACATCCACCCACTTTTTAACCAAATGAAAACTAAGGTCAATGCTCGCAGAAATGAACTTCCCTATCAAACTCAACTCCACAGCTTTAAGCCCCTCTGCAGGCAACCCTTTGACGAGCAGGCACATTGAACCTCACAAGCTTCGATCCTACGCATCCCAAGGCACCAAGCAACGCTTGATCCAAATCCAAACCCAACCCCACCCACCCCACTCCCTCCCTCCCTCCCTCCTCCTCCTCCTCCTCCTCCTCCTCCTCCCCGCCCCCGCGCCGTTAACCACAGATCTCGAAAAATTACCTGTCCTAACCCCCGAAGCATCACCAAAGGCCACACCCCATCCCATTCCATCGCCCACTGTGTTGCCTTCCTTAGCTTGCCCCGAACTCACACCCATTGCACCTCCCATAAGTTAGATTTGAATAACATAGATATGTAACTTTTCATCATACAATTGACAATTTAATCATTTAGAAGCACAAAATAATATGAAGGAAGCTAGTCATGAACTTTAGAGGTCTTATCCCATGAGTAGTCCATTATCAATTGTTGATCCCATAATAGGCTAGTTTTCATCAAAATGGAAAATAGTGTATTTATATACTTATAATGAAATTTTATGGGAATCATAAACCATAATTTGATTGTTCTGTTCATAGTTCTGGGATTGAGTATATTTAAATCCCTTTCTTAAGAGGTGTATTTTAATGCAAACGGATACAAGCATTGTTGTTATTTACTTGAACCTTTCTTTTTTTCAAAATGTAAATTTCTTCTATCAAGTCTGCTCATCGTTGCTTGGTCCTGTCAAAAGGCAGAATTGTTTCCTCAGCTAGAATATTTTAATGGAACTACTGGTTCAACATAAGCCTTTCCCGGGAAATGACGAAGCTCCTTAGGTAGTTTCGCAATCTCTGCCAGCCAGTGAGCAACATATTCACCCTCTGGATCATAAGTTTTTGCCTGAATATTTTAATAAATTTATCAATCCCAAAATATTTCCAAATCAAGTACTAGACAAATATGTAATTACAGCTTCCTTTACCAATAATGAAAAGACAAACCTGCTTTCGGATACTAAAATATCTGTCCTCCCTTGGATCATTTCCAACACCTGTTCAATGGGTGAGATGAACAGTTTATGCATTACAATATTTTCTTATTTATATCTCTACAAATTACATTAAAGGATGAATCACATTCCCAAACATGTTTCATAAACTGAAGTCCTGTCTGAACTATATGCCTTGATACTGTGTCCTTCAGATTCATTCTATAGATTAAAGAGTAAATGGAAAATCGATAAGTCGATATCCTTGCCTGCACCATATGTCCAATTTCCATAATTTGAGCATGGATCATAATCTAGAAGGCAAGTTTCAAACCATTCTGCTCCCATTCGCCAATCCATTCCCATATCCCTCACCAAAAATGAACAAACAATCTGAAAAGAAATTTTTTTATTTTTTTATTTTTATTTTTTGGAGAGAGTGTCAGAGTGCAATCAACTGCCTGATTCCACTTCAATTTTACATGCAATTTCAGGAAATGATGCTTGAAATAAAGAAATGTATATTTATAAATCTAGAACAGACAATTTTTCTGATATATGTTCACAATGGACTACCTTTAAAAATAGAATTGGACATACCTGACGGCCTCTATTTGACATAAAACCAGAAGATGACAGTTCCTTCATGTTAGCATCTACAAGAGGATACCTTCAGGAAACAACACTTTGCTGAATAGGATAAACATTATCACTACAATGACACTGTTTTAAAACAAACTTTACCTGATTTTCATTGACTTACCCTGTTTTACCATCCTGCCAGGTTTTGAATAAGTGCATATCTTGATTCCAGTTAATGCCCTTCACTTTTCTTGGCCCCTCTAACCAGCAGTGAAAATAATCAAATTATATTAAAATGTAGGAAATTTGTCTCAAAATAACTGAACATTTGGAAAATACTGACAAACTTTAGCATATGTTAACGTCCTATTAATACCTGACATTCTTATACTTTGTTTATGGTTTGTTAATACAACGTGACAAATGTTTTTAATATGTTAATATTCTGCTGGTTATTGATTCACTCTTTAAGATTCTTGGGCTTTGTATGTCCTCCTATTTTTGTTCTTCTAATTTTTATATATTATCATTACTGAGTAACTTATATGATTTTCTTTGTCATGAAGCTTCACCATCATTCGTCTCCTACATGCTTCAGATCTTTTCAGCGTGTTAGGGTAGGTTATACTGACCAGTCTTTCTATCTCCATAACATTATTTGGGCAAATTCCATGATACTCTCACCTGACTTTATATTGGCATACATATGGTCAGCTTTCGCAATAACTCCTTTTAAGTATTTATCTTTCTTCCTCCAACTTCATGATTTTAGTGTTCAAGTGTGAAGTTCAATAGATGACAATCATATTACTTTACAGTTCCAGATCATTATAAATAAGTTCAACAACACTTTTATTCCTTAGTTACAGAGACATTTTCTCAGCTACATAACACTATTTTTTGTTTCACTTTTTAGGGAGGCACTTCACTCAATGATTCCTCCGCTCTTGCATGTTGGTGTTCTTGAGCCTTTATCTTCATCTTACATTATCACCAAATATTGCTAAGTATATGTCAGTACAACGCAGATCTGCTAAAACTACTGTTTAATGGAACAACACTCGTAGAGAAGTTGCCTCCTTCCATAACTATTCCCTTCAGATATGGTTTTTGACATTAGTCACAATCACTATGAACAAAACTCTGAAATGCCTGTGATAGCGTGGAAAACTAAAATTTCTTTTAATGTAAAAAGTTTCATTCATTCAAACACTATTCTGTACACTAATTAGCAGTGTTAAATTTAGTGCAGATTTTGAAGCTACATGCATCATGGTGGCCTGACAGAACTTCACTTCTCATTTCCGAAATAGTAATACATTTCTCATTAGTTCTGCAATTTCTTTTGTAAATACAAAACAAAAGAACAGTCAGGGAATAGGCAGTCTGCAACAAAGCAAAAGACTTTTTATTATTATCATAATAGTTATTCTTTCTCAGTGAGGCATATCTCATTTGGTTAAAATATGTGACTTGTGGTTTGCAAGTCACAAGTTGAACACCAAAGGATATGCTGAGACACATGCCAAACTGGGGGCCCAATAAACATATTCATTCAAGGTATGGCATGAACTAGATCGCCGGCCATAGAAAATCATGGTCCAATCCTTTTCTTACCTTGATGGTCAGCCCATATTGATGAGGTACAAGTACCATGATGATAAGTAATATTCTTTGTTAGATTCAATAAATAAAAATAAATTAGAATTTTGTATTCAAAAGACTTTCAACAGAAATATCATCACTTGTCAAACTAACTTATTACATAGGATTGGAGCTTTTCCTTAGTTTCTAGAACTAGTAGTGTTCAGTTTTATGCCCATGTTGCTGAGACATAGGTTCTGGCTATAGGTTCTGGTGTTTATGTCGAAACCAGATTTTTCAGTTGTTGCTGCATTAGCTTCTGCATTTCTAATGCATTCAGTTCAGTCACTGTTTCCAATAACGGTTATAACTCTGCAACTCTTTCTAACTACCGAAATTTCAATTTTTTCTTAAATAATTTTTTACAAAAGGCCAGGCTAATTATATTACAGTAGAAAAAGTTTGTACAAAAGAGAGACGTGGGGAAGCAAAAACCCCTAAACCTGATCAGACAAGCAGAGGCGGGGATTGGGAAGGGAGACTCCTAAGAACCTTTGACAGAAAAAGACAAAAACCGTAGACCTATCAGATATGCCACAAAAAATAGGCCCATGATGGCCCTCGACTGTGTTCATACCCAAAAATCACCAACACATGAAATCTAAAACAAAAACCTTGACAAAACTGGCCAAAATGATACGTCATACTAGAGCAGGAAGCTTCTGACAGGGGCAACGTGGCATTTCCTGCCTGTGAACCATATTAACTAATCCCTATCAGCCTCCAAAGAAATAAAGCTAGTGGCTTGCCAAAATGTCTTATATTGTTCCTCCATTTCCTCTTGAGCCTTCTTCCCCTAGATGCCTTGCCTTATCTAGATGGATGTGACGTTATGTCTATCTGATAAATTTTTGTAAGTTCTCCCAAGGCATATGGCAGCTGACCCCCATCACAATCACAACATAGGGGCATTTACCAACATGGAACCAAAGTCTGCCATTGAACTCATGTTTTTGCATATCTCATCCTCATCGCTCCCCCTCTCGATGATCCTTGACACACTGGAAAACCTTATCCTTTTCCCCGTTACTTTTCTCTTCTATCTCCCTCCTGAGATTTTCCCTAATCTGCTCCTAAAGCCAATACTCTAGCTTGCTCCAAAGTGCCACCTCCTGGAGAAGTTGTTGCCTACACTCCTGCTCCTGTTTGTGTCATTTGTCTTTTACCTCCTTTTGCTAGTGTTCCTCCAAGGCCCTACTGCATTGCTCTTCGTCTCTTATGCAGGCCTCAATTTGCTTGGTGGCCTGATTGAGATCCATGGTGAACTTTACCTCCATCTCTTGTTGCATGACAGTTTCCATCTCTCAAAGCCATTGTTGTAAAAGTTGTTCCATTTCCTCTTCAATGTGTCATTGCATGTTAATCTGACATGGAGCCAGCTGGACAGACAAGCTGGATCCATGCTCCAGAGCAAAAAAACCCCTCATGCAAAACATCTAGGGAAGCAAGTCCACCCAACCTACCTATTTGACAAGGCCCCACAGTTACTCATCCCTCTAAAATGATTTGCAGTTTGGTTCAAATATCAGCATAATTCCCATCGCCACCATCGTCTCTTTCTAGAGCACAACACAGCAAGCAACCACAACAGGAGGAGGAATGGGAGCACTTCGGAACATGCATTCATTCTTGGCCTTCCACAAAGACAATAACATAAGAGAACAGCCACAAGAGAATTCCCATGAGGATCCACACGATAATCTAACCACTTGCATCCAAAACAAGGGTAGAGTAGGGGCATTCATAGAAGAGGTGAGATTAAGTTTCAACAGTGCTTGCACCACAAAGGATGCAGTGATCCTTGGGAGCCTTTATTGAGGGTTTAAGAGTCTGATTTGTTGCTGCTATTGGAGATCTTTGTGACTGATTTTTGGAAAATCTGACCTGATCTTTGAAGCTACTAGTTGGAGAACAATTCAAGCTTGAACTGTGTTCTTCCTCTTCAACAGATCAGCCATTAATAGCAGGGTGTACTCCCAACCATTGTTGCATTCTAACTATTGATAGGAGTTTGATACCTTGATTTGAACATGTGAGAACTATTTCATAAGGGCATGTTGGATTCCTTGTGAGATGTGAGTCATGAATAGTCTTTCATAAATCATGGATTTGATTTTTGGTATATATGTATTGGGCTTATGAGTTAGCATTTTTGTTGGATTATGTGCACTTGATATTTTATGATTCTGTGATCATTCTTAAGGAATGCCCTTCATTCTATCCAAGGCTAGCAATCTCTTGAGTGGGCTACAATGGCTTAGCTCTTGGAGGTGCTTGATGGGGTTTGCTCCTCCCATTTTATCCAACCCCAATGTTCTTCTTATATGAGCTACAAGATGGTACAAGGTTGGAGGAACTTGCTTTGTGAGACTATGATGGCCAAAGGGTCCATTGAGTATTTATTTTAAAATAATATTAAAAGAAGCTATGCATATTGATGATTTTTTTGGTGTCAATGTTCTGTTGAGCATTTTTGTGATAAATTTTGGTGGGTTTTCAAGAGTTTCCATGTCCCAACTCATTTTTAAATGGTCCTTTGTTCAAGCTTACATTTCTATCAATGTGAAAACATGAGATTGGAAAAAAAAAATTCCAGAAAAATTCAGGTTATATTAATCTAAACAACATGTACATCAGCCAGCCAAGCCCCAAAAACGAAGAGAGAATCCTCCCCTCACATTGGAGAGGTTTTTTTTTTTTTGTTGTGTTGGCAGGATGCCTTCTTGGGCCCTCCAACCTGATTCCCCCAAACAAGAAACAACACCATCCCAAAGGCCAAAACAACAAAGTATATACCCATCCAATCCGACCCCCACCCTACAACACAATCTATAACTTAGACAACAGCCTTGTATAGCAGCAGAAGCTCCATTCCTTACCATGAACAGCATCCAAAGCTACTATGTGCTGCTTGGTGTCCACAAACGCGGTTGCTTGCTCGAAATCCTTAAAGGTTGCTTCTTTGTGCACACACTTGACCATGTTCCCTTCCCCATCAGGGTGCAGCTCCTTCCCCCACTGCCAGATATGCCACCTCAATGCTCCCCATGGCATGTTGCGCTCAATATTCATTACATAGCACCCCTCCCTAAGCCAAGAGCTTGCACTGCTTTCATGTGCCCAACCTGACTATTGCTCGATCTAAGCCGCCTCATGCTCTTCCTCCTCCCAATGCTCCTACTCCTCCCGTTCGCGTGCCTCCTCTTGGATCTTGGTCTGGATCTTCTGCTTGAGATCCTCTTCTATTGCATACATGGCCACTACCTTTGCCAGATCATAGCAGATCCTCTCCTCCTTGACGGCCTCCGTGTACTATTCTATCAGCTGTTCCAACTGCCGTTGGAACTCCTCCTCCCATTGCTAGAGCCATTCCTCCCAAAAAGCACATTCTGCAGCTTGGGCATGCTCCACCTCCTCCTCCCCCACAAAACCCAGTCGGCACCCCCAAACTCCTCCACAGTCACCCCGTGGTTGGCACACCCCCCTCCCCTCCCCTCCATCATTGCCTCAGACTTGACATCCATAAAGGCCACCCCTCACTGTCCAGGGGGGTGTGAGGGTTACCCCCTGCACTCCCCACCACCCCACACACCCCCCCTCTTCCTCGTGCCAAAACCCCTGCTTCCTACATCTCCCCGAAGCTCCCCTCTGCAAAATCCCTGAAATTAGTCATCAAATCCACCACGGAATGCACCACAGCCTGCATCGCTCAAATAGAGGGTGCCCTTGGCAAGGACTGATTCCCTCCCCATGCTGCCTGCCAAAGGGCCAAAATTAGGTCGACTGGAAAAATTTAATAATAGCAATTTCAAAAATTTGGGACCATGCTAATCCATCATGGTATTCAAGTTTGGCATATTTAAGATTTCATTTCCCTCTTCAAAATTGGTATAAACTGTTTCTTGCCAAGTCTGTTTTATTTAGCATCTATAAGGTTTTTTATTTTGGAAAAAAATTAAATTTAAAAATCTTGATCTGCTTGACATTATCCAAAAATGTTGTTGAAATCTATGGTTGTACTTCTAACACATTTTTTCTTCCTGTTTCATACCTTGACGATTTGATGATGATTACTGTAAGATATATATATATAGCAAAGCATGTTTCATAATGGTAAAGCCTCCCTGACTGACAAAAATCTTTGTAAATCAGAATTGCCTAGGAAAGTAAGCTCCGTGAAGGAGAAAAACCCTCAGTACAGCAGTTTTTGCAAAGCAATCATCATGGAAAAGCAGCAAAACCCTTGAACATTTCTATTTGTAGAGTCAGAAATGGATTAGTACCTTGAAATGACTATTCTATTTTTATATTATCACTATCATTTGTATAGAGTATGCAATGGAACCTTGATTGTCACTTGGTTGACATCTAAAAGTCCAAAATCACTCTGAGTGTACTTCAAATCTTATTTTAGAAATAAAATTTTCTTTTTACAACTGAACAAAAAAAAAAAACCATCCCAGAAAAGCATAAATGAGTAGCTTCAGTCTTGCCTTGGTGAAATATTGAATTTCCATACTTAATTGATATAAAACGGAAATAGTCTCTCCATATCAATTCAAACAAGATCCTGCATCAAAAAATGGAAAATTCTGGATACTATCTTCTGACAAAATCTGCAATACTCACAGTGTACAACACAATCCAAAATAAAACAAAATAAATTAAATGATATATGAACAATGGAGTTTAGTCATGTGTCATCATTTTTCTCAGAAATATTTCAGTTCCCAAAAGTCTTGATGACAAAGTGTCAGCTAACCAGTATGTAGATGTATTTGCAACTCTCTCTTTCTCGTAGCGTTTGACCTATAAGATATCAACATATTAAAAAATTAGAAAATAAGGATGGACCACAACTTCATATGCAAGGATAGTACCTCTTCATAGATATAGCGTGCTGATAAACTTCCTGTTGCAAGCCATGGCGAAAATTTTGAAGAATAGTCGGACCCTAACATCCCATTCCTTGTTTCCTTGTAGTTTTTCAAAAGGTCCTTAAAAGGATTCAAAATAAAAGCTACTTAAGTTTACATATAAAATCTGAAAAAAAGACTTGCACTGAATATGCAAAATTGCAAAATTATTAATACCAATCTATTGTAAAGACTTACAAAAGGTTGCCAAATAGAATTTTAAAAAGCATGGAAGCCTGTCTAAGGAGACATATCACTACAACTCTAATTTTTATCACAAGCTGATAATCAACGAAAGCTTAATAATAGATGTTCTATAACATTAGTATGTATGCATTACTAAATATCATGAGACAACAGAAATACATTGTTTTGAAATCTCATAAGGGGTTTTTAAACTCATCTCTGCCCACTAGAATCTATGCTCAAATAATGTGCCCACATTTTTTCTTCTTCATGGCAACATTTTTTCAAATCAGAATTGATTAGAAATTAATAGGTAGCAATGCAAATAGGTAAGTAGATTCAAGGTGTACCTAATAATATTATTCATAAAATTTTAACTAAAATATATGTACAAGCCAATTTTCAAAACCATTGTTACAAAGATGATGAGCAGGTGTCCTCGGAGGGTGATACCTATGGCTCATGGGACCACTGGTAGTCAAACGCCACCCAATTTTTCTAAGGGTGTTCCATACTTAAGAAGCAGTCACATTATACATTGTTTTAGAGAACCTGTGGAGGGCAGGAGTTCCCATGGTGAAAAAAATATTATAAACAGAATTCACTTCTAAGTTGCTGAGAGTGCGTTTTTTTCCCTATTGAGGGCCCTCATTGAGTCTCAAAGGATGAATATGATGGATTTTTTTCTCATAGGGCATAGAAAACAGGACGAAATGAAGCATTTATGTAACAACGTTGCCCCGACATTGTCCGGCACCCCAAGGAATTCACGGAGATCCAATGGATCTAGGGCGGAAGCCTTGGGGAATACGCCTCAAGCAAGCAAGCATCTCATGAGTGAGTGCAAGCAGAAGCACAGCTTCTTAACGTACATGACAATGCACCTCATGGAGGGTAACCGACTCCAAAACGAGGACCATGCAAACAAGCACACACACAACCTTGTAGACAACATCGGTGGGACGGGAGACGATGCACCTACAAGGAGAGGTGCCTCACCCCCAGATCCCTCATGATCTGGTACAAGGTGTGGCCTGGCACCACACCAAAACTATCCATTCTTGGCTGCCTACATATCTACGACCGTCGTAGAATCAGGGCCATGTAGTTCTCCATGGAGAAGAGGGGAATGAAGAGGACTTAGAAGAGAGTTGCAACAAGAGGGTGTCCTGTTGCTAGCTTGATACCACCAAGCCGGGGTGGGTTTTCTAACACTTGAGAGTCACCTGAGGGTGCCTCAGAGTGTTGCATGGCCCCCGAACTATGGGGAGAGCCCAAGAGAACCACCACTCTGGGACATCTCTCACAATCCTCCCCCACACAAAGAAGCAACGTCCTTGGAGCGGAGCCTAGGATAGCTTCGAGTGTACACTTCTAAATGGGTTCGGAACTCCATCAATTCTGGGGATCCGTCAACTCCTTAGACACCAGGCTTGAAGGAAGGTACCAACCCCAACACCTGATACGTCCTTCCATCCAATGCCTTGCATGAAACGCAAGGGCAATTGAAGGAAGCCCAAAGACTTCCCTTCTCTATACGAGCGGAAGAGTCCAACCCAAAGGGCCAACGTCTCCAAGGTGTCCCCTAGATCCATCCCTTTTGAGAGTCTAGAGACATATCTTCTTGCGTAAACCCATACTTATGCAAGAAGACAGCTCCTCTTCCACAAGTCCCACCGAGTTCCTTTGTGAATGGCATCTCAGCACCCATTGATTTGATTTTTTTTTTAGGGCTCACCAGGGCCACTACGCATGGTGAGGGACTTGGGAACATCACACCAAGAGGGAGGACATGCTCCAAAGAGCCATGTCTCCGCAAGCAACTCATGCTTGCCAAAATGCCATGTTCTGCTACTCGCATCTAGACCCATGGGGTCTCACCAATGCAACCATCTAAGCACTGATTCCACATGCATCGGTACCATGCACATTCTCTTTTTCTCATCATGTTTGTTCAAGCTGGTATGAAGGGAGCAAGCATGTTCTCCCTTACAAACAAGGTACAAGGGCAGATCTTTTGAACTTGACCTTCCCGTCTGTAGACACCAGCATCGCATACCTCAATTCATCATTCACTAGTATTTCATAGCCACAACAAGAGAGAAGATCCAAAAATCTGTTTGGAAACTTCTCCAAGAGGCTAACATACAACAAGCCCCAATTGTCATCCACACCTCTTGTGATTGTCCAACATCGAGAATGCCTGCTCGAATGTTAGAACAAGTGAAGGATCTATTGGGCAGCCAACCCCATGACAATCCTCCATACACACGTCTCATATCAGTCGTAAGCACATCATCAAATGCAACCATAATATCCCGTTCATGGAGAAGGATCACCCACATTTGGTACATGCAAGCTATCCTTCCCACTCCAAGTTATGGGACAAGCACCATTTTCTGAACACAAGGTCCAGGAACGAATATAGAGTCACCTCTGAGAGTAACCAGATCATGAATTCTCCGAGGAACATCAACGTTCTCAAAATTTGCATTTCCCCACTATATCAAGAACGACTGCCAATCTCATGATCAACACCTTTCATTAGATTTTGCACTTGCAGGAAGGATCCTCTTTGGGAGGTTAGATTTTGCACTTGCAGGAAGGATCCTCTTTGGGAGGTTTCTTCCATAGGTAAGTAT
>MNCI01035130.1:1278743-1293252 GCA_015680685.1 Gnetum montanum
ACAAGTAAGTCTGGGAAGACAACGAATGATTAACCTAAGTGTTCCATGGGGCGTGTAGGCACTTAGTCTGCGGAGTTCGACCGCATCGCGCATTCGTATGGTTGAGTGTTCCATGGCCCCCGAACCATGGGGAGAGCCCAAGAGAACCACCACTCTAGGACATCTCTCACAATTTAGGTCTCATTTTGGCTTGATGGAAAGTGGCCAAGGATTAGTCAAAATTCCTATCTCATGCAGCCTACGGAGATCCCCACTTGGCAAACGCACTTGTCATACCAGCAGCACAAGTTGGTGGATCTACCTGCCTAGAAGATTCCACTTGCTCCCCCTTCTCAAACAAGGATTGAGTACATTCTGATTACATATACCATAGCAAAGCATTAAGTACATGATATCAGATGAAGGTCACTTCATTCACTACTCTATTCCATACATTCAAAAAAGAACTTGCCCAATTTCAAAACATGTTATTCTCCATTAGGAAATGATCAAGGAACGTGTCAACAATGGCTAAGTTTTGTAACACCCTCTGGTTTCTATAGTTTGAGCCATTGATCTTGTTGCGTTTAGCATAATATGCTATGTTAGCTCAAATTTTATTTTTGGTGAGCTTGACCTTCTACTTTTCTTTAAGCTTGGACATGGCTTAGCATCTTTGGGTTTATTGACTATACCTTATCTATGCCTTTCTTTTGGAAATTATATGATAATGTCATTATTTATATCATTTTTTAGAGAAAGAAATTCGAGATTCATTAAAAGAAAGAAAAAATAATGTACAACAGCATCAGCGTGTGGCAAACACTAGTAAGAAAGGGCAAGAGCCCCATGGCAAGCCACAGAACCCCCAGCCCACAACCAGAAAATAGAACCCCGCCAGATGGGAGGCCCAAAGCCCACACAAGTGTTTCTAAACTAGCCCCCAAAAGAACACCACACACCCACAAACAACATGCCCCCCCACCCNAAACCAACAAAAAAAAAACCCCACACCAAATGACCAGAAAACCAAAATCAACCTTTCTCCACTTGCATCATACTAGCAGCGGTGGAGCCCTGCTCAATGCCCAACCTCCCCACTACCGCCACCCCCGATGTCACCTCCTGCCTAGGCTAGAGATGGTCCAGCTCATTGTGCATGGCCGTCCTGTCCATACCCAACTGTGCCTCCCTTTTGACCCCCATTTCTATTGAGTTTCGCAACTCTCCCATCGCTACCTGTGCAACTCAACCATCCGAGCATACTCAACCATATGACACTCAAACAAGTCTTCCATGAGTTGTCGATCCTTGATCCTTTGAGCATCCACCTACTTCTGAAATGATGCCCGCACTCAGCAAAGAAGACGTATTTTACAGTTTTGGTGGCAAGATTAGTGTTAAATTCCAGAAAATTTCTTACATTTGACCAATACCGATGATTAGGAAATGCACTCTTGAGATATCTATCAGACAATCCAAAATAATGATATCTTCTATCATTAATGGAAAATCTCTATTTAGCAATGTATCAAACTCTTCAATTTGTATAAATAGATTCCTAATAACCATTAGGATAATTGCTGAAAAAGAAAGTGTACCATAAACATAAAGCAAAAAAATTTAGTTTAGAGAACAAGCTATCTTGGAGGCATTCTAGGTTCCCTTAAACGGGATATTGTGTTGTTGACCTCCAAAGGTCTACAGGATGCAGATGATTTCATTCTTGGTAGAGTGCCCACTACGGTAGGTGGCTAGGTTCATTGATCATCCCTACCACCATTCTGGCAACAGGTTTCTGAGGTTGTTGAACAGTTCCTTCTGCAATTGGGTAACACACCCAGGTTAATGAGGTGCATTTTGCATTTTTGAAATGCTCACTCCCAAACTGCAGGGTTAACCTACCAAGGTATTTCCATGACTGCTTATAGTGCCAACACCCTACCAAGCATTTGGGGCTAATCTTGGCTTTGTGGGAGGCTGCTAAGGCCAAGCTTCAACAGGACAGGGATATGCATGATGTGCCACCCCTACATTTGGATATGGGTAATTGGTTCAAGGCTACCTATGTCAGGAGATCGGTTACTACAGGGGAGGGGGCTAGCCACAAGACTGGCAATAATGCCAATGTGAAGAGACTCAGACACCATAGCATGGAGGCTGCTGAGGCAAAGGCTTTTGTCTGGACTAATGAGGCTAAGACTTTGGCTAAGGCACAACTTGAGGTGCAATGGAGGAGGAGCTTCCAAGAGGAGTTGTGGGAGATGAATAATTGTTGAGAAAGAAAGTGCACCATAAACATAAAGCAAACAATTTTATTTATAGAACAAGCTATCTTGGAGGCATTGTGGATTCCCTCAGAAGGGGAGATTATGTTGCCAAGATTAATAGAGTGCATTTTCCACTTTTGAAACACTTGCTCCTACACCACAAGGCTGAACTGCCAAGTTAGTTCCATTATTGCTTATAGAAGCAACACCCTACCAAGCGTTTGGTGCTAATCTCAGCTTTGTGGGAGGCTGCTAAGGCCAAGCTTGAACAGATTAGAGTTGTGCACAAAATGTTGCCCCCATATTCAAATATGGATAACTAGTTCAAGGCAACGTATGTCAAAAGATTAGTTGCTATGGGGGAGGGGGCCAATCACAGCACCAGAGATAACGTGGATCTTGAGGGACCCGAACACCATGGAGGTTGTCGAGGCAGAGGTTTTTCTCTGGATTGATGAAACTGAGACATTGACTAAGGTAAAACTCCAAATGCAATGGAGGACGAGCTAAGAAGAGTTGTGGTAGCAGATGGAAGAGAGGGTGAGAGACGCAGAAATCAAGATGCAGGACAAAATAGATAAGAAGATCAAAGCATTGTGAAAAGCAACGTGTAAGCAAGCAAAGGTGGAGCTTGCTGCCAAACCAGACACCCTACAACAAGAATTCCAGTGGCAAACCCAAAAAGAGATTGTTGACAATACCAAACACATGGAGCTTAGAGTTAAGTATGAGACCAAGAAGCATTGCCAAATCGAGCATGATGTCATTTAGAAATAGCTACAAGAAGAAATTCTGCAGGATACCCACAAACAAGAAGCAGTGCGGTGCAGGAAGCTGCAAAGGAGGAGCGGCAGAGGGCAGATGAGCGGATTCAGAAGCAACAAGAGGAACAACAACTACAGGTGCAGACACAAGATTAGAGGCCGAAAGATTATGAGATTCAGAGACTTGTGGTAGCAAAGAAGAAGAGTAGAGTAGAAGAACAAAAGCAACAAGAAGTGAAAGAAAGGTTCAGGAAGTACAGAGGAAGAATGCCAATATCTAGCTCAAATAAGGGTGATGCCCATATTAGGAACTAGGCATTAATATCAAAGTCATAAGCCATTAAATTAACATCTTTGTCAAGAAGAAAGCTCTGCTCCTTCATCCTAACAAAGGATGCCACCTATCTGCAGAAGAGAAGTAGCTGTGAATAGATGAATTCAAACATCTAAACGAGGCACATGGTTATACTAAAGACGAGGAGGACTATGTTATGCTTGATGCCCTACATAGGGAAATTAAAGAGTTTTGTGAATGTGCTTTTATGCCTTTCTCCAATGATGCAGTTTAGATATTATCAATTTGTAATGGAGAGCTCAAAGGCTTTTGGACTTCAAGGGTCAAACAAGGTTTTGTGTGGGATGAAAGGTGGTAAGATGGAGGACCTGGTCTACCCTATCCTCTTTGTCCATTTCATAATGTATGATGATTTGTATGATTGAGCTCTTCCCTAGCTAGGGCGGGACTCAACCCCTCATTTGTTTCTGCCCTTGGGTGAGCTTTCTGCTCACCATGATTTGTAACTATTTTTTCTGTTGATATACCTCGACCTTTCCTTTTAAAAAAACAAGTTCATTAATTAAGTCTGACTTATATGGGTCAAAGAAACTGGTAAAGATTTTCATTAAACAGCCCCTAATTTTTCAGCATAAAAAAAAAAGGACCTAACAACCCATCTTATCATTATTCGTCTGATAGCATAAATTGTAATGTGACAAAGCAACTTTACCTTTTTCCAAAAGTAATCATTCACTCTCGCCAAACCTGAGCTTTCACCTCCAATAAACTGCATCACTCCATCAGAACACTGCATTTTTACATGGCATTATAAATTTAACAGACATCAATGTCTACGACAATAAGCTAAAGTTTAATATTTTATCCACATAAACCTAAAATGCAAGGTAGACACCCCAGTGCCACCTAGGAACATGGTAAAAATAAACATTCTAAAGTGAACCAACAACAGGATTTCCGAACTAAGACAAAGTAAAAAACTAAATATAATTAAAAATAAACATGAAAGAAACAGTGAAGGATATACACTAAATATGTATATTTAATGTTATTTTCTTTTCACATTAACTTCGAGTCATGAATTAGTCTTATCTGGAATAAACTTTCAACAACCAACTTGTAATACCAATTACAAGATTTGGCAGCAAATTGAACATAGATTGGTGGAACATGTGATCGTTTGAATTTTGGAAGGAAATCAGAGAGAGAATGATGGTTGGTCACAGAACATTGAAAAGTGAATGTGACATACAGAATGGGATTCAGCCACCTAAGTCTCTGAAACTAACGAATTGTAGTGACCCACATTTGTACATGTGACCTTAATATACTATTGTATATCCGAGACTTGAGCTTGTTTTGAAAATTACATACATATTTGGAAGTGTGCCTAATGCTTCTACGTTGGAAGAAAAAACTTTTAATTGAGTAATTGAAGCAAATTTACTACATATTCATAATTTCTTTCTAAGGTTTTGGTTGTTTTTTTTTTTTTTCTGAGAGAGAAAGAGAGAGAATGTTTGGGATTATATTAAATAAAGTCAGAAACTGTACATACAAAATTGTCTGGGGAGTCTCCCCTATCAAGAGGGGAGACTTCTCCCATCCATCCACCTGAACAAACAAAGGCAGACTACATCCCGCAAACACAGGACACCAGAGAAGATTGCCCCCATGCACAGGCACACCAAGTCAAAATTGAGCCCCACACTTCGGCCCAAGGAAACAACAACATCCCAAAAACAGGGACAGGGGTACCTATAGTACCCAAGATCTAAAGACATTTTGACAACGTAGAACATTTGCAATTATGATATTTCTAAGTATTTATTATTTTAAGATAAAAAACATATTAATGAATGCCAAGTGGGTCAGAATAATGAATGCCAAGTACATACGGTGGCAGACAAGAGCGCAGGACTCAAGGCCCTAGCAAACGCTCTATAGCCACGCCTAGTGGGTCAGAATAATGAATGCCAAGTACATACAGTGGCAGACAACAACGCAGGACTCGAGGCCCTGGTAGATGCTCTGCAGCCACACACGGAAAATGCAGGCACAGGGGTGGTCGAATTTTGAACCGTGCTGCCTATTGACTGCCATGTACCCGCCAGTACCAGGGTGGCGTCAGATCTGGCAGGGACAGCTGCCCAAGAAAATTAAAGTCTTCCTATGGCTGGTGAAAAATGATGTGCTACCTGTACGGGCGCATTTAAGTAAATGGGGCCTCGTTCTCGACGAAACCTACCCACTGTGTGGCACCGCACCCGAGACCGTTCAATATTTCATTTCTCAATGCACCTACATGCGCTCCACATGGTGGGAAACGGGCTGGGCTCCCCTGATTAAATTAACAGGAAATTCTCGAGCCACACTACTTTTATGGGTAGTGTGGAAGTTTTGAAATCACAAAGTCTTTCGACTGCGTAGACTTCCTCCCCCCCTTGTGCAAGTGGTTTCATAGGCTGCCGTTGCATGGAGAGAGATTGACGCTGCGATGGGAACATGCCGACTTACGAGCCTGATTGTGCAGCATTTCAAGAAGACAAGGAGTTGTGGGAACTAGTGGAACGGTGCAGCTGGAGTGATGTCTTGTCGAGGCTCGTGGGTGAACCGGCCCTCCCAGACGATGCCTTTTTCACTAACTAGTGTGAGGACCGAACCTGCTTTAGGGGCACTAAGGTCATCATCACAAAGTCCTCGATTGCCAGGTGTTTGGGGGCCCAGGCCGAAGGCGAAATCATTCTGCTCTCCACACATGGGTTGCAAGACAACAAAGTATTTTTCAATAGGCCAGTGCCACGCAAGCAAAGCCGAGAAGTTCCCAGATCTTCTCTACCACAGCTCTGGGCCCGAGCCGTGGATCTAGTGGACTGATTTTTTGTGCAGTCGGGAAACGAGTCAAAACTCCAGGGCATTCACTTTGCCTTCCTTAAATGCCTCAAATTGGGAGTTAGGGTTAACTTACCCAGATTTTTTCTGGCGGCATTGCAATAGCAGAAGCGAGGCCACCACTCTGGGTCATCTTGGTCCTGTAGCGGGGGCTAGGGCAGCCTCAATCAGAGCAAGGGCCTTCACCCCCCCTAGGGGTTTTTCCACCTGGCCCCTCCCTTTCGGCTGGCCTAGGGGTTTCGAGGACCGAGCCCACGGTCACTTATACTAGGAGACAGAGAAGTCGTAGGGGACTGAGGGCCTCAAGCCCCATGGCGGTGCCGAAGGTGTCCCCACCTAGAACGTCGGGGCACAGGGAAAGAAGCGATGAGGAGATACAACGTGCGACTATGGAGGCCGCAGCCACGGCGCGCAATGCAGAACACCGTGAATGGGAAGCCAAATGGGATGAAGCCCTCACACAAGCACAGATTGAAATGGAAACCCATTTCCGCGAATGGGAACAAGAGATAATCCAATAGCAAGCCTTGCTGGCGGATGCGGCCTGGGCCCGATTGGTGGATGAGATCTGGGCCCAAGTGCGAGAAGAACTAATCCAAGAGGAAACCACCAGAAGAGAACATGAGGCAACTGAGCAAGCTTAGTAGGAGCGGGAAGCAAAAGGAGGAGGAGCAAAGACAACGCTAGTTAGATTGGGCGCATGAGCAGAGCACACACCAATGGCTGAGGGCTAGACGATGTCCATACATCATCCTGGGCATCAACTGTGATTGCACGTGGGGGCAACTCCAATGCCACATCCGACGAACTTCGGCACGCTTCCACCAGGACAGGGGGACGCAGCTGAGGAGCGGAGCCGATGTGAATCGGCCATGCAAGCACTCCAATAGGCTGCCAGTTTTGTGGATTCTAAGCTCCATCGCAACACGTTGGATATTCTCCATGCCCTCAAACATCCACACTGCGGCTGTCATAGGTTACCGATGCGCCTGTTGCGGGACCGCTTATTTCTTCCGCCCCCCCCCCCCGGGCCCCCCAACAGTCGTGGGCCCCATGTTCAATATGGGTGAATGTGGTCTATCAAGAAGTCACGTGGTGTCATTTCCCACCCCCCCCCTCTCGACCTTGGGGGTTGCCCACTCAGGGGTTGGCGGGGTGCCCACCCCCCTCCCCCCCCTATTTGTTGTGTTTTCATTCTTGGCTTTTAGTGTCTAGTGCCCGGCTCTCACAACCAAAGGGTTGAAACCTCCCATATGGCCCAATGTCGTTGACCCGAATTTTGTAATTTTTTGTATTTTATTTTCAGTAATATAATCCCGAACATTCACTCAAAAAAAACATATTTTATTGACCAATAAGCATGGTAAAGTTTGAAAATATTTTAGCATAATACTTTGAAATTAATGAAAATAGGATCTATGGTTTATTTTAACATTTTGTTTGAAAGACAGTAGGCAAAGAGCTCTGATTTTGAGATGCAAAGCTTCTAAATGGGGAGCATTTCAAATGCCCCAGAGGATGCCATTGGCACAGTGGGAATTGACACACTAGACAACACCGTACTAATTGATGGTGCAATGGGTGATGGCATTGGGGAAAGTGAATGGAGTTACTGGTAACGGAGCAGAAGGCCTGCTCACAAAGAACAACAGCAAGGAGGATGTTGCCACATACGCTAACAACAAGACCTCTGGCTTGGTGGATGGAAGCAGCAGGAAAGATGGTGACAAACTGGGGTTGGCCCAAGAATCGGATGAAGGTGTGGTTCAGGGAAACAATGCTAGGACAACAAAGGGTTTCTCCAGCACCTATTTTCCCAACTGGAAACTAGGAGTATCCAGTATTGAGTCTGTACACTTGGATTGGGTAAGTTGTGTCTTCGAATGAACCCTAGTGTAACACCTATGGGCCTCCCTATTCTTCACCAGAGTCTAATAGGGAAGTTTATGTTTTCAAGAGCAAATCCAAGATTAGACTTAGTCAAAAAATAAACGGTTGCTTCTTAGAATGTTGCAAACGTTGATGTTAGGGACTAGTGACCTTTTACTTTTTGTTTTCCAATCTCTTCATGATCAGGATAAAGTCCTTCAAGGGAGGCCCCGATTTTTTCAAACCCATAGTCATGCTCTTGCACACTAGCACCCCAATACCCACAATGATCTTAATTTTTTCACAAGGGTTCCAATTTGGATTATGGGTCACAGACTCCCCTAGCAATATTACGCTTATGATTTCCACCAAACCCTTGTTGGGTTTTTTAGAGAGTTCATAACATATGATAGATTTGCAGCCGTGCACAAGCATGGGGTTTGCCTACTTTTGTGTCTAGAGATCCCTCGAAAAAGAGTGATTGCTGCAAAAAAATCCACATGTAGCTGCCTTATGGGGAAGAAGTTCTCAAGGTGGAATATGAGAATGTTCTAATAGAGAATAGGTCCAGCTAGAATGCCCCTCTAAATGTATGTGATTTTTGTAGGAAAGGGAACCACCAAGCCCAGACTACAGGACCTACCTATGACAACAATCAAAAGAGTAAGACCAAATTAAGGGACCCACAAATTGGCAAGTTGTGGGAAGGAAAGGGAAGCCTTCAAGGGTGCCCCAGGGTACTTCAACCTTGAAAGTGCAAAATACACCACACCTTCTCAAAAAGTGCAAAAGAAGGGCACAAATCACTAGCAACTGGATGGCACAAAGCTTCCATATAACACCCACGCGACAAGGGCTCAAGATCTACCAGACACAGATAAATGTCCATCCCCGAATAAGGGTATGGGTAACAAATTCTCTCTGCTCCAAGATCAAGAAGAATCAATGAAAGATTCAGCATAAATTCTAGACAGTAGGGGTAATGCACTTCTGATCCTCTCCCCCACTCAAGGCGACAATGTCCTTTCTCTCAAGCCAATTGTGGAGGTTGACATTCCTAAGTTTTTGAGTTCCCCCTTGGGTGTTGGGTTACTTCCCTGAGGGGGTCTTCCACCCCTTATTTGAAGCTAGTTCGACAATAGCTTCTCATAGACAATAATGAAGGATTCAAGGTTTGTCCAAATATCAAGAAACCAAGTAGGCCTAGTTTACAAGAAACCTAAGACAAGAAAATCGAACAGAAGTTAGATTTAGGCATTCAAGGGACCTTGGAAGGGGTCCACAAAAAAAAATCTACAAGTAGACCATGAAGATCTTATCTTGGAATTGTTAGGGCAAGGTACCCCATATAAAAATCATACCATCAATGAAATTGTAAAGCAAGAGAATTGGGATATAGTCTATCTACAAAAAACCAAGTTATAGTTTCAACAACGAGGTACTTTACAGTGGACTAGGTGGTCTTCATTCTTTGTTGATTGTAGGGAACAAGCTGGTGGGCTTGCAATCCTTACAAGAATGCAAGTGAAGCTCATTTGCCGCTCTACCTAGAGCCTCACCCTTTTCCTCCCTACCAAGAGAATCTAGCTCACTAATGTCTACAAGCCCTAGAACCAGGCAGAGTATCTTCATGATCTTCATTAGGCAATTATCAAAGTTTGAAACAATGATGTGTGGGTTCTCATTGAAGACTTTAACCAAAGACTTTATGGTTGGGAAAAATCTATTGTGTTCTGTGTAGGTACAAGAGTTTTAAGCATATAGGACATAGATTAAATCCTTGTTCCCCAATAGGTCAATGGTAGAGCAATTGGTTGTTAATCAATTTTAGTCATAAATTCAAATTCTACTTGGGGAGAACCTTTCTTTCTAAGGCTTTGATCAAGCCCTAGGAGAAAGGATGACAATTGTTACAAATGTCAATTAGCGTGTTCTATTGCTAATCAAATTAAAAATTTCATTTGCAAGAATTATTTTTTGTGTAAAGGTTGGGAAGAATTATATTAACAAGATCAAAATATGTACAAAAGCTAGAAACAAAATCCTGGGGAGATACACCCCCGATATCACCCCCAGCAATCCACCCCTAAGAAGGGGGTGAATACACACCATGGCCAAAGCCCACCAACCTCCTCAGCCACCTTGGTTTCTTTAGTCGCCTCCTCCTCCAAAATAGCTTTTTCCATAGCCTCAACCTCTGCCTTTTCTATTTCCAAGTGCCTGATCATAGCAATGGCCTTTGCCACGACCTCACAGAGAGCCATCCCCAGCGTATCTGTCAACACAATGCTCATCATCTCCTAAGTGGCAAGACCCTACAAAGTCCTAAAAGACTAGCCAATCTCCACCCCTCCTGGCCTAGCACTCCCCTCCATCACTGTTCTCCTCTTATAAGCCACATGCGGCTCAAGCTGCAGCGGCCTAGGTACAACCAACATCACCGCCCTCCAAAGGGCAAGGATCAATCCCAAATGGCGACCTCGATGTTGCTGCGAAGTGCCTCGATAAAGAACCTAGACAAGTTAACCCTACAACCTTTAAACATTTCAAAAAGGAGGAGTGAACCCTTTGTAGTTTCTAGGCATTACCTAACTATATGAAATACCAGTCCACTAACTCTGTCGCTTGCTACCAAAGCTAGGGCAAAGCTGACTTGGGAACCTACCCATTGGTAGTCTTGGTGATAATCCCAGTAAAAAAGACCTGGGCATCCTACAAACCACGACCCTGGGGAAGGATGACATCACCCATGGTTGGCACCCCAAGATAAAACAAAACTACCTCCTCCATTAGCAATATGTGGACCCCCCTAAAACTCATGGCATCCACACTATAGTTGTAGAAAAAGGAATCATCTGCCAAATCTGGGTCCCCCTACAACAGCCCCAAAACCTCTACCCAACCTGTGCTCTGAACTAGCATCCAAAGGTCCTCTTTGCCTTGATAACCCACCCAATCTGGCTCAAAAGTCAATGTCTACCTCATTGTTGTCGTCGCTTCCTTCCACAACCTAACCCCCTACAGCACCACCTAAATCGATGAAGGAAGTCATGTCAAGCAAAAAATCAGATTATTTCAGGCACACCAAAAGTTCCACAACACAACCATCGCCACTGAATCCCCACTTAAATGCATATGGGGCTGGGGCTAGGGGTGCCAGCAACAGCCAAATGTCCACCACAAAGGGACATCAAAAAACGAAATGTACAATCATTTTCGACTCTCTAAGCACAGTGGACAAACATCATGAATATTAACACTACACACCCTCAAAGCCGCCCACATCAATAACGCCTCATGATTAATTAGCCAAAGAAACACCTTGATCTCTTCTAAGAGCCCACCCTTCCATAAAGTATGCCATCCCATTACAGTTGGATATTTCCTTGTAATGATACCCTATGGTGACTTCCCCATCATACCAGTCGTTTGCATAATGTTTACATGCTTACAAAGGGTCCTCCAAATGAGTGAGGCCTAGTTCCTTGCTTTCCACTGATTGTACCAACCATCTACAAGAATTACTAGAGAGATTTCGAGTCTTTATTTGGCTAAATTTCCATTATATGATATAATATATAATATGATAGAATCATGCAAATTAGAAAGTACAAAGAAAGGAATCCAAACTAAATATAGTAGTTTACGGAAAAGGTGGAAGCCATAAATCCACAACTAGTTGTAATATATCAATAGCCTTATCAAGATGTGGTAATAAAGTGTTATAAATAGGGTGTAATCCCAAACATAATAGTAGTTTTATTCTACCAAGATTTTTCATCCCTAACAAAATTGGTACTTTACAAGTTTAGCATTATCATTTTGAAAAATATCTCATACAGGGACATTATTCATAACAATTACAAAGGGGTAGATTGCGCAGAAGCAAGTGGGCCACCTGCAAGAGCTAAATGTAAAGGCTACATGGTAGGAGAAACTATAAAGTTGTTACAAGAATTCAAAGCATTTGACCAATATGATGGAATATTATTTGATGTGTTTGGTGATGTAGTTTGTAGAGGGTTTTCCATGCCTTTAAATTATGTGAATTTTTGTGTAATAATTGTCAATAACAAGTTTGATGCATTATTTGCAACCAATTGTATTAGCATGTCCATAAGATAAAAAGCTCATAAGCATTTGCTCCAATTAGCTGCTTTAGTTTGCAAGTGTACATATAAATGGGATCCTATCAAAACATATGTCAAAGTTTGCCTAATTCCTATAACAGAAGTATTGGCTTTTATTCAACCTATATAAATTTCTAGTGTTAGGCGTAAAACCTTATTCAAAATGGTTGCTTCTAAACCTTGTCTCAATTATGTTTGTGAATATTATTTAACTATCATAGATCAACTGTTATCATAACTAGAAAGGATTGTACCAAAGGAACTGTCGAATCAAGATTAAAAAATGGCTTAGTTAAGTGCTCCCTCTTTTCTTCTCTCCCCACCAAATAGGGGAAGAAGTTAGAGTACTAGAACCCATATCAATCATTGTTCCAAGAGAAAGGAATGAATATTGAAATGAGTGGTTTAGATGAGTATGTATGCTAATTCAACTTTTTTTTCTTGGGAATGTTGCCAAATATATTGCAACGAGATCCACGAGTGATGACACATGCCCCCCTTTGCTTAATGGGGTTCTGATAACAAGGGATGGAACCTCTCCTCCCTATTTACTTATTAAATTATCCTTAGCGCTTGTGAATCTCAAGGGTACATGTGGCATGTGTGTGGGGTCTTTTGATCCAATATTAATATTTCACAGCGCACCTTTGCACAAAGGTTCAGCTCAAGGGATGGTGCCCTACCAGCTAAGCAACCTTCACCCTTGGAACAAGACTACAATCACTCATTGTCCCATAGCCAAGCCCTTAGTTATGACTTGTCCCTTTTCACTTCGCTATGGTGCTACACATGTAAACTCACTAAAAAAGGATAAGTTAGAGAGTGAGGGATAACCCTTGGCTCCACTTCCCAAAAGCTTATCCTCCTAGTATCCATGATACTATTTGTTAAAAGACCAAGCTCAATTACTTTTCTCATGTATATCCATGATAGGGTATAATCCTTTAGTAAAGAGTATCTTTAGTCCAAATCTTGGCATTTTAGGTAACTAGCTTCACCATTCTAAGGTTGGTTGCTTAGCCAGCAAGGGTCATAGTAGTTGTGAAATGATCAACAATTCAACCTGTTTCCTGAACTACTGTAGTTCTATAGAAGAGCCTTCCTCAGGGATACCTTATTACAGATGGAAAGTAATTTCCTACCTAACTAGTAGATATTCTGTTTTACAATGTCTTGTGTAATCATTCAACTGAAAAGGAAAAAAGGCCCGTTTTTGCTTTCATCATTATGAATAGTTGCTGATATTAGTGAGCTTACAATGATGACAAAGTGATGTTGGTGATGATAGATACCAATTTGACTACCAGATGGTTGAATGACCAGAATAACTAACTGATGTGACCTAAATTAACTATAGTTACAATTACCACTGTGACCAATCACATGAAGCGGTCATCAACTAATGAAAGGCTAACGGGTAAGCCTAACTACAATCACCTAAGTTGATACCTTTGATACTACTTGTATCCTAAGTAACAAAAGGGTTGTTATTTCTTTGCCACCTGCGATTCCCAAGTGATTGACTTTCATATATTTATGCGCAGGAGCAAAAGAATAGATAACACATCAAGTGATACCATGCTTAGCTTATTAATGTCACCCCTACTCCATACCTCAATATCACTCCCCCAGATGAATATCCAACTAGATAGATTAATATTAATCTAACTAAATGCTACAGTACAAGCTCCCTATAGCAACAGTTAATGGCCAAGGAAGGCAAAGTGTTTTAAGCATTAGCTAGGCCCTTGATCGGGTGAGCACTCATCACTTATGGCATGGACTACCAGTCTCTGATCCTATTTGCTTCCATGGTTTCACAGCCAAACATCAATAAAGACCCAAAGAGTTGCATTTGTTGATCGTATTCCTTCATATCTCTTAGGATTTTACCATTTCACATGAAATTCCACTCTTCTCTATCTAACTCAAGTGAATTGGTCAACAATGCACCAAACTTTCCACCTGTTTCACCACCTACGTGCCCTTTACACCTAACCATTCTGAATAACACTTATCCCCACTATCTTACTATAGCTACTAGCACGAAGTTAGTCAGGGCTTCTTTCTCAAGTCCTATCATAATCAAAACTCAATGAAAGTACTTTACAAGCAAGACCCTTCTTCACCATGTAATATTACTAGATTAAGTGTGAGCCTGTTATCCAATATTCCCCACTACTACACCCCCTCACCCCACAGCCACTGGGAAAATTTATGGCATAATAGACCTAATGTTTTTTTTTTTTTTGAGAAAGTATTCGGGATTCTATTACGAAAGATCAAATTATGTTACATATGATTACAATC
>MNCI01035130.1:1295712-1307327 GCA_015680685.1 Gnetum montanum
CTGTTGACTTCCAACCCCAGCTCCGCAGCCATCCGAGCCAGCGCCAAATTAATGCAGCGGGCTTGTGGGACCGCCGCCCTGCTNGGGGGCCCCACGTCGTGGATCGCCCCCACCGAAAAAGGAGGATGCCCAGGTAAATGTCAGTGGGAGTCCCTGGATGAATGTCCAATGTTTGCATCACCCTCGTTTGGACCTGCTCGTCCACGTTTACAAAATAGACCGTGGACTTAGCCCTGTTGACTTCCAACCCCAGCTCCGCAACCAGCCGAGCCAGCGCCAAATTAATGCAGCGGGCTTGTGGGACCGCCGCCTTGCTAAGCAACATCGTGTCATCCGCATAATGCTCCGCCCGATAGGTCACCCCCGCAATGTTCAGCCCATCGACCCCGGAAGTACTACAGTAATGCTGCATCAGGTCCATGGCAATAATGAAGAGGAGGGGAGAGAGTGGGTCCCCTTGCCTCAACCCCCTCCCAGGGGAAGCGAGGCCCCACAACCTTCCCCCCACATCAAAGGAATAGCCCGCCGAGGATTGCATGTGTATGCACAATCGGGTGAACTGTGGGTCGAAGCCTTTATGTTGCATGATGGTCTGCAGAGCCTCCCAACTTAGGGTGTCGTAAGCCTTCGTGATGTCCAGTTTGAGACAGAGGCCCGGGAAACCCGAGCTTCTGAGCGAATGGACCACCTCCTGCATGAGGAGGATCTGGTCCTGGATGACCCGACCCTACACGAAGTTTGCCTGGTTCTTTCCCACCAGCTTGGGCATGAGAGCGCAAGCCGATGCACCAACAACTTTGAGAAGATTCGGAGGATCACGTTGCACACTCCGATAGGGCGAAACTGCTCAGGTCGTTGTGCGTCAACCTGTTCTGGGAATGCTGCAACAAAGAAACATGGTAGATACTCTACAAAGAAAAATCATAAACAAATTTCCCCTACTTCAACTCAAGTAAGGTTGTTTACATGATTCTTTCATTGATCAAGTAGCCCCCATCCAAAATCCTAGGGGAGAACAAAACCAAGCAACAGATCACCCACTCGAGCAAAGAGGCCAAGGCCTTCTGTCATAGCAAAAGGAGCTACACCATCGTAAAGTAATACCTTTACCAACCTATCACGTATCCTTGACTTTGATGATTGGCCAATGGATTGACACATACACATCCATTTGGCTGATCTTCCATGTCACATGAAGTCACTATGATTAGGGCTGCACCTTGAACATGCCCATAGCAACACTATAAGTTGGGGAGTGGACAAGAACAAGTGTTATATGATATGAGATATGAAGAATTAAGGTGACAATAAAGTGGTGAGGTATTATATGAAAGAAACAAAGTTGGATTCAAGTGTACAGATTTCAAAGCAAGAAATAATCTAAAATCAATATGTAAAGATAGGGGAAAGGAACGGAATAATCAAATAGATAAGAAATGCTACCAACGCAATGAATGAACCCACATGTTGGAGAAAGGCAACACCTCTCCCACTCCCCCCGCAGATCATGTGTTGCTTTAACATCTTTGCCTCCCTTAGAATCACTACCTTGCCAACTAATGAGGAAGAACATGTTGAGCCAAAGCCTTCCTGTGACTCAATAGCATTCCAAGAAACCAAAAATGAACTCGCATCACTAGGGTTTAGGGATCACCAATCATTGTGTTGTCGTAGCTGGGTGACACCCACCTGCCCAAGGTTAGAGCATATCTCTTAAGTCGAAAAGGCAAAGGAATGGATGAAGTCTTCCCAAAGTAGCTAAGATAGTCAAGGAAGGAAGCTTCACATTCAAAGCATAGTCAGGTGATGCCTTCTAGGAGCATGAATAACTAGGTGATATCTTTTTTATTCCATCCTATCTTCTATCTATTAATACGTTATTTTTGTCTACTAGAATACAATCTCTTTTGGTGTCTCATGTATAATTCTTTCAATCGAGCCACAATAATTTCCCTTGTAAGGTATTTAGGTTTTAGATTTCTATGCAGGTTATAACCATGCCATCTACAATGTCCTTAACATCTAGTGGCTTCCATACTCACCATGTCAAAATTCCTAATATGTTGTTGGGCCAATCCAAAATTTTGGTTAAATGGTGCCAAGGTTTACCAATTTATCTTAATTCTCAATGACTGTACTACGTGGCTCCACAACACTTAATTGGATAAATAAATGATCACTTCCATTGTGCTTCCACTGGAGCTTTCTCTTTCATCAAATGAGTCTTCTCCTAGAGGGACTTGCACACTAAGTCATCTAAGTCTAAATCACTATACATAGTCATTAGTTGTGCAAAAATCTGATCAATCAAACTAGTAAGTATAAATCTTCCTTAGGTGATTGTAACCCTCATACATCAATGAAGAAAGGGGGAGTTCAAGAGTACCATGTCCAAGAGGTAGGAAAGGCCTTTAAAGGTGAGAATATTAAAAAGCCTAGTAGATATGTCTTCTATTGCCATAATAGGAGTAGATTTGCTTAGGGCAATCAAGATATCATAAGCATATCAATCGAACATAGACAATGCCTTGAATCGTGGCTTGGAACTTTCGGTCCACTGGGAATAGGCATGTATTCATGAGAATTGAGGACATCAATAAGCTTTGTGGTACCCATGACAAGTGTCTATTTAAAAACAAATCATAGGTTGCCTTCCTTGTCAAAGATTGGGGTTGTAAGGAAGGATGCCTAAACCTAATATCCTCATTGTGCATTCCACTAGGTGAGAGGAGTGTGTAAAGATTAGCTTTTAATAACATGTGGATAACCTTGTTGAAGCAAGAAACTATGTCAACAGAAGCAACAGCTGAGACATTATTCCACGCATGTATTGTTTTAAAGAGCAAGAGAGGCCCATTTGATCAATGAAGCCATGGCAGCATAGCAGTATGGTACTTTGTTAATGGTTATGTTGGACAGCAGGTAAGTGAAACAGTGCTTCTAAGAATAACCTTTTTATATGATAATGAATGGTTATGGATGATAGTCGTGTTAAAATGGTTTAGGTATGAATACCTTGTGCATACCCCAGAAGGAAAACTTGTACTTGGAAATTGACCACAGCATGTTTAAGAGAATCTTATGAGTCAATCTATTCTATTATTATATATTATAATGTTGCATTGCACTATGCACAATTTCATTCATGAAAAGGCATACCTCAATGAGACAACTAGTCTTTTTTGTACCTATCAATCAACCCGCCATTAGAGAAATCAATAGTTCTAAGAGAAGCCATATAAACCACATGAACCATGGATCAAGTGGACCTTGACAAGAGAAAGTCACCATTTGTTCAAGAAGAAACTAGCACATTCTTCTCATCCCATCCAAATTGAGAGACAATGGATCAAGAAAAAGATGTTAGATGTTAGGGAACATATCCCTACTAGTAGGCCCACATATAAAGGAATGATTTGAACCCTTCAATTCAACCCTCTTTCCTTGCTTAGCTATTGAATCCTTACCATTTTACCCTAGTGTTCTTTTGCATGGGCTACAATATCAATGTAACAGGTGGATAGCCAAAGGGTCCATGGAGTACTCATTAAAATAAAAAGCAATTTACAATAAATTGTCTTTTGTATGATGAAAAGTGAAGTCCACATGCTTTTTTTTGTTAAGAATTTTCTTTGTCGGTTTTAGAGATCTGTTGAGAGACTCGTCTAGTCCTAATCCATTGATAAACGGTCCTTTGTTCAAGCCCACATTCCTTTCAATGTGAAAACATTAAAGGCCAAAAATTTCAACAATGAGGATTGCAAAAGTTTGGTACCATGTTAATCCATCATGGTGGTCAAGCTTAGTATATTGCAAATTTTATTGGTTTCTCTCCTTTCCATTTGGCATGAGTACATGGAATTTACTTATTTGTTTGCACAAAATCAAAATTTATTTCTTTGATTATGATGATTCCTAGTTAACGACTGTTAAATTTTTCACGTCTGTTATCCTCTAATTTCTGTATTTCATTCCATCAACCACCACCACCTTTAAAAACCTGTATTCTCTTCTATTTTGGGGGAAAACAGATCAGAATTTTGATATACCTTTTTACCACTTAGAGTTTCAGGTGTCCCGCAACTTGTAGGATCTATATGTGGTTCTTTATGCAAGTCAGTAGAAACAAAAAAAAAAAAAAACTTTCTCTGAGAGCATGATAGTTGTTTATGTTATCATTTCTCTACCCCCATATTCTTTAAAAGAAGAAAATTTCAGAACATAGAGTGCCACAGGATGGAGGAAAACACTGTTTTAATTCCTATCATCTGATTTGAATCGTCAAAAATCAACTATGATCATTGGTGTAAGACATGAACAGACTATCTTTAACACAAGTTTAAAAAAGGATGTGTTATTTCCCCTTTTCACATTCTCAAAACTTGAGTCCAAACAAAAGAGACCAAGTAATCATCTAATTCCCTTATCCACATATAACTCTCCTTTGTTTCATGTGCTAGTGCTCCTGATAACATTTGAAAATTGAGTTACAAAGTTGCTTACTTTCTATCAGAAATTATTGATAGTAGCATTATACAATAATGAAAGTTTTTTGGAGTATTTTTCTTAAATGTTACTGACAATGCATTCTAAATTTTGTCATAGTTAGATTTTGCTTTTATGTAAGCAATCTATCATTTATTTATTTACATTTTTTTATAAAAAGATAGGGTATCATTAGCTAGAAAAGTAAATGTACAGCAAAGTCTAAGCAAAAAACTCACAAAGCATCAAAAAGCCTGAGGGTAGAGATCAACCCTGGAACAGCAATGCACAGAGAACCAAAAATATCCAGGCCAAAGTGCCTGCCTAATCACCAAAAATAACATCATTCCAAAAACCCGAAACTTCCTTAAATCCCATGAATCACTGACCAACATCATGGACAATACAACAAAATCTACGATGCATCATGTGGGAAAGGTAAGAAGTACACGTAGAATTCCTTTAATTCCACGTGGAGGGTATCCAGCCACATCCTATCCTCCTCAGATTTAATGAAGCTATTTGCTTCATTCAAACTCTTTAGCTCTTCAACACATTGCATCTATTCCTTTGGAGACCGGTGGCACCCTTTATCTAGATGTAACTACTGTAAACACTTTCTAACATTAGCATTTATGTCCTCGGCGCCTGATAATTAACACTCAGTACTAAGGAAGGGCACCTCCCAAACCTAAACCAAGCCTTCGCATTTTCCCTATGAGCTTCATTGAAATTGTTCCTGCAATAATCCTGAGCCTACCTAATCTAGGGCCTCCTCCTCTCAACAAATACCTAACATCAAGCCTCTTCCTCACATGGTCACCTGGTCACCGAGCCTCAGCCTCTTGCTGTCTATGGAGGGCATCCTGCTAGCATTGTTCCTCCTACAAATGCCATCTCAAGTCCTCCTCTTGCTGCTTTTACACCTCCTGTCACTATCGTGCACCACTCCTGTAGTAGTCTTTATTCTTCCTCCACAGCAACTTTGGCCTCCTATTGGCAATATACCTCATGAAGAGTACGTTACAACATCTACCTCCGAATAAGCTGTCTCAAAGATGCACCGTTATTCAGCTTCCTTCTTGAACTACAACTCCAACTCCTAAGTCACACTTGCAATTTTCTATTGTACCTTTTCCACAAATTCCCTCCACAATGAAACCACCTGCATTTAAAATTCAACTTGAACTTAGGACTCAGCTACCTCAACCTTCAGCCTCCATGACCGTCCACTTCACTTGCCAATCTTGTTAAAGGGAAGTTTCCAACATTGCCTGCCAAAGCCTCCAACTGTTGCCACCACAACGGGGCAAAAACCAAACCAGAAGCCTCAACATTGGGTGGCTCTGCTAGGGCACCTAACCCAACGCCATCCTCCTCCTTCCATCCCCCCATACCAACCCACTGGAAGCCAACCCTATGTCAACATCCTTCTGCTAATCCCCAACATCATACACCTACCGCTTGCCCATCACCCTCCCATCAAGGGACCTCTGAACATACGTTTGACAAAACCTATTAAGCACTAGTTCCTCCTACGCATTCTGCCCTACTACTTAGTAGCAATCAACAATGCCAAGATACAACCAAAGTGATTGTTTGGGTGGCGTCTCTCCAAGTAGGCCAAAAAGTACTTGCGGAAATTAACATGACAACAATAGAGAAGGAACTTAAGAAACACAAAATGCACATCATTGACCTTTAAGGCATTATCAGATTATGCCAAAAACCGCTCTACAACTTCTGATTGTCAAAAGATTGGCAGAGAGAAGTGAAGCGCCTAGCCATCAGCAGTGGTAGGAACCCCAGTTTAAAAAATGTCAGTAGCATCCATCAAGCCCTTCATCGTGGACAGCACAATCTCCCTTTCAGCGAGAATGCCAAGAGCCTCCAATATGGCCTGTTCTCACACTTCACCAATTACCTCCTGGACTTTGTTTCATCCCCTTTCCAATGCCAAAAGAATGCTACAGCATTCATGTCCGTTTCACCCCTGAAAAGGGGCAGCACAATATCCTATCCCACAACTATGAGCAAGCTCCATCAAGGCTAATTCTGCATGAACCCTACACATTCCAGTTCGAAGGTAGTAGTCCAGCCCATCATTGTAACAATCTCCCTCTAATGCCATTGGGCAAGAAGCAAAAAAGATTGGAGAGAAGGATGGGGGTTTAGCCTAAAAAATGTGGTGGTTTATGGCCTTCTAGATGTTCCAAGCCAGGACCATGGAGAAATAGTCACCAGTGAGGCTTAATAAGACAGTGCTGGATTACATGTTTTGTAGTTTCAGGCATGCCATCAGAACAAAGTGCACAATGCTTAGGCACATTCAAACTGCAGTTCCTTAGAAATACATGCATCAGTAAGGCTTGATGTAACGACATCCAGGCAAACATTTTAATCTTCTCTAGGATGCGGCCTTTCCAAATCTTCTACCATCCTTCCACTTTAGCATATTTTGCCATCAACAAATCCTTTGACGTACTGTTTCTGTCCACATGCAAGTCTAAGATAATGGAATGATTACAAATTTTTGCAAATCTAGACAGTCTTCCACACACCTCACCAATGTATTTATTTGCAGGCATACTTCTATTCGTACAAGCAAGTGCAGTGCATGGCCTACTATATGGTTCATGGCTGACTACCATTACATTGTCGTGAATCTTCTCTGCAAGATAGGCTCATTCCAGTCAATTTTGTACTCATGATGCTAACCAAACAAACTGAAGAGAATACTCCTTCACCAACCCCATCTATTTGATCATGGATATGACTTCATCAAAATGTTCAAACTTTGACAATCTAAACTGGTCCATTAATGCAACCACCAATCCATTCCACTACACTCTGGGATATTCTAACTCAAACAACTAGAATCAGTCCAGAGAATCCCCTTCAAAATGAAAGAATGCCAAATCAACTGTGCCTTCTGGTACCATGCGGTGGTCCTAGAAAAAATGCTTAGCACAATATACCCAGCCCTCCAAATTTTCTACCGAAAACTTGGGGAAATCCAAGGATATGAAACACACTTGGATGTCATCGTTCTATGCAACAGGTTTGAATCCAGCAGATAATCCAATCTCATCATCTTCCTTTCAACAATCATTCTACATTGATTTTGTGATCTGCAACATTATCGTCTTCAACTACTTCAGGTCTACACATGTCTCCTTTACTTCTCCAATTGTCTACTTCATGCACTATATTTCTTGCTCAATATTGTCTTTTCTACTCTCCATCACTGCAGATCGAGTGGTAGGCATTACTAGACCAGGTAATTCGATACCAAGATGATAGATCTAAACCTATCATTGCTGAAAGTGGGAAACTTTGAGGGAGCCCTGCTAGCTTACAATGCCAAGCACTAGAATTCCTAACACCTATCCCCTCTCCATCCTTCCTATTTATTCTAGTACAACCTCAAAATAAAGCAAAAACTTACACAACAATCAAGGTCCTGAAATAGACCTTCATTACACAACCCATAATTCCAGGTCCATCTCAACTACACTTACTGACACATGGCATCGCAGCTAGATAGGCTATAACTCTTCCTTATAGAATACTGCAATAATGGCAGTCAATCACATTTTTCAAGCTTACGATCTATAGGGCATCTGTAATCATCTTTCACGCATGGTTAATTTTTGAGAAAGTAAACATATATTTGCAACCACAAATTTATGAACAAATTACTAGAAAGAATAAAATAAATTGTTAAACAATATGACACTGCCATCAATGCAAACCAGAAAATTGAATCATTTTAGGCCATTCTTCTTTTGTTTTTTGTATGAAGAACAAATGGCTAAAACATCAGCAAGAACTTCATCAACTACACCGGGGTTCACACCATTGGAATATAGTTGGAAAGTCAATAGAGCTCTTCTCTAATACAGTAGCGAAGCTGAAGCTGATTATATAGCTTTTTTTCATTCTTTAATGCAGCACTGTTTGGTTTATAACAGTTACAAAAGGTTCATAAATGAAGTTAAAAATTTGCAAGTACGTGGGTTTTAATCATACCTCTAAACACCCGTTTCATATAGAAGCCATAACAACTAAATCATGCAACATGCCCAACTATGGTATGGATATGAATATTTAAATGAAAATTCCTTAGTGTATCCCTAAATTGCTAAATTTTCAAGCGAAATAGACCAAACGAATGTGTTAAATAACTATATTACTTAAATATGATGAGAAAGGAAGGAAATAAAGAAACCTGATATATATGTATGCAGACAACAATAAAAGAACCAAAAAGATTTGCTCCCTTATTCCAAACATTCAACCAAAATTTGGTGCTGGTAAACATCTAATATATGGTAGATACTCTGAAGGATCTGAGAGTACACACTTAAATAAATCTCAATCCATTAAGAAAATATTGAATACCTGAACAATAGAATCGAAGCCAAGTTGTTCAACTGTTGGTATTTCTCTCCATTCACAATTCTCAACCATGCAATGTGGAAGAGGTCCAAGAAAGTATGGCAACTTAAGGCAGGAACGTACTGAACATTTTCTTTCAACTATCTGTAGAATTTTGACATTCAAATCAGCATAACCATAATTCCAATCAGCATATGATTGAGGTTAAAATGTTTGACATGCAACCAATGTTTTTATTTCACAAAAAGAATTTCCAATAGCATATGATTTTTCCTGTTTTTGGCTGTATATCATTTAATGACTTCAAAATATTGAAAGCAATTCCAGTAGCAAAAAATTTAACATCGTTCATAACTAAGAGGCATAAAATAACATGCAGGTTAAGCAGATACCATTCGCTTGGGATGCCAATAAGCTCTAGTTTGTTTAATTTTTAAAATTAAAAAATGTAATTACCTTTCGAAATTGTGTATAGACATCAGGAATGCATTCTGGCTTGAATGGCAAGTCTGTCAAATGATACATTGTGCTTCCCCATACTAATTGCAACTTCACTTGAGAAGATTTGGCATCAGCTGATGCATTTCGGGACAAAGCTATTTTTTCCAAGTTCTTGCTTAGACGCCTTTCAATTATAACTTCTTCACTACAAACTTCTTTGTGGGCATAAATCTGCAATCTCAAATATCATACTAAGACAAGCCTTAGTAAGTCATGTTGGAAAACATTTAAAACATTCCAAAATGACTGAAAACTATAACAAATAAAGGTTACTATGATTTAGAAACATTTATCACAGTAAACCAATTTTAAAAAAATCAAACAATCTACCCAACTGTATGGGCTCCGACATTTTCAGCAACTTTAAATAACACATCCTCTGGCTTTCCATATTTAACCAATAAGTTCAGACCTCGGTTCAAAAGATTCTGACGTAAATCAGCAATACTCTGTAATATGAACTGTGCTCTTAATGCTGCAAGTAACAATGCAGATTAGCCGTAGCCTTGGTATAATATTATTCACAATTATTGAAGAAGATTATCACGCTATTATTTAAAGAATAAAAACAATAGAATTGATATAAGAACAGCAAACATTCGTTGAATTTCAGCAACAGCAACTTCTCTTAATTCATGCCTAATTTACTCACAGCCAAGACAAAGAACAACACAGCCAATATCTCACGATTCCCAAGCCAAGAGACATCTGAATTTGAGTGGAATATTGATTAAGTCTTTACAGGAAATTGATCACAAAGGAGATGTCCAAAGTGTTTGTTAGATACACAGGTTTTCCAATTACTCTTTTGTAAACCATGGGATTTTCTATTGTGACGTAAATAATTGATTGCAACATTACTAAATTTGAATAGCAGGCTGGCATTCATTATGTTCCCAAATATCCTATTTTCAAACTTGTTTTAAAGTTTAGATGTATGTTTAGTAAGAAATATGCTTAAATAAAAAGGATCATCATTTGAAGCCTCAATGCTCCTCCCACCAAGTAGGGTCCTAAGAGAGTCAATGGATGAGCAAAAACCTAACCTATTTGAGTGGCTGCACATGGCACCTCACCATCACTTCAAATGATGGTCCCTTAATGAAATATGCTAAAATATGCATGCTGAAATGCTTTTAAAAATATATGGAGAACATTGTACACCTATGTAAACATCCCTAAAATTGGAAAGTTGACAATTCAAAGGAAGCACTTTTGCAAGCCAAGTATTTAAGGTTTTGTTGATTTCTAAGGTTTTTGGTAGAGATATTCTGGCAGAAAATTTCTTGGCGAGGAATAATCTGAAAATAGAGAATACTAATGTCTGAGACTATAGAGAATGTGAAGAATTATAAAGCTTTTGATTTTGTTTTACTTTATGATTTATTTGAATCTCTGTAAAAAATATCACTTCTCAATATTCAATATATCTTTCTGTACATAATCGGTTTTATTTGTCAATCTAAAGGTTTTAAGCTAGTGATTCAAGCTATTCTTGAATGCTATGGATTTTTTTCCTTTTTCTGAGAAAAGGGTTGGGGTTGAATTATAATACCAAATGTACACTTTGCAACGCAAACAAAGGAGTGGGAGAAAGTTCCCACCATGAAGGGAGTAAACTCCCCAATGCTTATTCATGCAGAAAAATAAGATGAAAACATAAAATAAAACAAAGAAATACAACAAACTCATACAAACGGGATCTATCGAGAATGGAGCAGCAGCAACAGCAGGAGCAGCAGCAGGTGCAGCAGCAGCAAGAGGGATGGCAGGCGGGCGCCGGAGCGCAGCAACAGCAGGAACAGCAAGCAAGCGCTGGAGTGCAATAGCAACCGACAAACACAGGAGAGGAGAGCCAAACGAACATAGGGGCGGAATCTCAAGTGAACGCAGGAGTGGGCAGAGGTGATGGGGAGAACTCGGTCTGGGCCACACAAGCCCGCAGGGGGGAAAGGGTGCGTGCACCGGATGGGGGTATCGAGGCACACTCTTGGGCTGACCACACCCTGCACCTCCAGATCAGCAAGCCCCCAATGGAAGGTGTCCGCACCATGCAACGGAGCCTCATTGGCCGTTTCGTTTCCAGGGGTGCTCACCCACGGATGGAGTTAATCCGCAAGTGGGTGCAAGAGCAATGGAAGGTTGACCAAGTGGAAATCTAGAGTCTATCCGGGGATTTTCTTCTGTTCATCTTTCCGTCCCAGCAGGCTAGGGACTTGGTGATGTTG
>MNCI01035130.1:1337005-1353754 GCA_015680685.1 Gnetum montanum
GAGAAGGGTTGAGAGAGATTTAATTAAATAATAAAGTATTTAAATGATGAAAAATAAATAACAATAATTAAAGTCTTATTTAGCTTAGTCCATGCACTACAAGGTTTATCCAAAAAGTTCGTCTTTATTTCCATACACAAACTTGTGCTCAAGTACAATATTTGCTCGAATAAAGATCCATTCACTTTGGGACTGCTACTGCGGGCACATGGAAATTACTCTAACTCTAGAATGGAAAAATTGCATGAGTTTGGCTAAGGTCTAGATCTAGGTGGAGAAACAATGGAGAGCCACCTCTTATTTATAGGTTTGGTGACGCGGTGCGATATCGTGTACGCGATATTGCAGAGGAAGACGCGATATCGCGGCCCATGCTATATCGCGTCCCATCACATTATTATGAATGAATTAATAAAGGACATACAAGATGAGATCCCTCAATATATGCTATTTGTAGATGATATTATGTTGGTGGATACACCTCAAGAAAATATTGCTCCTAAAATGAACAAGTGCAAACATGCTTTAGAATCAAAAGGCTTAGATATTAGCCAAAGTAAGATAAGATATAGAGAATGTAATTTTAATAATAGCATAAATAGTAGTGAAATAGAAGTGACAACTTAAGATAAAAAAGACCCTCACTATAAATAGTTTTCCTACCAAGGATCAATTATCTAATTAGATGGTAAAATTGATGAAGATATCAAAAATAGAATTGAGGCAAGAACGTCAAAATGAAGACTAGTGGTGTTCTATGTGATAAAAGAATACCAATAAAATTAAAGGGAGAATTTTACAGGATAGTAATTAGGCTTGCTATATTATATGGTCTTGAATATTAAGTAGTAAAAAAGAGGCATGAACAACAAATTAGTGTGGCAAAAATGTGAATGCTTCAATGAATGTTGAATGTTACTAGAAGAGCTAAACTACATAATACAAACATTAGAGGAAGACTGGGAGTGGCTTATATTTCAAATAAGCTACAAGAATGGTGACTTAGATGGTTTAAACATGTGCAAAGAAGATCAAACAATAAGCTTATAAACAAATGTTGCTACATCATTGTTTTATGATAGCTATTGAATGAAAGACCAAAGAAGACATGGAAAAAGTGATTCAAGATGATATTAAAAAACTACAAATAAATAAGGATCTAGCTCTTCATAGAGGAAAATGGCAAAAAAAAAAAAAAAAAAGAACTCATGTAGCTAACCCCATTTTGTTGGGATAATGCTAGGATGATAATGTTAATGATTAGAAGTCCATGTCTTAACATCATAGAAATGAAATTTCTAACTTTTAAAACCACAACCCACATGCTCAAAAGAAGAAAGCCATGCCTCAATGACCAAGTGAAGGCTAAATTAATGACTATAAATTTATTGAGAATAGTGTTAGAACCTAAAATTACTTAAATATAACATATAGGTAACACAGTATCTTCATAGAACTTAAGCAAAGAATACAAGTGTCATACCATTATACTTTGTGAAATTAAATTTGTGACTTTTAAATCATAAGTCATGTGCTCTAACTAAGTGAGCAGTGCCTCACGAATAATAAATAAAAATTTAAGAAACTTCATGTCTAGAAACTATCTTAGATTAACTAAACTTGCCTATGTTCAAAAATTTTAATAGATAGCTATTAGAAAAATCAAGGAGAACTACTAATGCAATGAAGCATAAAAAAATAAGAGAAAATTCACTAAATATCAAAATCCATTATGGAAGGTTTTGGAATCCTAAAATCATTGTAATATAGTGATGAGTAGCAAGGTACCCCTATGCCCAACCATATGAATCACTAAGGTGTTATGCACAATCAGGTTGAATTTCATGGACCTATGGTTATCTTGTATAATAGTTTCTCTAGGAAGTGAAATAATGTTAAGAACATTAGTTGTCTTCCCAACTACACTTGTGAGGCTCAAGGGTATGGTTTAAGTGTAATTGAGGTATATGAATTTTTGTTGTTTTATATTTTATCGATGTAATCGCCTACAACAAGAATAAGGGTAGAGTAGACTGAAAACTAATGTCTATTGTCTAGCTAGCCTAACACAAGTAACTGTCCCACTTTCCTAGACACATCCTAAACACATATAGCATTGCTGGGCTACTAAACGTTAAGCGTTGTTGGGTTACCAAGTACTATATGAATGCTCGAAGTGGTTGTGCTTGTGTTCATTAACTGCTGAAAATAGATTGCTTAATAAAATGCATTCAAGTAAAGAACAAGAAAGTAAAATGCATTAAAGAAAATATTAATCTATCCTTAGTGCTACAAGGGTTGTCAAAAAGAATTTGTTTTATTTTGATCACACTATTGCACTCAGGTACATCAGTGCTCAAACAAAGAATCGTATACACTTTAGACTTCTTCTACGGGCACTTAGAAAATATTCTAACTTTGAGAAAAATAAATTGCAAGAGCTTCACTGCCTTGTTTGAAAACTAAAACTAAAACTATAAATTGACTCAAAATGGGAGCCTAGGCACAGTATTTATAGACTTGGGGAATATACCCCAATGTCAAATGTCCGATGTCATCATACCAAAACCTAGAAGTAACTAACTAAGAATCTTGACACATCAAACTAGGACATCAAACCAAAACATGAAATCGGTAGTGAGGTGGAACATGGAAAGCATAGATGGATGAGAGAGTGTGTGTGGAATGGAGTTCCTAATTATGGTCACATGAAGTCCCTTGTGGATTTTGTGGTTAAATGAATTAATAGAATCCATCCTTAGCCCAGAACAAAACCAACCACTTTCAGTGACTTCACATCAACATTCTAAGACCAATCCATCCCTTGTGACACAAGAGTGCTCCCACAGAACAACCACCATTCCAAATTAGAGAAGAAGTAGGACATGAGGGAGGGCCTTAGTTAAAGGAGATGAGTCCCATAACTAGTGCTTGTAGCCCATTTATTCTATCTAAGGGGTCTGCCTTGAATTCCCTTTTTTTTTGAAATGGAAACCACACTATGCAAAGACACATGCATTTATTTTGTCCAAGGGGTGTGCTTTGAATCCTCATCATCTTCTTTTTTTAATGAAAACCATACCATGCAAGGATGTATGCATTCATTTGGTCAAAGGGGTGTGCTTTGAATTCTCATCTTTTATTTTATTTTATGAGAACCACACTATGCAAGGACTTATTCAACTTCCTTTATTGATTGGCATGGAATAGTAAGAAATTCATGGAAACACATATGCACCTAGGCAAATAGAAAAGAATAAAGAATATTGAATTCCCTTGAAGCCACACCCTGTTCAAACCTTTGAATCCTTCCCAATTTTAGAAACTACCAAAGTCACAAATTTATTAAAGTATGATTAATGAAAAAGGGAATACACATTTCCAAAATAAGGAAAACCATAGTGTGTGGATGGGTGCATGTTGTGGACTCACTACATGTTACATGAAAAGAAAGCATATCCTAATTATCTGTAATGAAATTCAAAGCTAGAAACTAGACATCAACAATAAAATAAAAATAACATGTAAAACCATCAAGTAATGCATTACCAATGTACCTGGCACTTATTAACAAAAAGTTAGAAAATCACATCAAAATAAAATAAAATAAAATATAAAAGTAATTGTAAAATATTCAAGAAATAGCAAATGTACTAACGATGGTGTAAAAAAAATTAGAAAAGATTAATAACATAAAAACAAAAAATGTAAAATAAAGAATGTGTAAAACAAAAAGTTGTAAAACAAAAAAAATGTGTAAAACAAAAAAATTGAAAAATTGAAGAGTCACTTAAATGATTAGCAGGGTTGGCCATCTCCCCCACAACTAAGTTGAAAGAAGGAGAAGATCCAAAATATGGAGCATGGTTGTCCATCTGATGAGGTGCTTGTTGTGTTAGCTGGTGTATGCTCATGGAAAGGTTTAATTTGTTGAATGTTAACTAGTTCTTTCTTGTTTGGGCTCTTAGGTTTATAGATCATCATGACCCCTGAAGGAAAAGTTTTATAAATGATGTAAGGTCCTTCCCACAATGTTTAGAACTTAGTTCATTGAGGTACATGTGTGGGGTTCTAGTAGAGAACATTATGTCTCGGTTGAAATTTTACTTTCCTAATTTTCAGGTCATGACACTTTTTGTTATAGGCCTTGTGCAACTTGTTAGATGATAGGGCTACTAATCAATTTTCATCTAGCAGGTTGAGATTCATGAGTCTTTCTTTTTGGGCTAGACTTAAGTCAAGGTCAAGTTCATAAGCTGTTGAAAGTGTACAAAGTTCAGATTAAAATAGGAAGTGTTGGTAGTTTGCTGTACACAAGCTCATAGGGATAGTAGCCTATAAGAAGTTTCCAAGTTGAGCAGTAGGCCCAAAGGGCATTATTCAGTTTTGTGCTCCAATCCTTCCTATATTTGCTAACAGTTCTTATTAATAGCCTTGTGATTTCCCTATTAGTAACCTCAACTTGACCATTATCTTGGGGATGATAGGGTGTTATGAGTTTGTGTTCAACCCCCAAGCACTGCATGAGCTTTCAAAAAGTAGTGCTTGTAAAGTGAGTTCCATTGTCAGAAATTAATGCACATGGTACACCAAACTTGTTTACAATGTTTTCTTGTACAAATCGAGCAACAATAGAATATGTATTGTCGATGATGACTATTGCTTCTACCCATTTCATACAATAGTTAATAGCAACTATGATGTATGCCTTTCCATTTGACATGGATGTGATGGACCCCATGAAGTCAATGCCCCAAATGTCAAAGGGTTCTAATGGTTAAATCTATTGTTGAGGTCGCTCCATTTGAGTAGTCATTCCACCATCTTGTTGGCATTGTTTACAACAAAAGTTGAAATGGTAAGCATCCCTAAAGAGTGTTGGCCAGTAGTATCCTACCATCAGGATTTTATTGGTAGTGTGTCTCCTAGCATAGTCTCCTCCATAAGGACCTTCATGAGCATCTTGGAGAACGCACAGTTGATCAGCATCAAGGACACAACAACAAACCATGCCATCAGTGCATACATTGTAGAGGTGTTTGTTGATCTCCATGAAGTGCTTTACCTAGTGAAGAAACTATTATTTCTTCCATGGTCCAACCCTTGTGGCATCTCCTAAGTGAGAAGATAGGTGAGAATGTTATCATACCATTTTGGCTTATTGGGTATTTGTTTAGTTATAGCCTCAACAAAGAGGAGTTCATTAGGAAACATGTCAAAGAGTGGGCTTTCTTTCTCTGTGTCATCCCATCGCAACTAAGACAAGTGATCAACAACCACATTTTTAGTGCCTTTTCAATCTACCATTGTAAGATTTAATTCCTGCAAGATCACCAACCACCGTATGACATAGGGGCTCATCGTTGGCTTGTCCATTAGGAAGAAATTAGCACTATGGTACGTGTGCACAAATACCTTATTTTCAAACACATAATACCTGAATCTTCTAGAGTAAACACCACAACTATCAATTCTTTCTCTGTGGTGGTGTAGTTCAATTGTGCACCCACAATGCTTTGGCTAGCACAGTGGATGTAGTATGGAGATTTCTTGTCATCTAACTACGTTAGCATAGCTCCTATGGCATAATTCAATGCATCTATCATAGTATGAAGTGGTTTGGACCAATTAGGTGCTTATAGAATTGGAGTTTCTACAAGCTTTTCTTTCAATTGTTGGAACGTTTTTTCACATTCTAGGGTCTAGAAAAAAGGAGCATCTTTCTTTGTTATCTTGACCAATGGTTTTGCAATCTTAGATAAATTCTCTATGAATCACCAGTAGTAGCTAGTATGTGCAAGGAATGATTGAACATCTTTAACTATTTTTGGCTAGCGAGTTATTCCTTGGATGATCCTTATTTTTTTAGGGTCCATCTCAATTCCTGCTTGCGAGATTTTGTGTCCCAATACAATGCCCTATTGGACCATGAGATGAATTTTCTACCAATTAAGCCACAAGTTAGTTTCAACACATCATTTTAGCACTTTCTTAAGGTAGTCTAGAGCTTGCTCAAATGTAGCTCCATGGGTGAAGAAGTCATCCATCAAGACTTCTACACCACTACTAATCTGTTGTTGAAAGATGCTTAGAAGTAGGCGTTGAAATGTGGTAGGAGCATTGCATAGACCAAACAACATCTTATGATATGTAAAAGTCCCCTAGGGACTCATGAACATTATCTTTGCTTGGTCCTTTGGTGTAATTTGAATTTGGTTATAGCCAATATAACCATCTAGGAAGCTGTAGTAGCAATGCCTTGATATTGTGTCGAGCACCTAGTCAACAAATGGCAATGTTAAGTGATCCTTGAATGTTGCCATGTTTAGCAGCTTGAAATTGATGTAGACCTTCCACTTGCCACCTTTCTTTGGCACAATTATGAGCGAACTAACCCACTCACTATATGCAATGGGATAAATGAACCTCACCTTGAGAAGTTGCTCAATTTCCTCTTTGACGATTTGCTTCAATTTGGGGTTCAACTGCCTTTATGGTTGTCATTTTGGCCTCATGGCTAGGTTGATGTAAATGTGATGCTAGCATATCCTAAGGTTAATCCTTGTGAGTTCAAGATATGATCAAGCAAAAGCTATTGACCATATTTTGACTACCTTCAATAGTATCTCTTTCTGTTCTGGAGCAATTCTTACATTAATTATAATAAACTTCTTATTTTTCAAAAATAAATATTCCATTCTAGCTGGTAACATTTTTAGTTCAAGGGGCTCTTGCTTAAATTTATCAAGAATTTCCAACTCTCCCCAGTGGGTATCATCATTTGTATCTTCAAAGAGTTGGTGATGAACTTGCTAGAGTTCATCCATGCTCATGACATACTCATATGTCAAGCTCTTAACTGGTTCGATGCAAAGTGTGCTACTCTTTAAATTAGTGGTCAGCCACTGGGTGCCCTCCTATTTTGTGGTTGCTGTGTACATACACTTTTGAATTTCAACTTTTGGTGCACACTACTTGCATGTAGAGATAGATGCTTGCTTTATGACCCAAAGTTTTTGCACACAATTACACCTACTATCACTATACATGATGCATGGAACTCTCTTCTTCTTGATCTTTCTAAATGCATTTTCTTTAGATATCTCTAGGAAAAGATCTCTGATGCCCATTTTTGCATCGATAGTGCTCAGCCATGCCCTTCCCATTATAATTGGGAGGTCACCTTTGCAGTTCTTCACTTTCATTACCAGGAAATTGGTAGGATAAGACCACCCACAGAAAATGGCATAATGTCTTCTACTAGTCCCAATGAAACAATGATGGACTAGTCCGTCAATTCCAATTTGATGTTGCTCTTCTTGAGAGGAGGCAAGTTCCAGGTAGTGTACATCTCATGAGAAATAAAATTAACACAAAAACTTGAATCGAGAAGAGCCTTGCATGATTCATTCCCAGTAATTTGCAAATAAATCAAAGGACTTCCAGGTTCGGCTAATTTCCTGGAAATGTTTCCTACATAGATCCAATAACATAGTATGAGGGAGCATTATAGTATGGATCCTTGGCAAAGTTTGGTTTGAATGAGGCCTAAAGGAATTTGATATAGAGGAAGAGGCAGGAGCAAGGTTGTCAACTGAGGATGTAAGTCAAGGCTTAGGTGGGCTACGAGGTTGAAAGAAAGGTCTTTTCTTTGATCAAGCATTTGACCCCTTCGATTGATGATTGGATTGCAAATTAACAACCCTCATAGAATTGCATTGTTGTCATTGAGTTGGAAGTTCACCCTACATAGGAGGAGCAGGTGGTAGCTACGCAACTGGAGGAGGAGTATGTGAAGGGATAGGAGGAAGATAAGGATAGGAGGTGGTGTTCTTTCTTTCATGTGGAGAAGAAGTTCAATAGTAATAAGAAGGATGGTAGTAAGGTTGAATATTAGAAACGTGACTAGAAGAGTCATGTGGAGACATGGGTTGCTGAACGTGGTAACCATATGGATTAGGCTACCAGTAAGGGTATTGTTGCCTTGGCAGTGTAAATGCCCATGATTATGGTTGCTGCCATTGTTGGTATTTTTCACACGGTTGCGGTGGAGCTCCACTTAGATAAATATGGTTGTTACTAGTGGAACTACCTAAGATTACATTGAGGATAAGACAACCTTTTAGATGTTCACCTTTGTGTAAGTCATGGATGCAAGGCATACACCCCAAACTCCTAAAGATGTGACATAATGGGACAACATTCCTTGGGATGTTCATACTGATAAACATCACATTTATGATCATCATCTAATTCACTGTTCACAACCTTTTCTATTGTAGCAATTTTGCCCTTACCTTTGTAATATGCACATTTAGCTTCCTTGCACCTCTTGTGCCCATGGTCACTACCCTGTTCTTTGGACTCTTTAATGATGTTGAGGATAGCTTGAAATTTGCTATCCATGGAGTTCCTTAACTGATCAACCTTGGCCATAAGTTCAGATTGGAATTGTTGAAGTGGCAAGGCTTTCTTATGCATTTCCTCATCAAATATGGATTCATCCTCATTGTCGTAGAATCGGACCTTCCTCTTGCAGATGGAAGGATCATGGTTGTACTCCTCTACACTTTCTCTTTTTCTTAGTTCACCCTCCTCTTTGGTGACCTACTCTATTAACCTTTGTACTTGATAGGTAATTAGTTTTGACAATCACCCTTAGGCATAGACACCAAGGGTTTTCCTCATTTCATTATGAAGCCTGTCTACAATGTGGTGAAGTTTAGCCAATTGAGAATAATCATGGCTAGGGAATTTGTGCATCAAGGCATAGTACCAGCCCATGCCAGTGTTTAAGGGTTTGTGTGTTCCTTATTTCTACCCTTGAATTTGCTTCCTTAAGTTGGACACCTTAGAGTACATTTGATACTTATCATTAAATAACTCAAGCATGGTACTCCATCATCTAATATACTTTGGTTCTAAGGATCGGTATTAATTCTCTGCTTCTTTGATGAGTGTCCTTGGAAACAACTTTAATTTTTGCCACTCATTCTCTATGTTTTGCAAGGCACATGCATCTTGAAAAGCTTGAAGATGATTCTATGGATGAGAGTTATATCCTCCTTCAAATCGAGGAATATTATTCATGTCTAGCCATTTGATTTGACTATCTTTCACATGTCTTGTTGGGATTTTGACTACCTCTGCGATGTTAACCATACTTAGGGTAGCAAATAAAGGCTCATCAAGGCCTTGATCATGTTGCCTAGTATGCCCTCTATTGCCCCTTCATTCATGGCGATGTGCCTCTCTTGAATGTCTACATCCTTGATGTTGCCTATCTCGATGATCCCCTTGATTATTGTGGTCCCATCAATCATTGCGTTGATTTCAATCACCACCATCATAATCTTGCCTTTTGCGATCACGATCAGAGCCATAAGAAGAAGAAGATGATGAAGGGGAAGAGGAAGGAGAATCAGCACCATCATGATGCCTACTACCGCCTCTTCGATGATCATGACCATGATCATGGTCATGTGTCTTGTCAGCATCCCTATCTTGACTTGCCCCTCTAGGTCCTTCTTTGTCATTGGATCCCTTGTTACTATAATTAGGATTGTGAACTATTGAGTGTAGATTCTAGTTTTGACCTTCATCCTCAAAGTTAAAGAGAGGAGCATCATTAAATGGAAAACCCCTAGAGAAAGGTTATCCACTAGCTTGTTGGTACAACAAGAATGGAGGATTGTTAAGCCCTTTTTCCTTTGAAAACTCATAATGCTACTCTAACTATCGATCTCATAGGCATTGTGCTTTAGTGGGATGATAATCCCTAGCATCGACATCTTCTATGATATATTCCCCATGGTGGTCTTGAAGACCATATTGTGTAAGCATTTGATAAAGCATTACAGAAGTAGCACAATCAAGTGGCAACACAATGTTGCCCTCCATGTCACGCCACTGTAGCTATTCATCCTAGTGTAGGATGAAAGTGAAGTTTATCACATACTCATCAAGATGAGTATATGTAATTTGGTATTGTTGGGGCTTTGATGGACGAGTGTTATTAGGCTTGGGCTAAGAAGTTCTCCTGTGAAAAGAAGACACTGTCGGTTAGTGCATAAAAATCACAGTGTGCTATGAGAATTTGATATAGTAATTGTAAAATAAGATATGACTCTTAGGTTTATTTAAAAAATTTAAATACTTTCACTAGATCCTAGATAGCACACAAAACAAAAAAAAAGGTCCCTGACAATGGCACCAATGATGAGCGGTGAGGTACCTCGATGTCCAACCATATGAATCACTAAGGTGTTACATGTGATCTAGTCGAATTTTGTAGACCTATGGTGATCTCGTACACTAGTTTCTCTAGAAAGTGAAATGACATTAAGAACATTTGTTGTCTTCCCAACTACACTTATGAGTCTTAAGGATATGGTTTAAGTGTAATTGAGGTATATGAATTTTTGTCATTTTATATTTTATGGATGTAATCGCCTACAATAAGAATAAGGATAGAGTAGACTAAAAACTAATGTCTATTGCCTAGCTAGCCTAACACAAGTAACCACCCCACTTTTTTGGACACATCTTGAACACATATAGCACTACTGGGCTACCAAATGTTAAGTGTTGCTAGGTTACCAAGTACTATATGAATGCTCGAAGTGGTTGTGCTTGTGTTCATTAACTACTGGAAATAAATTGCTTAATCAAATGCATTCAAGTAAAGAAAAAGAAAATAAAATGCATTAAAGAAAATATTAAGCTATTCTTAATGCTGCAAGGATATTCAAAAAGAGTTCATTTTATTCCTATCACACTACTGCTCTTAGGTACATCAGTGCTCAAACAAAGAACTATACACACTTTAGACTCCTTTTGCGGGCACTTAGAAAATATTCTAACTCTAAGGAAAATAAACTGCAAGAGCTTTGCTACCTTGCGAAAACTGAAACTAAAACTATAAACTGGCTTAAAATGGGAGCCTAGGCATAGTATTTATAGACTTGGGGAATATACCCCAACATTAGATGTTCGACATTGGATCTAAGTCGTGACATCACATACCTTACGTCACGGCCGACATAAAACACATTTCATAATATAAGTACATCCCAATATATATAATGCAACATTTCCCACCAAAATTAAACTAATAACTTGGAGTTTTCAAATCAAACAACATTATGATAAAAGACAATAGAAAATAAAATGACTCCCAATCCCTTATGAAATTGGGACAATCAAAATCTCATCGTGATATATACATGTAGTTGCTTGCATAATAAGTAAGCTATTTCCAAATCTATTTGATGATATCTCATGGTTTCTCTATCTTCTCTTAGATTATCTTAAAATATGTTTTATACCTTCCAAAAACTCTTTTAGATATTTTCAGAGTCATCTTCATGAGATTTAATAATTGCTAATATTTAACAATCCATTTTCTTTGGATATTCTATTTTTTTTCTAATTATCAGTATTGGTACTTATATTTTAATTTTTAAATAAAACTATCCATATTAACATTATTATTTCTAACAATAGTTTTAAGGTTTAATATATGCATGAAAATTTTATTTGTAGTTGAGATAATGTTAGGATAATAATGATGAGTTAAAAGTTGTAATGGCATTACTATAGGAAAGCATCACTTTGCACAACCCAAGAGTCCTAAAGTAGTGAAATGTTCAAGAGCAGACTCAAGTTAGACTACATATGACATCTTGTCCCTAGATGTCATGGAAAATGTCAAATATATGTTATATTAGACATTATGCATAAGAAGATAATATACCAATGTCAAATATACATAACATCGACATTATGCATAAAGGAAATAACAAAGAAAGTGCAGAAAGAGAAAGAAAAGAATACTTTATTGATATGAAATAGATTATCTGGATCATGCTTTGAGAGTGTTCCTTGGTCTTTTCTTCCTTTGGCATCTATCCCTTAGAGGAAATCTAGCACTGCCACCATGGTTAGGCCTATAATCTACTAGAAGGGATGGCTAGTCCACTTCTTGTCTTACTTCACCTGGCTCCTGTGATTTGCCTGTACCGACTTCACCATTCCCTACTAGCACAAACTCTAAGCCCAAGTATAAATGCCTTAGGTCAGACCCCCAAAATTCACCTCAAGGGACATGTCCGTTATTACATTGCACCCTTTCAAGTCTTAATTACAATTGCTCTTTTGAATCTTTGTTAAGATAACGATGACACTTATTATGAAGAGGCATCATCTTTGTTATGCAAAAGAATCATTTAGGAATGGGGACATTACAGTCTACCCCCCTTAGATTTCGTTCATCCTTGAACAAGTCCACGTTCACTATCTTTTTCTTACTCTTTATGATCTTGCGCTCCAATAATTTGATTTCTCCTTTGGATTTGAAGTTGTTTCTTGCTTATTCTACAAACAAAATATATGTGAAAAGAATATATGAGAGTTCAAATATTATTTAATTATTGTTTACCTAATTTTCTAAGATAATGATAAGAGGTGAATTAAAGATATACCAACGACTAATCACTAGTCCTAACCATGGTTACACAAGGTGTAACTCATAATTGGTTACCTAGGTGAAGGCGGGGTAAATTCTTTATTTCCAACTTTCATTACCTTAGATATTCTATTTATCTAATTAAAATATAAATTAAAAATTAAAGAAAATAATAAGATTTATCAAATAAAATAATAGTGAGATACTTCCTAATCTTGATCAACCTTATGAATTAATGGAAGTCATTGTACTTCTATCCTAAGTGGTATATGATCAGATGGTCTTGTTTGAGATGGCAAGGTTTCATCTTGACTTTTATCAACTTCCTTTTTAGAAATTAACTCTAGCAATTTGGTAACTTGGATGAATCAAACATTGTACCAAATATAATTCAAAGTCTTAATGAAGAATCTTGTTGATCCATTGTCATTAATCATAGTAGAGTAATTGGTAAACTATTGTTCTTGATGAGTACTATCCATTAACATCATCTATTCCTAAATTTTGAAATTTGGTTTATCTACTGAAGATTCAAAATAAGCAAAACATGCATTGGCCAATGGAATTTCATGCCAAATTGCTAGAAAAATCTTCTTCAAATTAGGTTCATCTTCCAAGGATTTCGTTACACATCCATATTTCAAAAATTGATAAACACTACTTCCAACTTTTGCATTGAAGTCTCCACAAAGAATAAATGGAACTAGATCCATATAACTTAGGAATAACTAATTCTTCAAACTTTCTTCTATTTGCTTAATTAAGTATGCCCCTTGACATAGTCTAACATCTAAACATGTTGGTTTGGCAATTAAATGTATGTTAACCATGCATACACATTTTCCTAATAGATGGACTTTTAGAATCATTGCCAAGGATATGTGATTTTTCCAAAATCTTGATTGTTCTTTCATCACTTGAAGTTTTGGAATTTCAAAAATCATATTTTTTGAACTTTATTCAAAACTTTGTACTAATTCAAACTTGAATTATTTATAAAAGATTGCACAACCAACCATGTTGTGATTTCTTCAATAGGCTAATCTATATGGCTCAAAATAAGAACTTCCATAAGAACCTTTTTTTCTTAAAAATACCTTTGTATCCCATCTTTTCCAAATATGGTTAGAATTGGTATAGAAATTCTGATAGTAAGACTTTTTAAAGCACAAAAAATTAGCATCCAAATCTTATAATTCTACTAAGATGCATGGGTATTGATATTCGTTCTAATCCAAGGCCCATGATGGAAATAATGGATATTGTTTCTCAGTTGCTAAGGATCTTGCAAGCACATTATATGTTGTAACTTTCATCCTCATTCTTGGATTCTCCTTTGGATCATTTCCTTTTACATGTATCATACACCTTATTGAAATGATATTTTTAGTCTCCATGTTGTTTTGTGGTGTAGGAACACCTCTTCCAATTCCCCTATGCTTTTCCTACAAGTTGTTTTTGTAGGTTTTAGACATGGAGAAGTCCTAGATGTGTGTGTCCAATTTTTGTGTGTGTTTTTGTATTGAATTTTTATGATGAATATTTTTGTATGTTTTGGCATGTTTGGAGGTGTTTTTGGCTTATTTTGATGATTTTTTGAGGTTCCAAGATCTATGGAGACTTATTGGAAGGCATTCGGAGGCTTCAGGCATCAAAACAAGCATTTTTATTTTTGGCACCTTTAGGATAGATGTCTTTGCAAACAAAAATACATCTTTCTAGAGACATCTTTCCTAAAGTGAAGATGTCTCCAGTGCATAAAAGACATCTTACAAAAATAGTAGATGTCTCTCAGAAGATTAGGGCTTTCACAAAATACATCTTTGCATAAAGATAGATGTCTTTCCAAAGACATCTCCCTTGAAGTGAAGATGTCTCTAGTTCAAAGAAGATGTCTTTCAAAAATTGTAGATCTCTCTCCTAATAATAGAGCTCTCTTAGGAGAGGTCTACATGAAATAAGCGAGGTCTATGTCAATGAAGAAGAAAAGCTCTGATGTGGCATTTTGATTGGGAAACATCGAAAAGACTCCATATCCATGTGGGAAACATGTAGGGAGGTAAATAGAAAGCTTCCTAGGGTTTTGGATCTGTATAATGATGTATGCCTTCCTCCATGAGAGAGGGGGAGAGTTTGTATGTGAGGAGAACTAGGCAAGGGAGGTTGGGTAAGCACATTGGGTGAGTGCAATAGGTGATTGCTGCTCTAAGATCAACTTGTGGTGTATTGATCTATGTGTTCTATTCTTTTATGTCTCACTTGAAATTGAGATCTCTGTCTTGGTTGTGGGAGAGATTTCTCTTAGTTATGTATTTTATTAAGAACAACCATTATGTGATTGTATAGCCTCATGCTTTATAATATTGTTTGAGTGTGATAGGTTTATGGATGCTTGTGGGTTATGTGAATCCTATTGTAATCTTTGAACAATTTAATTGAAGATAGCTAGTTTTCTTGTTTTCTAGCAAATAAATTTGTATTTTCATAATATTTGGATTTAGTGCATTTAAGGTCATTTAATTGTGGATGAAACTTGCTCTAGCATTATTGGTATCAAAGCCTAGTTTTATTGTTGCTTGAATTTTGGTTTAAGGATTTTGTCAATTTTAAATGGAACCTAAGAAGAAATAGGTGCAAGCTCTAAATCATGACATGGAGAGCATGAAGTCAACCTTACAAATGATGGTTGCTTGATTGGATGAAATCAATGCAAAGGTGAATAGACAAGCTAATCCTAGCCATATTTCAACACGTGGAGGTGAAGAGCATGTACATTTAGATGAAGAAGTTTCATAGCCAGGTGGAGATGGAGTAGATGAAGAGGAAGGTCAATTCAGCTATGGGAGTATAGGAGACCATTAGCCAAGGATTCCAATGGAAGGGAATCCTATTCCTTAAATAATAACTCGATGGACTCCAATGGTACTCAATACTTCTTCAAGCAAGCTTGATGATGAAGCTGAGGCAAGGCTTGCTAGAGTGTTCATAAATTCTTCAAGACTTTCATACATAGAGTTGAAGAATTTTAATGGTGTAGATGATACCAATGCTTTTGCAAGTTGGCTGAAGGTACTTGAGAAGCATTTTCTATTGGAAGAGGTACCAACTAACTTGAGGGTACCTATTGCTAAATCTAGATTAGAAGGTATGGCTTCTACATGGTGGGAAAAGGAGTCCTAGGGTTATGAAAGATAGAATGGTTAGCCTATGAAAGAATGGGATATAATGAAATATAGGTTGAAAAGGAAATTTGAACAATCTGATCAGAGATAAGATACCATTATGAAGTTGAAATTCCTAAGGCAAGATGACAAGGATGTTAGAGAATTTTACATTGAATTTTGTAATCTATTCCATTAAGCTAAAGTAAACTAGGAGGAGTATGAGTAAGCTTCAATCTTTTTAGGAGGTTTCAAAATGATGTACCAGTAAGAGTTGTCCTTTTATAAGCGACAAACACTTGATAAGGCATATGATTTGGCACTCAAAGTTGAGAAGAAATTAGATGGATTTGGAAATAGGAGCAAACAAACCTCTAAGGGGAAGGAGAAGGGATCTAGATCTAATAAGGGATCCAAATCCAAATATGAAGACAAGGAGGGAAGCCAAGATAAGAAGATTGAAGGAGGTGATGAGAATGGTAAAACTAGGAGGGGCCTAAGCAAGGGAGGTAAGCGTCAAGGTAGCAGCTCCTCAAAAGTTTAGTGCTTTAAGTGTGAAGAATGGGAACATAAGCAATGGGAATGTCTACCTTACAAGGCAATTAAGGGTAAAGATGTGCAAACCATAAAGGTGCAAGAGACATCAAGCCAAGCTCTTTAGAGAGGTAATCCGAATGCTCCAAAAATTAAGGATGTTTCTAAATTAAATTCTTGTGCATTCATGGGGAATGTGAATAGAGGAGATCATCCTGATAGGAAATTGTTGTTTGGGATTGGGGCTAGTCATTTGCTTAGTGGGGAATGGATTCATATTTTGATTAATGGTGGAGGCCAAGAAAATGTTAGTTCTTCTAAGGTAGTTACTAAATTGGGTTTGGCAACTCATCCTCATCGAAGATCCTATAAGGTGCATTGGTTATCTAAAGACTTTTCCCATGAGGTAAGCGAACAATGTACTTTAAAATTTGAAATTGGAGCTTGTCATGATGTTGCTAGGTATGATGTGCTTTGAATAGATTATGCAGATGTAATTCTTGATAGACCTTGGAATTCTAACAATGGTCCTTAGTTTGATGGATGATGAGACGCGACTTGCACTAGGCTGCGATATCGCATCCCATG
>MNCI01035134.1:3363-26230 GCA_015680685.1 Gnetum montanum
GTTGCCTCAGTTCGTTCCATGCATATTTGTTGCCCCCTACGAGAAGCTGTCAACCACGGGGTGTCTACTACTTCTTGTGTGGTTGCTACATACAGGCATCTTTGTTGTAGAGTTTCTTGGGCACACCTGTTACATGGAGACATTTCCTCCATGTCATCACCCGATGAATCACTGTATGTGATGCATGGAACTATCCTTCAGGCTATTGAACATGGCAATGTATAAAGATCATTTTTTGTTGCCATTTGTGGACTAGGTGTTGGAATCTATCTTTGGACATTGCTTCTACAACGTTTTGGACAATTATAGTGGCTATAACCAAGTTCAAATTGCACCAAAGGATTAGGCCAAACCCACATTCATGAGTTACTTAGGGACTTTTGCATATAGAAAGATGTTCTTTGGCCTATGCAATGCCCTTGCAACCTTCCAAAAGCCTTGTCCTAAGCATATTTCGATAGTAGATTGGTAGCTAGGTGGAAGTGTTTATGGATGACTTCTTCACCTATGGTGCTACATTTGATTAATCCTTGGACTGCCTTTAGCAAGTGCTAAAAAGGTGTGTGGAGACCAACCTTCAGCTCAATTAGCAAAAGAGCCATCTGATGATCTAGGAGGGCATTATATTAGGGCAAAGAATCTCATAGGTAGGGATTGAGTTGGATCCTGAAAAAATAAGTGTCATTTAAGGAATTACCCACTAGTCAAAAATTATCAAAGATGTCTAGTCATTCCTTTCACACTGGTTACTACCAGTGATTCATAAAGAATTTCTCTAAGATAGCTAAACCATTACTAGAGTTGACATAGAAGGATTCTCCATTTGTATGGACCAAGGAATGTGAAAAGACATTCTAGCAACCCAAGTAGAAGCTTGTAGAAACTTCAATTCTATGAGCACTTAACTAGTCCACGCTATTTCACATAATCATTGATGCATCAAACTCTACCTTGGGAGCCATGTTCATGTAGTTGGACTATCAAAAATGTCCATACTACATCCACTGTGTGAGCTGCAGCATTATGGGTGCAAAGCTAAACTACACCACAACAAAGAAAGAATTGATGGTGGTGGTATATGCCTTGGAGAAATTCAGGTACTATGTGCTTTGGTACAAGGTGTTTGTGAACACAGGCCACAGTGTAATCCTTTTCCTAATAAACAAACCAACCAGAACCCTCATGTCATACAGTGGCTTTTGATCTTACAGGAATTTTTATCTCATGATGGTAGATCGAAAGGGAACTAGGAATGTGGTTGTTGATCACTTTTCTCAGTTATGATGGAATAAAAAATAGGAGGGGAGCCCACTTTCTAATCAATTTACTAATAAACTTCTCTTTTCCAATGCTATATATGAAAAAGTTCTCACTAAACCTACATGGTACGATGACATCCTGGCTTATCTTATCATTCAAGAGATGCCACAAGAGTTAGACCACAGGAAGAAACAACAGTTTCTTCATTAGCCTAAATGCTTCATGGAGATTAATAGACACCTTTATAAGGTGTGCGTTGATGACCTAATTTGTTGGTATGTTTCTTATCCTAACCAATTGTGCATCCTCTAGGATGCTCATGAGGGCCCTTGTTGGGGCCACTATGTTGGAAGATGCACAATCATTAAGATCCTGATGGTAGGGTATTATTGCCCAACATCTTTAGGGATGCTCATCAATTTTTTTTCTCTTGTGATCACTATCAACATGATGGTGGGATGAACACTTGAATGGAGGAACCTTAGTAGTGGATCCAACAATTGGAACCCTTTGACATATGGTGCATTGACTTCATGGGTCTGATTACATCCATGTGAAATGGAATGATGTACATCATAGCCATTGTTGATAATTTTACGAAATGGAAAAAAGCAACAACTATCACCAACTATACATCCTCTACCATTGTTTGGTTTGTACAACAAAATGTTGTAAACAAGTTTGGAGTACCACATGCATAGATTTTTTATAATAGTACTCACTTTATAGGCACCACATTTTGAAAGCTCATGTAATGCTTGGGGGTAGAACATAAATTAATAACACCCTACCATCCCCAAGTCAACGATCAAGCTAAAGTCATGAATAGGGAGATTACTAAAATCTTAACAAGAATAATTAGCAAATATAGGAGAGACTAGAGCATAAAACTCAACAATGCCCTTTGGGCCTACTACTCAACATGGAAACTCCCTATAGGCTATTCTCCCTATGAGCTAGTGTATAAAAAATTGCTAACTCTTCCTATTTAATCCAAGCTTTGTATACTTTTAATAGCCTATGACCTTGACCTTAACCTTAGCCTAGCATAGAAAGAAAGATTGATCAACCTTAATGTACTAGATGATAATAGATTGGAGGCCTTGTCTTTGAATGAAGTGCACAAGGCATTTAGCAAACAACACCATGACCTCAAAATAAGGAAAGTAAAATTTCAACCTAGCAAAAAGGTCCTTTACTGGAACCCCACCCATGTGCCACAATGAACTAACTTCCAAACATTATGAGAAGGACCTCACATCATCTATGAATACTTTCTATCCAAGGCCATGATGATCTACAAACCTAAAAGTTCAAACAAGAGACAACTGGTCACCATGCAACAACTAAAATCTTTCCATGAATCTAAAAGAGCCAATGCTAACAACACCTCATTATATGGATAGCCACACTCAATTTATCAAATCTCCTCATTCCAACTCAGTCATGGGGGAGATGGCTATCCATACTAATTATATAAATGGCTCCTCAATTTTTATACCTTTTTGTTTTACACTTTTTTGTTTCACACTTTTTTGTTTATACACTTTTTGTTTTACATCATTTTTTGTTTTACACCATCATTAGTACATTTTATCTTTCTTAAATATTTTTTAATTTCTTTTATATTTTACTTTATTTTGGTGTGTATTTTTCTTATGTTTTCCTAATGTTTTTCTTTGTTTTCCTTTATTGCTAGTAGGACACAGTGATGCTATATTTTTTTTCTAATGGTGGTTTATACTTACTATTATTTGATTGCTAATGTTTGGATTCTATCTCAGAATTTTGATAACTAATAACTAAGAAATGGGTTCTTTTTCATGGAATAGGTAGTGAGTCCACGTCATCCACCAATCCACAACACTCTATGGTGTTCTTGGATTTGGAAATATGAGGTCCCTTTCATTAATAAAAATTTAATGAAATTTTGACATTGGTAGTTTTCAAACTTAGGAAAGATTAAATGGATTGATAAGGGTGTAACTTCAAGGGGATTTAATACTCTTTGTGCTTTTCTACTCTCTTCAGAGCATGAATGTTTTCATGGATTTCTTACCTTTCCGCTATTAACCAATAATGAAAAATTAAAATCTTTGGATGGTGTGGTTTCCATCCAAAAATCCATAAAAACATAAAATTCAAAAAAATGATGGGAATTTAAAGCACACCCCTCAAAACAAATAACAGGCTATAAGCACTAGCTATGGGACTAGAAAGACATGTTATCAATACCTAAAGATCCCTTCTAACTAATGTCCTTCCTCACTTCCTACTTTTTACTTCTTAATAAGGAATGGTGATTAATCTATGGGAGCATTCTTCTATCTTAAGGGAGGGGGGTGTGTAGCTCTTAGAGTATTGATGTGAAGTCAATGAAAGTGGTTGGTTTTGATCTAGACTAAGGATGGACTTTATCGGGTTATTTAACAATAAACTCCACAAAGGGACTTCATGTGACCACAATTCAAAACTTCATTCCACCTTCTTTCTCTTTCACCAATGCTTTCCATTTTTCACCTCACTTCTAGTTTCCATGTCTTGTTCAATGTCCTAGTTTAACATGTCAAAATTTTTAGGTAGATTTTTCTAGACTATATCCTTAACTTTCCATAACCATTAATCACTCACTGGGTCCACAAACTCCTTAGTTTAAGGATATGCAAGGGAAAAAAGGACATGATCTTGCTATGGGGAGGACCCACTTACATATCTCTTAGTTGAGTTAGTTATGTTCCTTATCCCTAGGCATTTCTATGATCAAAACTTTTGTGCATCCCATTGGTTGCATCCAACTATGCACTTCTTAATGGCATTTCTCCAACATAAAACTTCATTCTCCAATCCAAAACTCCACTTTTGTGCATAACCGAGCCCTCTTCAAGTGTTTCATCATGTTTACAGCTTTTCTCACTCTTTGAGAACCCTAATTTCATACTTAAAGTCCTATTTTTCATATTGTTCAAAGTGAAAAATTCTTTCTATAGGCTCTACCGATGGGAGCCCATCAACAGACTAGGTGCATAGATGAGACCCCATTGATTTAGGGTAAATATTAAAAGGCACACACACTTTGCAATTTTTCACATTTGTGCTCAAACAAGGGAGGAGTTTTTGAACTTTTCAGAGCCCAGAATGTTCCAAGAGCCTTAACTTCCAAACTAGTTGTCCAATTCACTCTATTCTTCAGTTCTATAGCTACCAAAGTAAGCTCTTTGTCATGGGGGCCACAAACCTTAGATTTTTTATGGAAAATTTTTCAAACTTTTTCTAGCTCCCACAAAGGTTTGACCAATAAACTAACATTAAAACATTGATTTTTGAAAGTTAAACCATTCCAACAAAATTTGGTGATATTCTCAGTCAAAAGATATTAAAATAATGAATCTACCATGGTCATAACTTAGTTAAAGTGTAAATTCCCAATGAGATAAGGTACCTAAAAGTATAAGTTACACATTGTGTGCTAATCCTTGGTTATGTTGTAAGCACATATGACACCTAAGGGAAAGCACGCACAGGAGGGAGAACTGTCCCAACTAAGGGACAAGCAACCATGAATAAGAAGGGGCCAATAACAACCCTAGGAGAAGGTAGCAGAAACCCACATAACAAGACCTCTTTGGGAGGAGCCTAAAGTGGAATCTATCAAATAGATTCCTGAAGAAGGAGCCATGATTGAAAAATCTCACCAAGACGAGGCACCATAACCAAGATCAATCCTTAACATCATCTTGATGGAGGCCTACCTTAGGTAGAACCCATCCAAGGAGGTTTAGAAATTTGTGCCTCAAGAGCTAAACTTTTGACCCTTCTTGGAGTTTACTACTCCAAAAGTTAAAGCTCAATTGTAGAACTCTCCCATGTAGCCCACCATCACTTCTAGTGGGAAGTGATACATGGGAGAGACATACCTTTTCTAGAACAACAAGTAGGCAAATGATCAAAATCAAGGACATTTCTATGTCCTACTTAGTGAAAGTAATTTTTGAGGACCTTGGGTTACACAAACTCTGAGAGAAGCTCTTGCAACAGTAATAGTAGCAAGTAGGAATGAGTGGTGGTGACCCATCTATGTATAGACTAGCCATGAGCCACCTCAACAAAATAGCTCAAACCATAAGCCAGATGGAGGATGGAGTGTCAATTATCTTAGCCCAATGAATGCATGTGCCTGCAAAGTCTAATCCAAGCATCTAAGAGGTAATAGTATCTCTCTCGCAATAGCAGCAATTCCCAAACATCTTTGGGAATGTCGTTACCTTTTCAATGAGTCTAGAGGAGGGTGAGGGGGCAACTATCATGATGATGTAACACCATGGGCAAGAGACAATGGCTGAAATGATTGCTAACAAAGTGGCTACTACACTTAATGTGCCTGTAATGTCTATACTAGACATTTCTACACTTAGTGATGTGTAAATGTCCAGAGGAACTATCAATGGTAGATTGAGCATAGCCCAGCATGAGGAATTGATGGGAACTAGGCAATCAATTTTGAATGTCTTTTATCTTCCAAATACCATCATTACAACCCAATCGAAGCTACTTGAGGCAAGGGGCAAATGCATCATTATGAAGGGGTAATTTGAAATATCCCAAGTTGAGAACCAACGTTTGATTATGAAAGTTGCCAAATTGAGAGCCCACCTCACTAATCTTACATTGCTCAACCAAGTAATCATGAAAAATGAATCTTTTTAACAACTTTAGGCCAAACTAAAAGAGGTTGAGTTCACAAATGAGTTGACAATATTTAACCAATCCTTGGCTAATTCCATGACATATAACATCTAGAAGGACTTGATTCATACTCGTCAAGAAAATGAGATCCTAACCATAGAAAACCATTAACTACAAAATGTTGATGCATAGAAGTAGTAGATGTCAAAATTCATTCATCAATAGTAGGAGTAGCTATCCAGGATGAACATAAAATTGAGGAGATTGGCAGTAGAAAATAGAAATGTCTTCATGCAGGAGGTTTGTGGCTTGCTCCAAAAATCTACAATTGAGATTACCACTTGAAAAAATGAGGCCCTAAAGTTTGAAAGGATGAAAATCACTATAGGGACTAGGTGGACTTGCAAAAAGAGATCAATGAGAAGGAAATCCAATTGGCAAAGGCAAAAGTTAATGAGGCCCTCTAGTAGCTCTAGTAAGGAGGTGATGTCTAATAGCCTATCTTTAATAGGTTGAATGCATATAATAAGGCTAAAATCTACCTAAAGGAGCTACAAACTGAGGAAATCATCAAATACATGGAGCTTGCTAATCTCTGCTATGCAAACATTGCAATGCTAATTACTAAAAGGCCATAGTTAGAAATGAAGAAACAAGTAGTAAACTCATACTTGTTATATAAGGCCAAGTTCAAGCACCATAAGGAGACCAAGTAGAAGCTTGAGATAGCAAATCTGAAACTTGAGGTTCTCAAAGAGAGGCTCATTGATCAAAGATCAACTACTTAGAACTTGGTCAAAAGGATGAATGACTACAAGGAACTACAAAATGCACTCAGAGCATTCGACATCAAATGCAAATAATTCATTGCCTGGTTCATTAACATGAAGAAGATGTTCCCTAAATGCCTTATCCATGGGATATTCCCATTCTAACCCACATTGGTGATGAACCATGCACCATGAATGATCCTCATAGTAATAAGGAGAAGATGAAGGCATTGTCGAATGCCTTCCATCTTTTGTGAGAATTGTAGCTACTACAGGACAAGCATAACAACTACTTCAATCACTACATGCATCCAAAGTAGGAGAAGGTCCTTTTAAATCTTAGGAGCGTCCACTACCTAGGATCATTCAAACTTATTCATTTTCTTAACACCATTTGAGGAGTTTTGTTTGCTACTTTTGTCTTCGTGTTCAATTTTGTTGTCATGAACACAAAAATTTTGTAATGATTGTAAACCATACACTTGAGTAGTCATTTTTTTGTTGTGTTTTTGTGGTGTGTCTATAGTCAATCAATAATCTCATACCTTCCCAAATTTTATAAAGAACTTAAGGATGACTTTTCATTTAGTCATCAAGGCATGATGAGTCACTCATTCAGCCACGATGATAGAATGTTGTCAATGCAACCTCGTCAATGGGATCTCATCGATGTAATTCCATTGATGTAGGGTTTGACCCATTGATGTGCATCCATCGATGGGGCACCCTATTTCCACTTATAAATGTGTGCCTACCCATTGCATTTATGGTAATCTTTTCATTGTTCTAGCAAAAAGCTTGTAGTTTTTCTAATTGAGAGTTAGAATACTTTCTAAGTGCCTGGAATAGGAGTCAAAGAGCATACATATCTTAATTCGAGCATTGTTGTACTGGAGCACTTTAGTGTGGATGGTAATAAAGATGAGCTTTTCTGATAAACCTTGCAACACTTGGACTAGATTAATTCTTATGCATGTAATATTCATGCAATTTATGTTAATGTTTTTAAGTAATTAAGTAATTAATTAATATTGATATAATAGAAAACATAAGTATGACCACTTCAATCATACACTTAATGCTTGGTAATCCCAATAGTGCTTAACACTTGGTAACTCAGTGGCACTATACGTGTTTAGGATATGTACAAAAAGTGGGAACAAATGCTTATGTTAAGATTAGTTAAGTGTTAGCTAGTTATTAGATTAATCAAAAATTTATATACTTTATTCTTATTCTTAGGTGACTTAAAACATAAAAGATAAAATGATAAAAATCATATGCCTAGGTTACACTTAACCATATCCTTGTACTTTACAAGTGGAACTAGGAAGACAATGATTACAACGGTTAGATTCACGTCTTAGAACTAGTGTACTTTGAAAGCTAAAGTCTTTGGAATTCAACCAGATTGCTAAGTGAACACTACTGATTCATATGTTTGGGCATAGGGTATATTCACTACTCATCACCTTGCATGTAAAATGTATCTCTTGATGCATGGAAGAGAAAATAGTATGATGCTATGTTTACCAAGGCCTACCTAGGATAGCGTTTATGTTAGATGAGTCTCTAATAATAATGAAAATAGCTTTAGATGTAATAGAACTCCCTACTGAAAAAGGTAATTTTATTGTTCCAAGGATTTCTACTCTATCCCCTCTAAATGAAATCAGAGAGGAGCTATAATTAGATTACTTGACCTATTTTTTAAGGCTAAGTTGCTTAATAACCATCCATGAAAAGACATTAGTTCTAACTCCATCATCCATGTGTATTAAGGGTAAGGCCACATTATACCCAATCCATATCATGATATAGATGGAAAGTTGACACAAGGCACTTATTGCAAGATGTGTTTTGATATTTCTTTCCCTTGAATACCAAATATTTAGCCTCATATTATGGAGCATTGAGCACTCATGAGATGTTGTGGGCATGAGGTTGAATATTCAATGGTACTACGATAGATTTGATAAGCTTCTTCAATGCTAAATGGTAATCTTAGAAGTTGAGATGATATTGAAGAGAGAGGGGTTTTTTCTCTTTGATTTCATTGTAGTTTTCATTTGATGTAAAGCTTTTTCTCTAGGTGTTACGTCCATGCTGGTTGACATAGGCCGAATAACATTTAATGTAGGGCAATTGATGTAGCAATATGAAAAAGATGGGCTATGTATGATACAATCTAAAATAAGACCTTTTTATTTTGTATAGGCTACTTATTTACATGTTCTTTCTTTTTTCCTTTCTAAATTTCCATTACTCGCTTTTGAGTCTAGATAAGGGTCCTAATGGACGGTGTAGGAGTGGAAAGTAGAGGAGGCTCTTGTGACATAGATAGAGAGAAGGGGAAATATGGAGGAGATATAGCATAAGGTAAAATAGAAGGGTAATTAATAGGATGATATGATATAAAACATGGAATTTATTTCTTGGAGGAGATAGGAAATAACTAAAAGTAGGATTTGAATGTATGAATGCTTCATTGAAAAGAGGTATCACATCAATACCCAATGGAGCTCTACATACATTCTAGGAAGTGGGTGTATTGAAATTTTTTAAGTACCCATAAGTACTTCCTAGAATGTATTGTGTTGTTGTTCTTCCCATTATTTAACAATGTACCCAATGTAGTTTGGTTCATTAAAGATACTATTTATACTACATTGTAGGAATATTTTTCCTTGCTAGTTACTTTTTTTGCCTTGTTATGGAACTTTATTCATTTGAAGTTAATACATTGTATGACCATCTCTGTGATGTGTTTGACAAAAGTGATAGCATTGTGGAAGCTAAGTAACCTAGGGTAGACCATCTTACCGCTAGTGTCATCATTAGTAGCTCCTTGAAAAATATCTAATAGTTGATCATCAGTCAAGGAATGGGTAAGCTTCATCATTGCTAAAGGTCATCATGAAATGAATTTAGTGGATTCTTTCTTGATGACCAATTGTTTCTAAAATATGTCATCCTTATTAATATTATATTTGAACCTATCCATGAAGGCTATAAAGAGCTACCTCAAGAAGGTAATGAACCCATGACAGAGAACTCTATACCATTTAAGTACTTCACCTATCAATGAACTTGAAAAACTTCTTAAATAATATCAGGATGACTAGCCAATAGCATGCACTCATTATCAAAGATGATAACATGGCTTCTGGGATTAATTTCCTCTTTATACTTAGTAAAGTTAAGCAACAAGACTTCCTTCGAAACTTAACTAGGTGGGATAAAAGAGCTAATAGGGTCAACAATAAAATAAGTAATGGAAACAATAGGACTTTCCCCATATATCATTATGGTTGTTTTTGTTTGATCCTCATTAGCCTGCAATCTAGATAATAAGTCTTGGAGTAGAAGCATTAACTCAAGTGGAATATCAAGGATAGATGGAATGGAGGGATCATCCAAAATGAGATTCTGAATAAGCAAGGTTAACTAGGGAGGTATACCAATGGACATGGAGAAAAATTATGGGATATTATATTCAAGCATATGTTGGGTAGGTAGAAGAAACATTAGTAAATATTTTCATTGTTGCACTAGTATGTTAAGAAATACGGGCTAGAAGAGATTCAATAGGGCATTAGAATTTTGAACTTGTGTATGAAATGCTAGATTGATAGTGCTAGTAATTTAAAAAAAGCTACATTCTAGTGGTAGAGTAACTACAAGTGGGAAAATAATAGTTGACTAGTGAAAATAGGAGCAATTAGATTTGTAGTCTAGGGAATATGAATAGAAAATGGGTTGGTAGAGTTAATGAGGTTGACATGCTACAAGATTGAACTTCATGGTTATATGGTGATGAGACGCGGTCTGCGTCGGCCGCGATATCGCATACGCGATATCGTGGCCTTCCCTGCGATATCGCGTATGCGATATCGCAGTCAGCCGTCATTTCTATAAATAAGAGGCGGCTCTCCCTTATTCAGGATCCCAGTTTTAGTGTAGCGAAGCTCTGGTAGTTTGATCCCTCCAGAGTTAGAATTTTCCCGTGTCTGCCCGCAGTGTGGTGAATGTGATTGTACGGTGTCTTTATTCGAGTGTGCCNACAAGAATTCTCATCCTCATCATTGTTATGAATGCTAATACAACCATCCTTACAATGTAGATCCTAGAATTGATAATTTCTATCATTAAGATTGATACTAGGATGTTTCACAAGGTGATCAATTATAGCATTTCTTTTTCATATTTTGACATTGAATACTATCTAACCTTATACCTAATGAAAAATATTCTATCAATTTTTCCTTTTCATATTCATCCAACTCCACAAGTTGGTTAAGATTTGGGAGAAAAAGCTTCAACTTGTTAAAACTTTCATAAGAAACCATCCTTCATATCTTACTCTCAGCAAGTGTATTGTTTAACTCACATTTGGTGCATTCAATCTTGTAATCATGCTTAGCCATGGATGTAGAAAATTCCTCTAATTTTCTCATCTTCATTAATTTATGAAACTATGAGCTATGATAAGAGTTTCCCTACACATACATAGAAAAAAGAATCAAGTGGAAGTGGAAGAGTGAAAAACATACAATGAAAATATATTCAAATCAAAATGCTAGAGTAGACCTCTAGTCTTTTAGACATATGGGTTCATGAGATTAGAAAAAATATTGGCCCTCCTTCTAGCACCAAAAGTGTTCCTACAAAATTATCTTTCATAACCCTACAAGGATATCTTCATGGATCAAATGTTAAGTATTTCATTTGTGGTTGTAATTATTCTTTGAAATAATAATACCCTTAATATATCAATGATAATGAAATGAAGAAACATGAACCTCCGATTGAATATGGACTTAGCCTACTCTTCAATGTAAATCAATAGGGGAAATGCTGAACATGGTGATGTTAATGTTAGACCTAATCAACTACAAGCGATGTAAAATAAAATCTAAGTAATGGAAAGAAAGTAAAAGGCATTAAAATAATAAGAAAAGGAAAACTTGATATATAGGAAAGGTTTTAAGTTCTCTTTCCAAAGCATGAAAATGCTTAATTAAATGAATAGGACTTGCCTCATAGGGATGGTCAAGTGCTACAATGTTGGTAAAATATAAACTCTAAAATAAAATTGATAGTAGAAGCTTAGTTTATGATCAAAGTAATGATTTGGATGATGCAATTTAAGGATTTTAATGATGAAATTTGACCTATGATGGCTATATATATAGAAATAGAAGTATTTAGTACTAATTGGAATGAATTTGAGGTTAAAATGGGGTTGTTCTCATGAACTCTCCTATAGGTGATGCTGGCACTAAAAATAGCTAACACTAGAATAGGTGAAATTGGCATTGTGATGCTATGATATTGATGTTAGCATCAACATGTCTACATGTGCTATTAATAACTTAGACATTGAGATGGAGCTCATGGGCTATCAGGAATGTTAGGATGGCTAAAGAATACACGGGTGACACAATGGATGTATGTACTCATGGTCTAGATCCCTTACAATTCAAAAAGTACTTTTGAATCTTAGGAAATCAATTCCAAATTGATGTTTTGATCTAGTACTTATATGGTTAGGGTTTCCAAGTTCAACCCCAAAGTTAAGTACAATGAACTAAGGTTTACTTATAGAATTTGTAAGTTAAAGTGCATATTGATGATGCTAATGTATATTTAAATAAAACAGGTGATGATAATGTTGACATCATTGTCACCCAGCCAATCTTAGAAAAATTTTTGATCTCATGCTAGAAAGTTGACTAAGGTAGATGGCACTCATGTGGAGATGTTGATGCTCGCATCACATTACATCGCATCACCTAGCCCCACTTAGAAACATTTTGTATCAAAATTTAAACTTATGAAGAATGCTAGAAAATTGACTAAGATAGGTAACACTAATGCAATGACACTAATTTTCATTTTGTATCACATCATATCACTTGGTCATACTTAGAAAAAATTTCCATCATGTCTTCCTAAGTTTTATTAAAACTACTCAAGTTTGATGTATGTCACCTTGGAATTGATGTAGACTAATCATTGGAGGATTAACGGGAGTAAATCTACAGTCGAAAGATAAGTTTGTAATACATGCTAAAAATTTATCTAAGCTAAGTAACATCAAAGCTCATGTCATGTCAAGTCATGTCACCTAGGTAATACTTCAAATTTCCATGTTCTTGATTCTATCAAAAGTTGCCAAAACTAATGTTCATATGCTAGATCATGACCTAGAATATAACCTGAGGACCTATGAGAGCCTAAAACATAACTTATAATGATGATTTTATAGCATTTTGATAGTTCAAATGGATGTGACAATGTTGAAACCATAGTTGTCCTAGTTACTAACATGTTGAACATTTGGGTATAATAGAAAATTTGTATGATTTTATGAAGGAACAAAAACAAAAAATAAAAAGAGCTTTAAATCTTTAATTTTATTGATTTCTTGAAAGTCCAAAAGAAAAAAATTAGTAAAATTTTTTTAGGATATCATAAAAGATATAATATACCTCTCCATCTTGCTTAATACAATCTTGGATGTTTATTACACCTTATTCAAAGATAGTAAATATGTCATATTATTATGAAATTTAGTTATCCAACTTCTCAAGGAAACATTTGCCACAATGATAACAACTAGAAAGAAGAAAAATTGTGGATAAATGAAGATATCATAAAAGAAGAGATTATAATGAAAATAAAATAAAGGAAAAAAGTAAAAGAAACATGAGCAAAGAGTAAGATAGGGTTTCTAAATGCATAGGGTATTTTCAAAAAAATGCATGAACACTTTGCATTGTGGATTTCTAAATATAGATGATAGTATTACAACTAAAATTTCTACATTGTATAATATTAGTTTTCCAAAAAAAAAAAAACAAACGGTTGATATTTCTAAAGTGGTTGAAACTTAGAAAGAAGAAGATTTTAAAAATCTTAAGCTTTCTTATTTCAGTACAATAAAGTAATAAGCATTAGATTTCATATTCAAGAAGATCATCAAAAGGATTCACTTGTATTTTTAAAAAAAACTTGGTGCAAAAGACTAACAAGTATAATTAGTATATTTGGTTAAATATTATTCTAAGAAAATGCTCTATATTCTTTTCTTTTTATTACTTTTATCCATAAGATGTAACATATTGTGTAAAGCTAAGTTTACAAAAATGAATATTCTTTTCAATATCTAGGATGAGATATAGAAGAATTTAAATTAAAAGGTAAAGTTTATATATGTGGTTATTTTAATGCAAGGGTTGGTTCTAAGAAAATTGATATTCTAGAGTGATAGAATAATTAAGTATGACTAGATATGTAAAATTATGATAAAATAAAAATGAATAGAAAAAAACATCAAATGACACTAAAACAAATCAAATAGGAAAGTGAGGATCGAGAACTTAGAAGGGGGTTGAATAAGTTCCCAAATTAAAATAAACAAAATAACATACATAATTTTTAGGTGGTTCCCCAACTTGGGTACCTCCACACTTGAAGGGAAAAATCTTTGCACACCTCTGGACTTTGTTTCTTAGAAAAATGTGGTTTCAAGGATACCACAACATTTACAAGATTTCAGCACTACTCAAAGTGTTTCCTTATTAGATAAACACTCAACCCCACAAGGTCCCAAAAAGCTCAAAATGTGGTTTGAAGGATCCCAAAACCTTTACACAATGTGAGCTTGACTCCAGATTGTTTCATCATTGTGAACACACTCAATCCCATAAGATCTTGACAAGATCACATGATGCCTTCTCACAAGAAGCACATCAACACCACAAGGCTACAAAGAAAGAAAAGAATCAAGGAGAGAATGTAACTTTATATACAAATTTCTTACAATGAAGCTCTCAATACAAGTACCAAATACAAATGATAAATACAATGAGGAGAAAAGCCAAATCACTTGATGAGGACAATGATTGATATTCAATGAAGTATGCTTGCACATTTTCCAAGAATTCCATTTTCTCTTATATCCTTTGAGTTTCCAAAAATTCCTTGGACTTCATGCAATGACTAGGAAATAACTAGTTTGGATGTCTAATTCAAAGTTAAGATGTCTAACTAAAATCACTTTTAATTCTACAAAGACATCTACCTAGAAACTTAGACATCTACCTAGAAACTTAGACATCTACCTTCAGATGTCTAGTCTAAGATGTCTCTACCAAGAGTGAGACATTCATTGTCAAATTGAAACATCTATCTTGCAAGTCTACTTTGAACTTTGGATCAATTTTCTATCATTTTGGCATCTCGATAGTCCTTGGAACATCTTCATTTGACTCATAGACTTTGTTTGCATCCTAGGTTTTATTTTAACATCTTTAACATAGCTCTCATTTTATCTTAGCTCTCATTTAATCATCTTGTTCCATTTTTGTTCTTATTCATACAAGATTACAAACACATTTTCACATTCTTCATTTTATCTAAGGTTTTAACATACCAAAGAGTCAAAAATCTCCTCCTTTTTGGTGATGTTCAAAACTTAAGAAAATGGGTTAGCACATTCCATAATATATGTAAAATTAAAAACATTTAAGAAATATATATTCCAATGGCAACAAGAGAGGCATTTAGACTCAAAGACTAAGCATTTAGGATATTTGTGAATCTATAATATTTCCATTTAGGATCAAAGGATAAGCATTGAAGATTAGTTATCCTATCTCTAAAACTAAGGATATTACAATATTTCATGAATAACACTATCTCTAAAACTAAGCATATTATAATATCTCATGAATATCTCATGAATAATACATTTTTCCCCTTTTTGGAAATCATCAAAAAGATACACGAGTATGTTTCATTATCAAAGAGAGAGAATCAGCACATTTTTCTTTTAAAAAAGTTAAAATGGTGAAATCTAAGCAAATAAAAAATTAGGCACAATCAATCATATCCTTAATAAGATGATCATGAAGTAAATGTATATTATTATGTTAATTTCAAAAAGTCTCATAACAAAATCCATCTTAAGGTAAACGATCCAAAAAGTAACTTGAATAAGTAAGCTCATACTGTTACCTTAGAGATTTTACCAAGTTCAATAAACCTCTTCCTTGCTCATTTTTGTTCTGGATGTTGGAGTGGGAAGAGTTATTACTTGAGTTTCTTTCAATGAAAGTCTCCAAAGACTCCCCCTATGCTAGTGGTTCAATAGATGAAAGTTTTTGATGAGGTACATGCTCCCCTTGAGTATTTGCTAATATCTTCCCAACTTTAAGCTTTAGTTGTAGGGAGAGTGGATTGTTCCCTTGAGACTTTTAGGATTAGCTGATGGCAATGCAATCTTGATTTTTCTTAAAAACATAGGATGGAATGAACAACAATTTTGGCTTAAAAATATATTTGCATAAAAATTTTAAGATCAAGTGTGGAGACTAAGGTCTCCCATTAGAGATGTATTTGAATAGCAAAGCCATGATACAACCAATTTTAATGCTGACAAAAAATACAAAAAATTTTCTCTTAGATAGGAATCCCTTTTAAAAGATAAGGAAAATGTGATTAGACATTAATAATCCAAAAGTCGCAGCATCAAAAATATTCTCCAAATTTTTTAATGCATCTATTGCTTGAATGTCCTTTAATGGATTATCTTTTCTTTATAGATATGCATCCTTGAAACCCATAAGATTATGCATCATAGTGAATCTATGATATCATACCAAGATCAAGCATAGAGACTTTTGCAATCCAAAGTCTCCTATTAATAGTATAAAAGATATTTTTCAAAATTTTCTATGTAGATATTAGCACAATAATTTTCTTTTAAATGTTTGTTAAAGAGCTTCTTGAATAACAATCAAGATTCATGAAATTACTACAAACTAATTAAGGACCCAAAACTCAATTTTATCAATATTCAACAAAAATCCTTCAAACCCATTTGGTGCTTCAATAGTATAGCCCAACAAATAATACATGCATAAGCTCTTCATCATATGAGCTTGTTCACAAGGTATATATATGTTCTAATGATGTAAACTTACCAGACCCTACCTTATGAATTTTTGTGCCTTGATCCTTCCATGAGATAATTCACATTAATATTTATTAAAATATTTGTTGTCATCTACTTTCATCTATAGCTCAACATCTTGTAAGATCAAGTAAGATCTTCTTTAGATAAAAAATAATTTTCCATAGCATTTATTCAATTTATTTCCTAACTACTAACATTTAGAAATTTAAACTAACCTACAATAAGTCTAACAAGCGAAGGAATAACAACTTACCATTACTTACCTTGCTAGCTTTTCATCATGAACATTATTAATGGAGTTTGAGATGAGGTCCTCCATCATAGAGTACCTCTTTAGCATGCAAGTGTCTCTTATCTTTTCTTTTGTCAACATGTTTGTTTGAATCTCCAAACTCATGAGAGGTTCCTTCTTTTTCATGTTCATGTTCTTCAAAATGGGAGGCCTCATAATTTTTGGTACTTATGGATCTTGATCCCTTAATTTCATCAAAGGCTATTTGTTCCTCTTGTTCATTTGTTCTCCATTCTTTTGTATCCTACAAGATACACTTACTAGACTCCCCATGACAATACCAAGTATTCACATTATTTTGCTCTATATATGGATGATAATAACCTTGTTCATGTCCACATACTTTACAAAAAAAAAAATATAGGGTATCTCTAATTTGGATAGGGTTATCAAATCTAATCTTACTTTTTCTTGATGATACCAAACTTGGACAAGTATTTTTTGAGAGGCTTCCTCCAAATTTTCATTGTAGTGCTAATTTTGAGACTCTTTCTTATTTTTTTCTCCTTGCATCTTGTGTATCCCTACACTTCTACTCATATAAATGGATTAGTAATTGAACCTCAACTTCTATGTCTAAGAGTCTCCTTTTTAAAATAGAGTATAGAGTATAAAGTTCAAGTATTTTTCTATGCATATTTTTTCTTGCTTCTTTAAGTAGATAGTGTAAAATAATAATTTCTTCATGCAATTCAATATGTCTTTCATCATTTTTACCTTTAGAATCTTCAAGGATTTGTGTCAAATTTTCATGTGTAAGGGCCATGCATATAAGATGTGAATCCATTGTAGTATCATCAACTTCTTCCTCACTTTGTTCACCTTCATCCTAGCTGGTATAGAAATTTATTTTTTTCAAATCAACTTCAAATTGGTCCTTCTTTGAAACCTACCAGCACTAAGACATTCAAAGGCTACATGGCCTCTTCCACTACGAATCCAACATTTTATAGAGGATGCTTCAATATATGAACTTCTAAAATTCTTACCTTTTTCCTTATCTTTGATGCCTAATTGATTAGTGCTTGATTGATTAAGGCTTTTCCCTTTTTGTGCAAGTAATCTTTGTACTCTCCTTGATAAGGGAGCCAATTCATCTTTTTTGTTGGCTTCATGTTTAGTTGGCTCCTTCTCCTTTGATGAATACTTAATGGCAATTGGATTTTCTTTGATTACACATTTGCTAATGACGTGCATCTCATAGGCAATAAGTGCACTTTGTAGTTCTTCAAAATTTAGGACTGAAAAATCCTTGATTTCCTCCATGGTCGTTACCTTAGGTCTAAATTCATGTTACAAGGTTCTTATCATCTTTGTGATAACATCACTTTCAGGCAAAACCTTCCCAGTGCCTCTAAGTGCTATAACAAGATCGTTGGCCCTTGAGAAGTAATCTTTAATCTTTTCTCCTTCTCTCATTTTTAATTTATCATATTCACTTTACAACACTAGAAGTTTTGATTGTTTTACAACTGATGCACCTTCATAGGTTGCTTCTAATGTTTCCCAAATTTCTTTAGCGATCTTACATCTAGCTACTCTATTAAATTCATATTTTCTCAAAGCACAATAAAGACAATTCTTTGCTTTAGAATCAAACATGAACTTATCTCTTTCATCTTGCATCCATTTGCTTCTTGGCTTAGTAGCTGATGTGTTGTTGTTGATGGGTGGCATGTAATTTTTGAGAATAGATTCCCAGACTTTGAATTCCATGGATTTCAAGAATCCTTGCATTCTTGATTTCCAATATGTGAAGTCAATCTCATCAAACATAGGAGGCTTAGTATAGGATGTCTCTTCCATCATTCACTCTTGAGATGTAAAGCTCTAAACTTAAGAGAACCAGGCTCTGATACCACTTAAGAATTAAGAACTTAGAATGGGGGTTGAATAAGTTCCCAAATTAAAATCAAAACACCAAAAATCACATAATTTTTACATGGTTCCCCTACTTGGATACCTCCACACTTGGAGGGTATAATCCTTACACACCTCCAAACTTTGTTCCTTAGAAAAATTTGATTTCAAGGATATCAGAACCTTTACAAGATTTGAGTTCCACTCGAAGTGTTTTCTTGTTGGATAAACACTCAACCCTACAAGGTCCAAACAAGCTCAAAATGTGGTTTAAAGGATCCCACAACCTTTAAAAAATGTGAGCTCCACTTTGGAGTGTTTTTTCACAACAAACACACTCAATCCCATAAGATCTCGATAAGCTCACAAGATGCCTTCTCACAAGAAGCACATCAACCTCATAGGGATACAAAAAAAGAAAAGAATCAAGTAGAACAAATTCCTTGCAATGAAGCTCCCAATACAAGTACAAAATACAAATGATAAATACAATGAAGAGCAAAGCCAATTCACTTGATGAGAATAATGATTGATATTCAATGAAGTATGCTTGCACATTTCCCAAGAATTCAACTTTGTCTTATATCCTTTGAGTTTCCAAAACTCCTTGGAATTTTTGTAATAGCTAGGAAATGACTAGTTTGGACATCTAATTCAAAATTGAGATGTCTAACCAAAATCACTTTCAATTTTGGAAAGACATCTACCTAGAAACTTAAATGTCTACCTTGAGATATCTTGCCTAAGATGTCTCTACCAAGAATAAAACATATACTATCAAATTAAGATGTATATACTCCAAGTCTACTTTGAACTCTAGATCATTTCTCTATCATTTTGGCATATTGATAGTCCTTTGAACATATTCATTTAACTTGTAGACACCATTTGCATCCTAGCACTCATCTTGCTATCCCAGCTCTCATTTTGACATTTTGAACGTAACTCTTGTTTTAGATCATCTCTTATTCAATCATCTTGTCCCATTTTCATTCTTAGTCTTTTAAGATTACAAACACATTTTTACATTCTCCATTTTCTCTATGGTTTTTACATACTAAAAGGTCAACAACAAGCACATGTTAGAATGGAAACAAGACCTTGATCTTACCATTTTAAATAGGATTCAAATATTTCCATTTAGTTCAATATTTACTTTTGAAAAAGAAGAATGATATTCATGTATTGATTTATCACTAACCCCTCAATATGTACCAAGAATCCTTGACTTTTAGGTTGGTGGTAAATTAATAGAGTATTCATACCATTTTCTTTAGTTTTTCATTAAAGAAGTGTATTCTAATAATATGCAATGCCTAAATATATGAAGATGTATTATAATTTTAGATACAAAATATTTTAGTAAGAGGCCAATTTTTTTTTTTAAAATACAAAAAAACTAAAAATTGATTAGAATTCATTTTAATAGAGGCTATAAAAATATTACTATACAAAAGAAGTTTATAGGTAAGAAGTGGTTTGATGAAAATTATTTGCAAGAAATCTTAGCCATTAAAAATTCTTGTAATAAGAAATCTTTAAGCTAGGACTATATGATATTGCTTTGAGAAAAAAATTTCTAATAAAGCATCAAAAACTATGGTGCAAATGCTTTAATAAGTTCTAAGAAAGTTTTAAATACTTTTTAGAAATAAAGTTTCTTCAAGAAATGATATTTTATTTGGATAGATAAAAGGGTTTCACAAACATCTATTCTACTATAAGATAAATAACTTTCATAGTTACATGTTCCTAGATATTTGATAACTTACATATGATAAGGTAGTGATGAGAATTGAAAAACTAGCTTTTGGAAAAGTTATAGATGTAGAAGGATTATATGTTGAATTATTAAACTGTGATAGATAATTAATCTAGAAAGAGACTTGACAAGCTTAACATGACTTATCAGAGTCTTTTAGATTACCTTTCCATATTTTGATTAGTTAATAATGAATTAGTATTGGATGGTTCTAAAGATGGCTATGTCATATGTCATTATTGAATAATGTGAGATGAGGTATCAATCAATTTTATAATAAAGTCTTACATCTTCAATTACAAGTCTTGGATTAGTGATTGAAAGTCTTGCACTAGCAAAGGAGTGAAACTTCGTATCTGTAAGAGCATACCTTTTGAATCCTTAGGATCATTCAACATCTAATAGAGAAAAAATACAAATAGGTAAAGACTTGTGGAATGTTAGGAGGTGCTAAGTAGTGCAAAAGGTGTGGTGCATTGAAGAGTTCATGTTGTAATAACATCTAGGTGCATGTGATGATAGAAAAAGCTCTACAGTAAGGCAAATAGCAATATCTAGATAATAAAGTAATGAGATAAGGTTTTACTACATGAAATTCTTATAAATCAGACCTTGTTGTTTAGAGAAGCATAGGTGATGAGTTGCAATATCACATATGCGATATCGCATCCACGATATCACATCCGCCACGTGATATCATGTCCTGCCTCATCTTCTGTAAATAAGAGGTAGCTTCCCTTGTTCAAGATGGTTAGACTTAGACCCTTAGCTAAACTCTTGAAGTTTTACTATTCCAGAGTTAGAATAATTCCTGTGTGTCCATAGTAGGAGTCATAGAGTGAACGGATCTTTATTCGAGCAATTTGTACCTCAACACACATTTGTGTACAATAATAAAGATAAACTTTATGATAAACCTTGCAACATACAGATTAAGATAAATAGTAATTAATTATTGTTGAATGTTTAAATGTTTTTCTAGTTAATTAGTCTCTCTCTCAACCTTTTTCTCTCCTAGTTAAGTACACTTAGTATGACCACTTCGAGCATGTGTGTAGCACATGGTAACCTAGTAACAATTAGCGTTTGGTAATCCCAGCAGCGTTGCACTGGTTCAGGATGTGTGCGGCAAGTGGGAACGGATACTGGTGTTAGAAACAAATAGAAATTAGTTAGCGAATAGTTAATGTAAGTTATTCACTTAGTTCTCTTTACCTTCCCCTATTAGCATAATACATTAAAAGATAAAAGTTATAAAAATCATATACCTCAGCTTACTTAACCATACAACCATGACAATACAAGTAAGTTTGGGAAGACAACAATTGATTAACCTTAAGTGTTCCATTAAGGCGCATAAGCACTTAGTCCTTGGAGTTCAATCGGATCATGTGTGAAACGCTCGTATTCGTATGGTTGAGTGTAGGGGTACCTCACCACTCATCATTGGCACCGTTGCCGTGGACTTAGTTGTTTGTGTGCTACGTAGAACATAGGAAATCATTCATATCATTGGGATGCTAAAATGAACCCTTAGGGTTAATCAAGGAAAGATAAGACAACGATAAATCACACACCGAATAAGACAAAAATGTCTTCTTCTTCACATAAGAGCACTTCACTGCCTAGGACTAACACAAGAGACAATCGATGGCATAACATACATAATCAAGATCTGCCAGTTCCTTAACAATTTCGTGTGGTATATACTCATCATGATAAGTATGTACCCAACTTTACCTTTATTCTTCATCAAGATGAACAACTATGCTGGAGAGACTTGGAAGGTAACATAGTGCTGCCTCCAGACCGATCAGTCCCCAACATGCTCCTTCGTGCTCTCTCATGAATAGGCATGTCATTTTTATATGCAAAATATGTTGCATGCAATCATGACACATGGGACTACCATCCCACAAAATTGCAATGTTAAAGGGACTTGCGACAAGAGAGATATCATACATCTTCAAAGGGTAAATGGTCCCATAACGCTCCGCATGTCTTGAGCGAAATTGAGGGTGGTAGATGAAACGCGACATGCATACTGCCACGATATCACGTAAGTGATATCGCGGTCCGCCGCCATATCTATAAATAAGAGGTGGCACTCCCCTCATTTCCCAATCTTGGCTAGAAGTAGCGAAGCTCTGGTAGTTTGATCCCTCCAGAGTTAGAATTTTTGCCATGTGCCCACAGTAGGAGTCCTAGAGTGAACGGCTCTTTATTCGAGCAACTTTGTAACCTGAACACAAGTT
>MNCI01035134.1:32996-86313 GCA_015680685.1 Gnetum montanum
GGTACCTTGCCACTCATCAGTGGTGAACCTGCTTCAACAAGTTCCCCACCAAATGATGGTCCTCCTCCTAACGATGGTCAGGAGGTGGTGTATCAGAACCTACACTTCACGATTCACAACCCTGGTTTTGATACCAACGAACATGAAGTGTTCAAAGAAGGAACACAACCACATGATAAGGGCAGATGTTTTTATTGTGATCACGATCGTGGCTGAGACCACCGAAGAGATGGTAGAAAACACCATCATGGTGATGGTTCTCCTTCTTCTTCACCTTCATCATCACATTCACCCTCTCCTTCGATGTCTGGACATAGTCATAAGGAAACCCATGGTGAGGATAAAGGGAAACAAAGTGAAAAACATCGATAAGATAGTCGAGAATGAGGACGAGGGCACTCAAATGAATCAAAGGCTAGAAGAAGGGAGAGTAGGGAACTATGTAGACACCATAGAAGTTATGAACAAGATGACCAGAAAGAACCCCTACTCACAACTAGAAGCATGTTAGACATAATGGAGGCCATAAGAGTTCCCACAAGGCACCAAAAAGATAGTAGGATCAAGAGGTTAGACATGAATAACATCCCATGGTTTGAGGGGGGATACGACGCTGATCCTAAAAATCATTTACAAGCATTCCACAATGCATGTGCCTTGCAAAACATAGAAAAAAAAGGCAAAAATTGAAGTTTTTCCCAAAGAAGCTAAAAGCTTGTACTGGTCCTTAGAACCGAAATCTATTCAGAGGTGGAGTACAATGTTAGAACTGTTTAATGATAACTACCAAATGTACTCCTGAGTGTCTAACCTACAAAAGCAAATCCAAGGATGGAAGTAAGGAAATCATGAACCCTTGGATTCTACCATGGGCCACTATTACGCACTGTTACATTGTTGCCCTGGCCATGGTTATTTGCAATAGTATCAACTATGCCATCTCGTAGATGGACTTAGGCATGAAACAAGAAGAACCCTTGGGACGTATGCCTAAGGAAGGTTATCGAAGTTTAGGTCACATCAAATCCATATATTGCTAGAGCAAGTAGCCAAAGAATAAGGTGAGCTATGAAAGAGAGAAAGCATGGAAGAGTACAACCGAGATCCTTCCCTCCAAAAAAGAGGAGTGAGATTCTTTGAGGAGGAAGAAGAGTCACCACTTGAAGAGATGGTGAATAGGAAAAATTTTCCACTCCAAAAGTTAATAACCAAAGTATCAGCAAAGGTAGAACAAATGTGGGACTCCCTGGATAGTAGGTTTGAAACCATTCTTAAAATTGTAGAGGAGTCTAGGGAGCAAGGTAGTGACCATAACAAAAAGAAAAAGAGAGAAGTAGACAATGCACGTAACAAGGGTAAGGGTAAAATGGCCATCACCGAAAAGGTTGTGGATTCAGGTACAGATAATGATGGTGGATGTGAGATATGCCAATACAACCATCCTAAGGGATGTTGCCCAGTAATCTCACATTTATAAGAGTCTGGTGTATGCACTCAACCCACAATTTAATAAATGGAAAGCACCTCGACGGTTACCTTATCCCCAAGGTAACCCAAGGTAGTTCCACCAACCTTCAACATATTATCCAAGTGGAACTCCACCACAACCCATTAAGCAACATCAACAATGGAAATACCCAATCATGGGGGATGCCACCACCAAGGCAACAATACCCCTACTGGCAACTAGACCCATATGGCTACTACGTGTAGCATCCAATCTCTCTGTGTGACTCTGTTGGTCATGCTACACCACAACATCACTACCAAGCTCGAGAGTATTTTAGAACTCCTTCTCCTAGGGGAGATAACTGTAAACATACGATCCTTTGAATCCATCCACAACTCTCACACCAATAGCTCCATTACCACCTACTCCAGCAATGCAAGGGAAACTCCCTACTCAACCGTAGCAACATAATGCCACAAGGGCTGTAAATACTCAACTCGCTATTGGTTCTGACAATTGTATAAAGAGATGACCTTTCTTCAAAACCAACAGTCCAACCAAGCCCTCACAACCATAAGTGGTTAAACCTTTAAACACCTCTCCATCAAATAAGGCTTCAAAGCTCCCTTCAAACCAAACACCGAGTTCAACACATACGATTATGTTAACACATGTCGTTACTAATTGGATTAAGGTGGGCCACCTTCCTAAGAAATTCTCTAATCTTGAAAGCCCTCTAATCTATCTCCAAGTTGCTGGGAACGAACCATGTAAAGCTCTTCTGGACTTAGGTTCCAGAGTCATCCTAATATTGCAAGAGATGTACAAAGCCTAGAACCTTTCTCCATTAAAAAAGAGCAATATTCGACTAAAGCTAGCCAACCAGTCCATCATTGTTCCCTTGGGACAAGTGGAGGACATCATTACCACTGTGTGTGGGTGGTCATACCCAGCTGATTTCCTAGTTATACAAGTAAATAATGATAAAGGGGACTTCCCAATAATAATGGGAAGGGCATGGCTAAGTACTGTAGATGCACGTCTAGGAATCCATGATCTTTCCTTGGAAATATCTAAGGAGAAAACTTTTGGAAAGATCAAGAAGAAGAAAGTTTCATGCATCACATATAGTGACATAGGGTGCCATTGTGTGCAGAGATTAGGGGTTGAGCAAAATTTAGCATTGCCTGCATGCAACCGATGTGCACAAGACCTTAACCTACAAAAGTGCCTATATGCAGCAGCCACATGACAAAGAGACACCCAATGGCTGATAGCTAATCAAGTGAACAACTCACTATAGTGCATGGAACTAACTGAGGGAATAACTAGTGCTTACATTGAAAGCATAGATGACCTAGCAGGTCTATCGATAACTTCCAAACCTTAACTTGAAAACATCAATTAGGGGAAGTTGGAAATTCCTAAAAAATTCAAATAAGCACTCTAATAAGACATTGTTTGTCAATGTGCAACAAACCAAACCTTGCCATGAATCTAGAATGGTCAATGCACATAATACCCCTAGGAAGGGATGACCCCACTCGTTATTTTGGATCTCCCCCTTCCAACTCAATCATGGGGGAGATGGCCACCTCTGCTGATCAATTAAGGCCCTCAATTCCTTTTTAAGTTTTTATTTTACACATTTTTGTTTTACAAATTTCTTTAACTTTTCTTGTTTTTGTTTTACAACATCATTCATACTTCCTCATTTCTTTGTGTGGTTGTTTATGTTGTTAGGTTCGTCACCTAATAAGTGCTCCTGATGGTGGTATGAACTGTATTCTATTGATTGCTAATGTTGATTTTTACCTTTGAGTTATAATGTTGATACTAAGGTATGGTTCTTTTGATATAACAGGCAATGAGTCCACGTCATCCATGCATTCATAAATTTCTATGATCTCTCTTAGCTTGGAATTTCACGGCCCCTTTCTTAATCATAAAACTATCAACGAATTGGTGACTGGGCATTTCTCAAACTGAGGAAGGACTCAATGATTAAAAAGGGTGTGACTTCAAGGGGATTTGATGCATTTGTGCTGGCCATTCTCTTAGGTGCTTGGATGTTTTCTTCTTGAGTTTTCCTTACCATTCTAACGTTGCTCCATTGTCGGGAAGTTGAACTAATAAAAATAATAAGTCTTTGCATGGTGTGGTTCTCATGCAAAAAAAGAAAAAGAAAAAAAAAACACAATGAGAATTCAAAGCATACCCCTTAGACAAAATACTCATCTAGGCTACAAGCACTAGTTATGGAACTAAACAAACATGTTCCCTCTAACTAAGGCCCTCTCTTGCTTCGTAATTTTCCTTTTCTCGTTTCCTTGAAATGGTGGTGACTCTTTGGCAGAAGCATTCTTGCTACTTCAAGTGGATGGATTGGCCAAGTGTATTAATGCAAAGTCACTGGATGTGGATTGTTTGAGGCTGGATTTGGAATGAGATCTACTAAGTCACATTAACCATAAATACACAAGGGGTTGTACACCACCTTATTCCTGGGACTCCATTCCATTCTCTTCTCCTCATCATTCTTTCTCCATTTTCCACCTCACTGTTGGTTGTATCAGTAGTCTATATTTTGGTTGATGCATTGTGTTCTTTTTGGTAAAATATTGTGGTTAAGACTTTAACTCTTGCTTCCAAATGACATTTCCAAAGCCTATGGACTCTTTGAATGTGGGATTGTCAGGGCATTAAGGGCATGAGCTTACTTTGGGGAGGACCCACTGGCATTCCTAATTGATGCATCAGTTAACTTCTTTCCCTTAAACATTGCTGCAATCAACATTTATTTTGTTCATTTCCATGTATGACATCCTTTATCGATGTTGCCATTGTTTCTTTTTCTCCATATTCCTTATATTTTTCCATTCTATCACTACCAAAGGATCGCTTTTAGTCATGGGGGTCCTGGTCCAATTTTTTCAATTTTCTCCTAACCCCTACACCTTGGGTAGTCACCAATGTTATATCTCTAAAATCTATATTAGCCATATCACAACTTAGCCAATGGACCTTACACCGAGGCAAGCTATCAACTATATTGTGATTTACTTATCCTTGCTCATATGTGACTATGTTGTGTGTGCATATGGTAATCATACAGTAATGAACTGGATTTGGAGGAAACACTTAGGATGGACTGGTGCTAGAATAGTTGTGCAAGGAACAAGATTGATGACGAGGTTATGGATGGATAACAAAAGGTGCAATCCTGGCATCGGCAACAACACATGTTCTTTTTCTTTTTCTTTTCTCTCTCTCTTCTCTCTTGGCTACCAAATAAGGCTGGATGTCATTTGTGTATAGTGTTCACTCTTGTATTCATGAACACTCATATTGCCATGTATTGTAATGATGATCCATTAACGTGTCACCCCATTCACCATTAATATCATTCAAGTTAATAATCCCATACCTTCCCATTATTTTGTAAGGAACTCAAGGACGAGTTTTCATTTAGTCATGAGGGTATGATGAGCCATGATATCGCGTATGCTATAGTTTTATGTTGCAAGGTGCTTCTCCTAGTTTATCATATTTTACTTCATCTTCACCATCTAGTTCTAACAAAGATGAACATAGGTATGAGATAAANCTAGTATCCAATAAGAGTTCATCATCATCAAATATATCATAATCATAATCTTTATCTCTATTTGCTTGATTGTGATGGTCTTTTCTATGCTCCCTTTGGTACCTTATATTCTTCCTTTTATCTCTAATTTTATCTCAATCTTGATTTCTTAGTGGAGCTTTATCTCATACCTATGTTCATCTTTGTTAGAACTAGATGGTGAAGATGAAGTAAAATATGATAAACTAGGAGAAGCACCTTGCAACATAAAACTATAGCATACGCGATATCATGGCTCATCATACCCTCATGACTANAATCTAGAACATTATATTTGGGCCTTCCATGATGCCTATGCCTTACAAGACATTAAAAGTAAGTGGTAGGAGCTTAAGCTCCTTCTAGGACATTAATTAAGGAAGTGAAAAGTTGGTATAGATAATTGGAACTACACTTAATCAACTAGTGGTTCACAATACTTGAGCTCTTCAATGAAAAATACCAAGCTTACTCCAAAGTATCTACTTTGAAAAAGCAAATCCAATAGTGAAAAAAATGGAATCATAAATCCCTTGATGTTACCCTAGAAAAATACTATTATTTGCTACATAGAAGCCTAGGCCATATATTTTTTTCAAAAAAAGTAGCTTTGTCACATCAAAGATGTGTTTCAAAACAAAACAAGGAAGATTCTTGGGATCTATGCCCAAGAAAGACTATTAGAACTAAGAGCTCAGTAGATACAAAGATTGAATAGGTAGAAAAAGAAGAAGAAGAGATGCATAAAAGAAAAAATATAAAGGACTATGATCAAAACCCAACCCTTTTCAAGGAAGAGATCAAGAAGAATAAGAATCGCTTGATAAGATGATCTCATGTAAAATCTTGTTGATGCAAAATTCCAACACTAGATTATAGGTAAAGTAAATAAGATGTGGAATTTGATAAATGAGAAATTTATATCTACTCTCAAAATTATGAAGAAGAAAATAGAGTAGGTGAGAGGAAGAGACGAAGATAAGAAGAAGAAAAAGGACAAACAAATAGGTAGGAACACTTATTAACAAAAGGGGCTTCTACGTAGTTATGTTACATTTATAAGAATCTAGGACTTATGATTTGAAATCCAAATTTATGGAAAAGAAAATGTCTTGGAAAAATACCTTATCCACAAGATAACTATAGAAGATCCTATAATCAATCTTAGTACTATCTAAGTGAGGCCCCTTCTTAATCTCAGAACTATTATCATTAATAATGGCAAAATCCATAGTCATGGAGGATGTCATCACTAACACAACTTTATGAGTTGAATCTCCCTTCACATATACTCTTCACCATAACCTATACCATGCACCTAATGCATCTACTTTTTTGTCATCTACATTGTTTATGCAAGGTGAACTCCCTCCACAACCTTAGTAGCAAAATGCCACTAAACTTGTAAGTGGATAACAATATGAGTGGTTCCAAGCATAAACCTTGAAAAAGAACATTTTTTTGACCTAACAATCCTTGCAAATCATCACAAGCATTTGTGAATGTGGACTCTTCTCAAACTTCCCAACAAATATCTATCAAGATGCCTTCAAATCAAAGACTTCAAAACATTCAAACTATCGTATTGACCCATAACAAATTGAATAAAGGTAGAACATCTTTTGATGAAAAGAACTAATCCTAAAAGTCCCTTAATCTATTTATAGATTATCGGAAATGACCCATGCAAGGCTCTGTTAAACTTAAGTTTTGCTATAAACTTTATTTTCCAAGAAATGTATAAGATATAGGATCTACCTCCACTTAAGAAATGTAATATCATGTTAGAGCTTACAAATCAATCCATTACTATTCCGTTGAGATTGATAGAGAACACTATGAATACTATCAGTGGATGGCCATATTCGATAGATTTCTTGGTAATCCATGTGGATAATTGTAAGCGAAACTTCCTAATTATTATGAAGAGGGCTTGGCTAAGCACAATTAATACCAAGTTAGGAATTAGAAACCTCTACTTATTAATCTCCAAGAAAAATGAATTTGGGAAGATAAAGAAGAAGAGGATTTCTTACATCGTGTATTATGACACAAGATGCAACTGCATATAGAAGATATGGGCAATCAAAAGTACAACCATCATAACATGCAAAATTTGTGTCAAATCCACAAGCATCCAAAGGTGCCTATACATAGCATCCACAAAACAAGAAGGCACCTAGTGGTTAACCATAGATGATAGCTCTAGTTCTACAATGTGCATGAAACTAGTAGAGATTCTCATAAGTGCATACATAGATAATATGCATGAAATGGAGCAAACTAGGTACCAACTCTCAAATTTAGAAAATAGAAGAGAACTAGAAATAGATTGAGAAGAGTTGGAAGTTTTAGAAACCTCTAAACTATAGCCCTTAAAACTGAAAACATTACTAGAATCTTTAGAATGTGTTCTTAAATAATGGAAAACTGGTAATTTTAAATGCCCACTTCACTAAGAAATAGAAAAGAACTGGTAAAAGTAGTCAACAAATGGCCAGCAACCTTTGCCTGGTCATATGATAAAATAACAAGGATAGATCCATGCATATGCTCACACTGAATCTACACAGACTCAAGTATTAAGCCCAAAAGATAACCATAATGAATGTTGAATCCAAAATTTAAAAAAAAAATTGTAAAACAAGTTAGAGAAGCTCCTTAAAGCTAGATTCATCTATCTTATGGCAAATAGTGAGTGAGTGAGTTCACTTGTTATTGTACCAAAAAAAGGAGGGCTATGTAGAGTCTACATAGATTTTATATTGTTGAATATGAATACTTTCAAATATTATTTTTCCTTGCCATTTTTGGATCAGGTGTTGCATACCATTGTAGGGTATAGATACTACAGTTTTATGGATGGATATAGTGGCTACAACCAAGTTCAAATCACTTCAAAAGACTAAGAAAAAATGACATTTACAAGTTCCTGGGGAACTTCCACATATAGAAAGAAGTCGTTTGGCTTGTTAAATGCTCCTATAACCTTCAAATGCCTTGTCTCAACATCTTTTAATAGAAAATTGATAGTGGTGTGGAAGTCTTTATGGATTGTCTTAAGCAAGTACTAAAATGGTGTGTGGGAACTAACTTGAAGCTTAATTGGTAAAAGATCCATTTTATGATCTAGAAAGACATTATCCTAGGGCATTGAATCCTAATAGAAAACATTGAGGTAAATCCTCAAAAGATAAGAGTCATCCAAGGAATCACTAGATAACCTCAAACAGTTAAAGATATAAGGTCATTTCTTGGACACATTAGTTGCTATAGGTACTACATCAAAAATTTCTCATCACCAAATTGTTTATGGAGCTCACTAAGAAGGATGTAGTATTTGAAAATATTGAGGAATGAAAGTAGACATTCTAACTCTTAAAGTAGAATTTCATAGAAATACCAATACTACAAGCACCTGATTAATCAAAGCCATTCCACATCATGATAGATGCATCCAATTTTTCCTTGGGAGTAGTACTCACACAGATGGATGACTAGAAACATTCATATACATCCACTATGCTAATAGAAGTAATGTGTATGCATAGCCCAACTACATAATAGAAAAAGAATTAATGGAGGTGATGTATGCCCTTGAAAAATTTAGGCACTACATGCTTGGATATCATGTTTTTGTTCACACTAATCATAGTTCCATCCACCCACTTATGAACAAACTAGTAGTGAGTTCTCATATCATATAGTGGTTAGTGATTTTATAAGAATTTGATCTAATGATGATGAATAGGAAGGAAACCAAGAATGTAGTTCCTAATCATTTTTCTTAGTTAATATGGAATAATAAGGCCAATGAAGAATCTTTATTCAATCAATTTCTAAATGAGCTACTTTTTTAATAAAGTAGTTGAGGCTTCAATACCAAGGCTTACAAAGTGGTATGATGAATTCCTTTCTACCTACTCATACAGATGATACTTGGAATATGGGACCATAAGAGGAAATAATAATTTCTCCACCAAATCAAACGTTACATGGAGATAGAGGAAAATCTCTATAAAATCTATGCAAATGGCCTGGTATGATGGTGTGTACCTGATGAAGATCAACTATAAGTTCTCCAGTATGCTCACAAAGGTCTTTGTAGGGGCCATTATGTTGGAAAAAGAACAACCATAAAAATCTTGATGGTAGGATATTTCTAGTCCATATTCTTTAGGGATGCAGAAAATTTTATCTATTTATGTGAGCGACATTAACAAGATGGAGGGATGATAATCAAGATGGGGGGATCCTAATAGTGGATTTCTCCATTGGAATCCTTTGACCTTTGGGGAATGACTTCATGGGGACCATCACCTCAATGTCCAATGGAAAGTCTTACATCATAATTGTTATGGTCTACTGTAACAAATGGGCCAAAGTTGTAGCCATCACCAGCTATACTTCCTCTACTACAACTCAATTCTTTTAGCAACATGTGGTAAATAGGTTTTATATGCCTAGGGTACTCCTTTCTAACAAGGTAACTCATTTCATAGGTATTACCTTTTGAAAGGTAATGCAATGCTCAAGGGTGAAGCATATACTTATAACATGCTATCACCCTCAAGCCAACAATTAAGATGAAGCAACCAATAGGGAGATGACAAGAATCCTAATAAGGATCATTAGCAAATAGAAAAAAGATTGAAGCACTAAACTCAATGATGCCTTATGGGCATACTACTCAACATAAAAACTTCCTATAGGCTACTCTCACTATGAGATAGTGTATAGGAAGTTATCTAAACTTATAATTCAAACTAAACTCCATACACTCACAATTGTGTGTGACCTTAACCTATACATTAATCTAGCATAAAAAGAAAGAATGATGATAATCAATGTTTTAGATGAAAATAAAAGAATAATCCTTATGATAAATGAAGTACACAAGGCATACAATAAACAACGACATGATGTCAAAATAAGAAGGGTCAAATTTTAATCAAGAGACAAGGTTCTCTATTGTAACATCACTCATATATCTTAATGAATGGTGTAGGGACACCTCTTTCAATTCCATTGTTCTTTCCTAAGTTTTAGGCTCTATGGAGATGTCTTAGAGGTCAAGGAGACATCTTGGCTAGGAGTGAAGTCTTCACAAAAGACATCTTTAGTTTGGTAGGAGATGTCTTGAAATTGGTGGAGATGTCTTTCCTACAAAGGAGATGTCTCGAGGGAGATGTCATATCAATAGTAAAGACATCTTAGGCAAGATGTTCTGTCTTGCAGGAGACATCTTAGCCAAGGAGGATATGTCTCCCAAAAATAGCAAACATCTTGACCAAAAGTTGGGAATTAATAAGAGACATCTTCCAAAGACTAGAGACAACCTATACAGTTAGGAAAACTTCCAAAATCACCCATCCTAATTCAAGAAATAATTGAGGTAAGCTAGAGAATGATGAAAATAGTTGGAGAAAAGGTGAGAAGACCATGGAGAAAACTAAAGAACTTCAAGTTGAGTTGAGGGAATTTTTCTAGCTTTCTTGTCTTCTTGTTGTATATAAATATTGATGTAATTCATAATTGTCGATACCATGAGTGAGTAAGAGTTCTTAAAAGTGGAGAACTTAGCAAGAGTATGAAAGAGCACATTGAGTGATGAGTGCATATGTAATTACAACCTCCAGGGTCATTTGTGTGATGTGTTGACTAGTGTGTTCTATTCTCTTATGTCTTACTTGTGAGTTGAGATCTCAATCCTAGGTTGTAGCAGAGATTTTCTATCGATTTTATCTTGCATTGAGAATAGCCATTGAGTGGTTGTAAAGCCTCATGCCCTACAATATCATTTGAGTATGAAAGGTTTTGGATGTTTGAGGGTTGTGAAACCCTATTGTAATCTTCTAATCGAATAATTAAAGATAGCTAGTTTTGTCATTTCTTATCAAATTAATTATCTTTTCATAATATCTAGATTTAGTAGTTAAAGGTGATTTAATATTAAGTGAACTAATTCCAACATTATTGGTATTGGAGCTTTGTGTTTGTTGTTGCTTAGATTTGATTAAGAATTTTGTTAATTTCAAAAAAAACATAGGTTTAGGCCCTAAATAGAGACATGGAGAGCATGAAGTTTTCCTTCTAGATGATGGTTGCTCAATTGGATGGAAATTAGTGCAAAATTAGACAGAAATACTAGTCCTAGCCATATCTAGACATGTGAAGGCGGATCTAGTATTTATTGTTAAAAAGTTCTAGCATTGTCCTTCATCAATGAATGGAGTCTAGTTCCAAAGATCAATACCAAGTCTTTACTTTCTTAATAAGTGTCATTGGGAATAACTTGAGTTTTTATTATTCATTCTCAATGTTCTAAAGTAAACAGACATCTTGGAAAGCTTGCATGTGATGCTATGAATCTATGTTATAACCTCTTTCAAACTTTGGAATGTTATTTATGTCAAATCGCTTGATGCAATTATCTCATTGATGCCTTGTTGAAATGCAAACAACTTTTCTTATGTTGATCATGCTTCGAGTGGCTAGTAAGGGTTCATTGTGATGATGACCCCTTTAATGCTCTTCATGATACCTTCTCTTATGCCTTATTATTCTCTATCTTCATCTTCATCTACACCATGATTTCTACTTCTCTTGGAATGTCTATCTTAATCACTTCTTCCATTCCTTCCCAACTATCTATCTTGAGGTCTACATTCATCTTCATTAGAACTTCTAGATGATGGTGACAAAGAGGATATAGAAGTGGTAGAGTTATGTCAACTTGCTTTCCTTCTATAGTCTCTTGACTTTTCCTTCCTAGTTTTGATGAAGTTTCTAAGCCTTAAGTCCCTTCTTATTCTAGGATCTATTTTATCCCTTCCATGTGTCTCTGCCAAAGTTAAATGTAGTCTCTATTGCATGGACTCTTTTATGTAAAAGATAAGAGGTCAAGAGATAGATCAATGATAATTTGACCTTCCTGATTGAAGCTCTATGTTCTCCTTCACAAATGATGTGAGGTGAAGTGCGTCTTTGTCCTTGTCATGTTCATGTCTTACTTCCATAATAGCATCTCATCTAGCTTAGGCTTTCATTAGCTAATAGGATCTAGTCATATTCTTTGTAACCTAATAACCTCTATGGGTGTGGCCAAGACCAAATCTTAATAGAGCAATTTGAAACATGGATAGAATTGATCAATTAGGTGAATATTGCTTTGTAGGTCTTTCCATTTAAACTATTCATCTTGATGAAAAATAAAAGTAAAATCATGATAATAAATATTGAAGTGAACATAAGAGATTCTTGTTTCTATTAGTCTACTCTAGGTTTCTTTAATATAGAGTTTAGCATTGCCTCCATTAATGTTATCAGCAAGTGGGAAATTAATTCTATGGATAGAAGCATGTTTAATCTGTTAACTCTATGTATCTCTTAAATATATTTTATTTCTTGAAAGATAAATCTTAAAGCTTTAATACAATGATCTTGTATATCATCAACTAATAAAAGCATTGAAACCATCCATGTCAATGACACCAATGATGAGCAACAAGAGTTTCCTACATTCAACCATATAAATCACACAAGCATTGTGTGTAACCTTATTGTAAATCATCGATAGGTTAACGTAATTTCTAAAGAGTTAATGCATATTAATCAATGTCTTCTCACTTTAGTTAAATGTAGTCAAAGTGTATGATTAACTCAAAGTGAAGTATATGATATGATATTGTTTAGCATTAAAAGTAAAAGTAAAACATTGTAAATTGAATACTTGGTCTACAAAACAATGGAATAAATGCTAAACTAGCCTATTGGCAATAAGTATGTGATCCTAGCTTGCCATACATGTCCAGGATTGGTATAACAATCATTGGGTTACTAAGCAACTTATTGCTAGGAAAACCAAGCAATATCACTCCTAGGTTATCATATGATTATATGTTACGCTCAAAACCAATATACTTATTTTGCCAAGTTACTACTAAGGATCATCACTTAGTGCCACACTGCTCATCTCACTAAGTGGGATCCCAAGAGGATTGGTAGATAAGGGAAAGCCTAACCTCTTCAAGTGGCTACGTCTAAGCTCGAATCTAAGTCTTCAACTTAAGAAACGAGCACCTTAACCTCACTCCAAATAATGGTCCCTTTTGCCAAGTTAATAATAAATGATGGAAATGTAAATAACAATGTAAAGTAAATTACAAGTGAAATGTAAATTCTAAGCTAAGTGAAATGCTCCAATGATTAAAAATGATCTTAATCATTATTTCTAGCTATAAAATGTATTCAAGTACATCTCATTCAAATAAAGATTATGTACAATTACTCCAAACTATATTACAAGCACTCACAAACTAGCTAACAGTGAACCAAAAAGATGCATTTAAGTGTGATGGTTAGACAATATTTAAACATTACCAACCATAAGATATCAATTTATTGCATACCTATATAATTTAGCTACCTTAACAATTAATAAATTTCCTAGTGTTAAGTAATCTAAATTAATTGTTACAATTTCTCACTATTATCAAAATTTTAAAGTAGATATTTAATATTACTAAAACTAAAACTGAAATTTTACTTACATCATTGAGATCCCTTGGATCCATCAAAACAATTGATAAATTAACATTACTAAAATTGAAATTGAAATTTTTGCCTAAGTCCACTAAGATCCCTTGGACTTATCAAACCAATTTCAAAATTCCTTTTATAGAATTTTTTTTATTTTTAATTTGTAACTTGTGACCCATGATTACTATGCCAAAACCCTTATATTACATTTGAAAATAAGTTATACAACCTTTGTCTTTAACATTCCAAGGGAAGAAAACCTATGCCATCACAATTTTTATTGAAGATGAATACTACACCCCAAAACTAAACATATCCAAAAAATAGATATGGTAAACTTCTGGGACTCTTTGAATACATTTATTTTATTTGTACAAAGACACATAGTAACTTACGCCAATTTCTTGTGTATCATACATTGTTGAAAGTGTCTCCATTGTGCCTTACCTGCCATACATGTTCATTGTGCTAGCTCATGCATCTTGGATAACCATTATTAGCCATGCTTATGTGTTGTTGGATCCCACCCCAACATGTCGATAAGACCAAGATAAGAACTAGGATCACTTATTTAAATAAAATAAAAAATGATTATTATTTTCAACCAAACAAATAGAAGGCATGAATTTCGAATTTCAAGTAAGAAGTTGGAAGTTCAAGTTTCTTTTCCACTTTTAAACTATTGGTACGAAGATATACTTAAAATTTTTGAAAGTAAGCCTTCACAATGGAGAATGATACATCCATGATGCATGCTACTGTGCATAGGCATACATGCTAGTTAAAGCACGGCCATGATTCTCAATGTCTCCAAACGTAACAAATCTTCTAGTTGCCAGTTTCAAGCAGGTCCACAGAATTCAAAGCACTTGGATGCGCTGGAGCTGCGTTGGCCAGAGAGGGACCATGAAAGTGTTCCAAATGCATTGGCACGAAAGTGGAAGATAAAGAAATCACGCTAAACGTTAGATCAAACTTCACATCCATCGGTTGGAAAGCAACATTTGCGATCAACGGAATTCAAATTGAAAGAAGCCTTCACAAAGTAAGCAAACAGTGGTGTTGTTTTCAGTCATCTACGGCTATTTGCAAGCGGCCACGGCTGCCACTATGAAAAAAAGCTTTGGTCGTTCCTATTCTAACCAAAACATTATTTTGACCCAGCAACCCGCAACCCCGGAAGCTGGTAGAGGTAGTTTATTTAGGTGCAAATTATACATAATCTCAGGACCATTATTTAGAGTGACGGGCGAGTGACAGGAAGATGCTTGTTTTTGTGGATTTGGGTTTGAATTTGGAAAAATATTAGGAATGAGTCTCTTAAAACTTAGGTTTGAAGCTGTACTAGACGAGGTTAAGCTTAGGTTTTTGTTCTTCTACTGATTCAACTTTCGTTCATCCACCAATTCTCCTGAGACTTGCCTAGCATAATGAGCATTGTGCTCCGATTTTACCAAAAAAAAAAAACTGATACAATTTATGTGATTCAAGAAAAGAAATGTGTATGGTGAAAACTCAGAACCAAGCAGGTACCTACAGTTATGTAGGATCATCGTCTATTTTGAAATGAAAACAGTTATTTTTTTACGGAACCATTAGCCAAACCCTGTCTCCATAATTCTACTTCACATGTACTAAAAATTTTTCAAATCAAATAGAAGTTATGAATAAAGCTTAGAAGTTGAGTTTCTTGGCCATTCGGTTTATAGTTTTCATAAAAAGTTATCTGATCACCATCTGACAACAAAACGGGCCAAGAGAGACCAAGAAACATCTTAAAGCTGACATGTTCCAAATCATTACCATATACTGAAAAGACAACAGTTGCAGGATATTGGGAAATGAATGCCAGAGGAAAGTCACAAGACTCTTCGACCGGATATCTGTATCGAGTTCCTAAATCAGATACCAGATATCTGTCTAATCTTTCATGGTTGAATGTTTGCTTTTTTTTTAACTTTTTTGTTTTTTTCTTTCTTTTTCGCCTTTCGGTTTATGGGTAGCAGGTTACAGCTAATGATCAAACTAGTCACAGGAGCACCAAAATGTCAGCATGAATGAAGCAGCCAGACTGACTAGTGGAAGGCAGAGTCTGTTGTTACGTGAGGCAGGGGAGCAAGCAGCTCCCAGGTTATGAGTTGAAACGATCAGTCTTTTATTGTGGGTTCTGAAAATGAAACATCATTCCAAGGACCTGCATCGGAATTTTCGCAGCCACCGGGACATCTGCAGGAGCCTCCTAAGAATTCAGGCAAATTCTCAGCATCTATCAGTTCAAGTAATTTGTGCGCGTAATTGGAACCATGCACTTCAATTTTCTTGTGTGTTCTTTTGTCAAGCCAAGGCTTCACCACGGACCATATTGCCTTGAAGGCTGTGGGAGCGTTGATGATCACCATTTTGCCCAGATGCTCAGGGTAATAGTCTTGGTCGATCTTGCTGATCTTCTGAATGAAGTGCCTCACCTGCTTGCTCATGTGCTTCACTGCCTGTTCACAACACAAGATGTATTATACCTACTTGTATTATCATGCTCATACAAGTTTTCATTCACATTATTATGTCAATATTATTCCGTTTCAGAATTCATATATTGACCTGGCTCCCAATTGTAATAGAATCCATATGTATATCTGCCTGTGTCAAAGGTGTGATTAACGACTTAGCCTTCATTTCCAATGTGATCAGGATGGAGGAAATAAACAAGAAATGAACTCTTAATAGAATAATGATAAAGGAAAAGGGTCCGATGAAAAACAACCGTAGATAATGTATGTAAAATATATAAAAAAAATTAAGTCTAACACAAGAATTTGCAAGAAAATTTATTCGGCGTAGATAAATTTATGACGCTGATGATGGGAAAGGGTTTGGTAATAAAATAAAATAAATGAGCATGCCCGGAAAAGACTTTGAAAAATGATTTCAGGGATACAGTTTGCTACCGCCTAATATAGAACACGGATTTCATTATTATTCAAAAACAATTATAATAAGGATATAACGATGATGGAAAATAGTGTTGACCATTAAAATTATAAGAAATTGGAGTGAAAAAAGGGTATCAGAACATACCACACCCTTGAGATCCAAAATAGTGAGCGACTGATTGATGGTCCTCCCGGCTTTCTTTGAACAAGCTGGGAACTTGCAGTCGATGAGAGCTTCCCATTCCAGGACATGGTACTGCAGCATTCTGTCCAGGCTTGTGATTTTTAAAAGCTCATCCAGATGCAGTTGACCCAGCCTTTCAATGTACACCGGTCTGCCCAACTTATCAGTCTTATGGTGAAAATGAGGATAGAGCTCCTTAACTAGCCTCCTTTCTGTAAACTGGAAGGTCTGCAAAATTTCAAATATCCTACCATACTCAGCTGCAGGAAGAACCATAAAACAAAAGAAGAGGGAAAAAGTTTCCCTGTAAGCTAGCATTGCAAATTTCCGGAATCTGGACGGGGAATAATTGAATCCTCTGCTTGGAAGCGTACAAGATAGAAGAACGAACTGGTCTTTAACATAAGAAGTAATATTCAAATATTGGCATCAAAGCTGCAAAACGGATCATTTATTTGAATGGGTAAACACAGAGTTATCCTATAATTACTAATTAGCCTTGTAAAATGCACGCTTATCTTGAAAAAATCCACTCGCAGTAACCGGCATAGATAGAACGGAAACACCTGAAACTTAAAATCATCGCCAAAAACACTAGTCCAGAAGCACCTGAAAGTCTGAAACCGAGGAAGCTGCTCAAGGAAGAAACAGAAACTAAATCTACTCCATCAATCAATCACAGATCCGAAGCTTGACATTTAAAACCGACATCCACGCAACTAGTAGAGAAACCACGCACATTAACGAAAAATCCGAGGCAAAACGGATTGAACCAACGCTCTTACTGCATCATCAAAAAGCAGAAAACCCAAAAGCAAAAACAAATAACAGGGTTCAACACCCCAGGGGAAAAAAGCATAGATCATATCCAAAAACAAGCCAGACCCAAAACCAAGACGGGAAAACTACTTCATCTCAGAAATTGCATCGACAACAAACCCGAGTCTGAACATACATACTACCCAAGTAAACCCCAAAATGAAGCAAGATCAGGGCACAAAAGACTAGATCCAGATCCAGAACCAGAACCAGAACCAAAAAACGCTAATCCGGTTTTCCCAATACCTGCTTGATATTATCAGCGCCGAACTCGCGGCGCCACAGGAGCATGGCCTCGAACATAGCACGAGCTTTGGCCACATCCAGAGACCGAGCTCGCAGGAACCGCAGCAGGTCCGCATCGGTGTCGCGTTGGCGCAAGAGGCCGGCGTCCGCCAGAACCGAGCGCAACCGGAGCAGCGCCTGTTCTTCATCTTCAGAAGAAGTGCGCGCAGGCCGTCCGCGGACACCGCCCGTTCCGGCGGAAGCTCCGCCATCGTCGGTGTCGGTGTCGGTGTCGGGCTGAACACTGCTCTCGCCGCGGCTGCAGTGTCCGATATCCAAAACCGGTCTGGACAGCGCCGATGTGAACTTCCCCACCAAATGCGCCTCCTTGAACTTCGAATACATTCTCGATTTTTTTTCCGCTCTGTCTGTTCGCCCGGACCGAACTGTCCGCTCTTACAGATCTCACTGTTTTTCGGGTTTTGGATTCTGTGGTTCTCCGAGCTTTCTCAATGACGATGTTGAGGAGAGAGATTCCGAACTCACGGAAGAAGCAGCAGCCCCGCTTTTACCCAAACACAATATTAATGCAGCGTTGCCTCCTGCAACTGCAACTGATGGTATTTTGCGGATAAAGCAGAGATGGTTGTGGATCTTGGACGTTGTGGGGGGCGAGAAAAACGGAGTGAAGCAACTTGAAACTCAAGAATCATCAAGAGCAGCAGCAGCAGCAGCAGGGGCCGCCTCAAATAAACTGAAAATCCCATCGAAACCCACCCAGCAAGAAACGTAGCCGTTATAGTATATATGCTCAGAACACAGCAAATCATGTGCGGAAAACATTTGTTTAAGAAGGAGAGTTTTTAAATTTTGAAAACTTGGGTTTGTTTCCGGGGAAACTAAATTTTGAAGATCTGGGGTTATTTTCACGGAAACTAAACAAAATTGGAGGTTGTGCTTGTTGTTTTGCTGTATAAGGTAAGAGGCGCAGGACAAGGCTTCAACTGAATGTTGATCCGCCACCCACCACAGTAACCCTTCACCTACGCCGATGTCACAAGTGATGCTGAAGTCAGGTTTGGTTAGCGTCCAGAATCCCGCCCGGATACGGATATTCGCGGGTTAGTATTTTTAAGTACCACCTCTCCTTGGAGCTCATAATGATTGGGCTGCAAAATTTCAACAAAGAAAGCTTCAAAGGCATGGACAGTTTGCTTGGTCATGAATCTTGGTGAGTGGTGAACCCAACATATGCGTTTTGGTTCATTACTTCCCTCATCCTTCCTTCCATGTGCGTGGACCCTGCCTTGTCGGTTGTAAACTATGATAACTACTATGTCAACTAGATACTCACGCGCACTTAAGACGATAATTTTTGAAAACCAACCTTACTTAAAAAAGATTAAGCATTGTTATTCGTGTTTGATTGAGCAAGATTTATCAAATGCAAGTGGCTACTTCCAATTGGTTATTGATGGTTGTAGTTGTCATTAGAATGAACGAAAGAAATTTAGAGTATCCTGTAAAATCTTTATAAAACAGACACATATTGATTGATATTTGGATGATCTTTGTAATCATTGTTATAGTCAAAAACTCTCTACTTTTTGCTCCGTAATGATCAAAGTTCTCAGTATTTGTAATACAACTTCTTTCTATAAAGAGGTTAATCATTTGAATACTATCTTTAAACTTAACAAATTTGATAAAAAGACTATTACTAAATTTGATAAAAAGACTATTACTAAAGCATGGATAAAGTTGATTCATTCTTGCCTAGAGAAAATGGACATTCTTTCTAATATAAATATGAACTGAGAAAATTTTGATAATAATAATTCTTTTTCAAATAAAAAGCTCATCAACATTCCCTACATCAAACGTATTTCTAAGAAACATGACATTATAACAATCTTTAAACTCTATATCAAAGTCTCTGAGTTTTTTCATAGTTTTAACAATAAAAAGTATATTCTCAATAATAGTGGTGTTTATAAAATCTCTTGCATTTGTGATAAATGTTATAGTTGTGAAACTAGTAGAACTTTCTCTAATAGATTGAAAGAGCACTTAAAGAAGATATACAATATAATAGATCTTCAAGTTCACCTCTTGTAGAACACATAGAAATTGATAAATTCTTGAGAAATTACAACAAGTTAACAGATAATAGTGAAATTTTTTATGTAATGAATAACTTTGTAGATAGAAAAATTAGAGAAGTCTTAAAATTAGAATTTATTCTAATAACATTAATTAAGATCAAGGTTATTTTACTCACTTAATGTGGTAGTCTATTTTAACAAAAATTAACCAATCTAGAAATTTGTTTTAAAATCCTGCTTAATTTAATGTTTTTTTTCTCTCTAAAAAAGTGGATTTTTTTAAGCTAAGAGGACAATTACCAACGTCATCTACAAAAGTCCTTCTTTGTCATGGAAAAATAATTTGATCATTATAATGATGAGGGGAAGCTTTCTTGGTTACATTTTTTTTTGTTGGATTTTACCATGATAAATAAAACATTATCCTCGTAAAGTTGGGATAAGAGATGAACTTTTTCATGGGAATTGTTATTTGTGAAAGTCCAACTACTTTGTAACTTGAACTTTGTCCTTGGAAAATCAATCCTCCATGAATCAATTTGAGATGTTTTAATTTTAAAAATATAAAAAATTCACTTGGTCAAACAATAGATATATATATATATCATAAATATATAGCTAAACTAGTTTTTATAGTATCTAAAATATGTTCTATATTTATTTACAAACTCTTCATCTTATATGTTTGGAGTTATGAGTTCAATTATGATGACTAGCTCATTATATTTTTGGTTTCCTTTTCCCCCTCAAATCTTTTGTATTTTTAAATAATTTTTGGAAGTACTTTTTATGTTTTTAGTTTTAATAATTTTTAAGTAGTAATGTTACTTTTCCTAAATAGTACTACTCCCTATACCTACTAAACTAACATGAATCCCTATATTCCCTACTTTTCCTACCCTTCTATTCATACTACTTTTTTCCAACAACTAGTTTTTTTTTTATTTTGGCCATTATTTCTCTTTAAAATTATTTTTTAAAAAAACTTTTTCTTTTTCTTTTTCCCTATTATTTCTTCCTATAACTAGTTATTTTTATTCTAATTGTTATATCTTTAAATTTTCTCTTTTTTCTCTTTCTTTTTTTCCTTTTCCTAAGGCTAGTTAGTTTTTCTAAAACTAATTATTTCCCACTACATCTAAACTAACCATTGACTGTAATGCTATTTATTCTGTCTCTAACCCTTGAGAAATTAGTTGCAACTGATGATGAATCTAGTATGATTTGAAACATTTTACAAAGAAAAAATATGCATACTATGGATGATACATTGAGAGAATATTATTTTATTCATGGTTGTTTTAAGTATCTATGTTAACTTTACATTGAGAATATTTACCATTAGTTGTAACATGCTTGTCAACATTGGTTTTAATCTTTAAGTTAACAATATTCTTGTCAAATAAGAACAAATTTACCTTACAAGCTATCTATCCAAACTAATTAATACATTTTGTAAGTAAAAATATTCACAAAATCTTCTAGCTTCTTCAATTTCTTTATTATTATTTGATCATTCTTGTTATTTATATTAACTTACTTTTTTGTATCTTCAACTTCAAATTATTTTTTTTTTCTATAATAAACTTCAACAAGTCTTTTCTTTTCTTAAGCATATGTTTTCTTAAACAAAAAAAATAAACTTTAAACAAATGTCCTTTATTCATGAGCAATAGGTATTGCTTGTGCCTAATCATATGAATCACAAGCGTGTACATGCGATCCGATCAAATTTTGCGGACACCTTTTACTTAAGTGACCTATGTCCTAGATAGTTAGACATGAGATTACTAGTCATTGTCTTCTCAATCATCACTTGTGTTAATTTTTGTAGTTATTTAGAAAAGTAGAGAAACTAAATTTTTATTCCCTGATGAATCAAGTGTTACAATGAGCCCTTTTTATACATGAATATGAACACTATTTTTAGAAGGAATAATAAAAAACCCTTGATTATGGAAAAGACAAATCACCATAAAATCAAGAAATTTGCCTAATCTAAAAAGCTAGAATTGGTATGATAACAAATCCCATTAAATTAAGAAACTACTAATAAGAATTACAACTATAAATTACCCTTAAAATTTGATCTAGATTTCCACACCCCCTCAAGCTGGGCTGTAGATGTTGAGAAGAGCAAGCTTGAATCCAAGTTCTTCAAAGGTAATTCTAGGAAAAGCCTTGGTTAGGATGTCAGATATTTGATTTGTGGTAGGAACATAATCAATTGAGATCATCCACTCTTCTATCTTTTCTTTGATGAAGTGCCTATCTATCTCCACATGTTTTGTTCGATCATGATGTACTGAGTTCTTAGTTATGCTAATAGCTGCTTGATTATTGTACAATAATTTGATAGAATTTGTAATTTGGATTTTGAGCTCATGTAATAGTCTCTTCAGTCATATTCCTTCACATATCCCTTAGGCCATAGCTATGAATTTTGCCTTAGTGCTGCTATGTGTTGTGATCGAAAACGTTGGTGGCTAGAACACCGAGGGGTTGCCGGTCGAATAGTTTAACCCCAGATCCATGCGAGAGCCGTGCTAGAGAAAAATGGAAGTGGGGCACCTTGAACGGTCTAGTCAATCAGATAGGGACTTAAGCGATGTATCTTAACCTTTCGTAAATGTTTGTTTCGCAAGCGAGACACGTGAAGTAAATCGACGATTGACAAATGTAAAGTGGTAAAATTAATGCAAAACAATGATGATAGTAAACAAATAGTAAAATAGATTTGGATGAGAGAATGCATTGCCCCAAAGGTTATGGATTTGATCCTTTACCTTGTTTGAAAAGTGTACAATAAGTTGTGTAAGATTGAAGAGACACTGCTTACATTGAATAGTATGATCACAGGTCTTCTGCTTGGTATTCTGTTTGTTGAGATGTCAAAATGCTCGACTCACAAAGGGATGTTTGGAGCCAACCAGAGAACTCAAAGGTAAACAGAATGCTTAAAATGCCAACTATGCTCTTTGATGAGATGCAATATGCATAGGCCCCAATATCGCATTCGCGATATCGTGTCTGCCATGATATCGCATCCCCTATGATATCGCGTACGCGATATCGCGTCGTCCCCTACAATATCGCATATGTGATATCATCCAAATCTATAAATAAGAGGCGACACTCCCCTCATTTCTCATCCTAGGCATAAAGTAGCGAAGCTCTGGCGGATTGATCACCCCAGAGATAGAATATTTTCCATGTGCCCGCAGTAGGAGTTCCCCAAGTGAATGGTTCTTTATTCGAGCAACTTTGTACCTGAACGCAAGTTGTGTATGGCAATAAAGACAAGCTTTGTGGATAAACCTTGCAATACATGGATAGGTTTATTTAATGTTATTTATTGCTTTCCTAGTAACGCAGCATGAGTACGACTTGGTTATGAGCATTGACGAATGTGTACGGCTAGCTAAGAAATCGACTACTCATCGTGATTAGATTCTCTCACCCTTACCTCCTAGAACGTGGGATAAGTACGACTTGATTACGAGCATCTACGGATGTGTACGGCTAGTCAAGGAATCAGCTGCTTGTCACACTTAGGCTAGTTAGGTGCCTCAGTACGACCGCTTCGAGCACGTGCATTACGTGTGGTAATCCCAGTAACGATTAGCGTTTGGTAGCCACAGTTGCATAGTTCAGGGTGTGTACGGCAAGTGGGAATGGATGCTGACGCTAGGACTTAGCACTGTAGTTAGAATTCGTTTTAGTCTCTCAACCCTTCACCGTTTAGCATAGGAGATAAACCAGAAAATACCAAAAAAATCATATACCTCGGACTTACTTAACCATACACCATGACAACAACAAGTAAGTTTGGGAAGACAACGGTTAATTAACCCCAAGTGTTCCTTGTGGCGTTTAGGCATTTAGTCTGCAGAGTTCGATCGGATTGTGCGTGCTACGCTCGTTTCGTATGGTTGAGTGTAGGGATACCTCGCCACTCATCACTCTTTGAAAGCCAACTTAAAAGCCAACTACGCCAAAAAGTCAATCTTTTCTACCAACAACCCAACCAAGAAGCCAACCAATTTTTTTTTTTTGCTAATAATCCAATTTTTTTGCCAACCTCCCAAGCGTTGTTTGTTGGGGTATTTATAGGGCTAGGGGTAGGAGAGAAACGTGGTTTGGATGCCACATGTCCTAGGCCCCCCCACAAGGTGCAAATGTGGCTGTACCGTGTAGTTGTGCGATGCTGGATGTGAACTTTGTTACGCTATGATCATACTACTGAACCAACATGTGCCAAAATCTAGTGTGTCATCAATGCAAGAAAAATGGAGCCTATGCTCCAGGACTACGTATTTTCTATTTTTATGAGTAGGTTCAAGCATAGGAACAATTTTTCGAGAGGTGACTAGGGGGATGCAAAATGGAGTGGAATTGCTGATTTTGCCAAAGAGATGCCAAAGTGAGAAAGATTGTTGCCAATAAGTTCTGGAGCTACCTGAAGATGTCTTGATGCTTCTGTGCTAGTGTTGGACTACTTATGCCATTAAACACATTAGTGTAGTGTAGGTAGCTGCTTGCTACATTGTGCTACGCTACGTAGTGTAGCATAGCGTAGCCACTGGGCTTGATGGGAATTTGCGTAGGAGCCGAAGAGCGTTTGTTTGAGGCTTAGTTATGCTCGAAACACTTTTGCTATTTTTGCATCATTGCTATGCTATGCTACGCTATGTAGCCTAGGACAGCGTAGCGGTCAACATACCTTGCTTGTTTGTTTAATCTGCTATTTTTCTAGCAATAAAGTTTGCTTGAGGCCTGAGGGCTAAGTAGGGCAACTGATTTTGGAGGCTGAAGCATTGCCAAGTGCAATTTTCTTGTTGGAATCACTTAGCAAGATGGGCCTTTTTGCTTTGCCTTTGCTACGTTGTGCTACGCTACATAGCGTAACACTTTGTGCTAGCTGAATTCTAACTTTTCTTGTAATTGTTTTGTAAATTTGCACTTGGATGCTTGAGTGGTTATCTTTTGATGCTTTCTATGCTGCATAGTGTAGAAGACTTCTTTACTAGAAAAATTGTCGAACTATTTTGCTCATCCTGAACACTTTTGAAAACTCTTAGCATAGTCTCTGGGTAGACTGTCAACTAGGTCAATTATCTAGTTGAGCAGGCTGGAGAGTCCAATGAGCCTGTCAGCCTTGGAGATAGAAAACTTGCCAGACTGGACAGTGTACCCTCAATGTGAACCATCATGACATTGCACTTGTGGAAGTCCTTTCCTAAATTTCGAGACTCTACTAAAGCATGAGAGCCTTGAAATTTTATGGTGTTTCATTGGCCCCTCTTTGTTGACGTCTGGAGAATCCTCCCAATAGACATCAACAAAGAATACGAAACACCATGAAGGTCAAGACACCAACATCGCTCTTCGGTGGTTGCTCAAGTGTTGCTTTGTTATGCTTGGGAGTACCAGGATAGTTGTGTAAGAAAAAGGAGAAAAAGGATGGATTTGAGAGGACAAGTTCAAGAAAAGAAAAGATGAAATGTAGCATGGTCCCTCATCAGAGTGCTTGTGAGGGAATCGGCATGTGTGGACATCTTTCTTTTGCTTGCTTCTGACCTCTTGTTGGAATGCTTGGAGAGGGTCATTGTGAAATAATTGGTGTGCCATTTTTTTAGGCACACGCTCTTTTTTTTCTTTTTTTTTTGTTTTTTTAAATTTCTTCTTTTTTTTATGCTTTTGTGCTTTTCTTTTGCTATTTAGCTATGTTCATTTGCAAACAACCTTGTTGTTGCAGGACAGGTGTTTCTTCCCCAAGATGAGTTGTGTTATATCCATGTGGGGCTTTGACCTACCTACAGATGCTTCCCATGCGACGAGCTATGTTACGCGCATCATGGACTTTGCAGTTGAGCATATGGGAGGGCTTTTCATGCATCGAGAAAACATGTAAAAGAGGTGTGAAAAGGGAAACTGCAGGTGTACGAAATGGGGTGACGAAGATTAAGAGGAAGGGCAGGATGTGCACTCCCAAGTAGCCAAGCTAGACAGAGTGGTCACCTTAGAATGATGTAGTGTCTTGTCCTCCTGGCGAAATGCATCCCTGACCAACGCCATCTTAGCCCGTATCCTACAAACGCAATAGAAAGAAGACCAGAGAAATGTAACCATGAAATACAGTTAGATAAAGTTCTTACTTGCTTTAGACATCGCTGAAGTGGTAGGCATTGTTGTTGAGGCATGCAACATCCAAAGCAAGAAGGCTAGCAGTGGTTCTAGCAATGACAGACTGAAGAGGGTGGCATCGAGCGGGCTAGGAGTTGCGATTGCTAAAGAGTCCCAACCTAAGGCAAACATCATGTAGTTTAGCTGTAAGGTGAGAAGCAGAACATCTTAATGTCTTGTGGGCTCGGATGATGGTGGGGGCTGAAGGGTAGCAACTTTGTGGCTAGGCCACAATAGTGCTGGGACTCCAGTAGTAGCTGCTGACACTGGAAGCTACTGCCATGGTGATGGGCTATGGTAGTGGTAGCTCTAGAAGGTCAGCAAGATGTCAAATAACATCTCCAGAGGATTAGCAAGATATCAAGGGTAGTGGCATTGTATATGTTCTAGAGGGTGTTCTCTTATCATCGTGAACTATGTTCCGGAACTACAATGCCCCACCCTGCGTTGGCATTGTACACGCTTGCTTGTCTATGGGATCGTGGATGCAGACTAAGAGCGTTATGCTGCGAACCTAGTTTAAAGTCCTGGTAGATCATCAAATGTATTAGTTTAAGATCCCAGCAGACCGTTGTGCTAGTTTAAGGTCTTAGTAGACCAGTGTGCTAGTTTATCATCATAGCGGATAGTGGATGAACCAGTTTAAGGTCGTAGTGGACCATTTTTGCCAATTTTGCATCATAGTAGATGGTTTATGCCAATTTATAGTCATAGCAGATTGTTTGTGCCAGTTTATAGTCATAGCAAACTATTTGTGCTAGTTTTTAGTCATAGCGGACTATCTGTGCCAGTTTATAGTCATAGCAGACTATTTGTGCTTACCTCGCCTTTGTATCAAATGTAGTATGGCTTAAGGTACATGTGGTTCACTATATTTGCAAACTCCCTGCCATCTATGTCTTCCAGTTTGAAGGCTTCACTCTCATAGGATTTTGTAACTATGAATGGAACTTCTTAGTTTGCTGAAAAATTGTTCGAATGCTCATGGACAACTTTGAGAACTAGGTCCCCCTTCTTGATTAGTCATTGATTTGGGTTGAACTGATGTTTTTGCCACTACTTGTCTTGATACCATTCGATATGACCCAATATCTATGCACGCTCTTCCTCTAGGGAGTGGAGGTCGATGATCGTTGACTCGTTGTTCTGGGCTTCGTTCATGATGCTTGAAAGAATCATTCGTAGTGACAGTACCTGCAATTCAAGAGGTAACATTGCTTCAGATATATAAACTAGGCTATAAGGAGTCTTACCTGTAGCCATTTTGCATGTCATTCGGTAGGCCCAAAGCATGTAGAGGATTTGCTCATGCCATCACCTCTTGCTGTTGCTAAGCATTTTTTTAAGCAAGTTGATGATGGCCTTGTTTATTGCCTCTACCTGACCATTTTCCTACAGGTAGTATGGCAATGAGAAGGATTGCTTAATGCCAAGGTTGCTACAAAAGGTTTTGGTTTTCACACTACTAAACTATGGCCCATTATTTGTCACAATTGTCATGGGAAGACCAAATCTTATTACTATGTTATCTAAGATGAAGTGGCAAACCTGTTGGGATGTAGTTTTCCTAAGAGGGATAGCCTTTTCCCACTTTGTGAATTACTCGATGGCAATGATGATAAAGCTATGCCCTGCAGAAGACTTAGGCATTATGGGTCCTATGATATCTAGTCCCCATCGTTGGAATGGCTACGTAATCTGCGCAGGGTGCAACTCAGTAGGTGAAACGTGTATAAGGTTGGCATAACGTTGGCATGTATCACATGTCTTAACCTTAGCAAAGCAATCTCATCCCATGCAAGGCCAGTAATACCCTAGGCATATGATTTTAGCTACCATAGCCCTGGGAGCTATGTGTCCTCCACATAGTCCTTCATGGACCTTGTTAACGATTTTTTGTGCCTCTTCCCCACCAACGCAAGTTAACAATATCCTATCAAAGGAGTGTTTACATAAGGTATTATCTCCTATGAGGACATACTACCATGCTCGCTTCTGGATTGCATCCTTTTGGTCAGATGTCAAGCTGTGTGGGGGTTCACCATGTTGTAGGTAGGCCTTAATGTTAGCATACCATTCTTGGGCATTGGTAGCGCTTACAGAGGCAATGTGTACTACTTGGGTGATAGGGTTTGTGCATTCTATTATCGAAGCAGGTAAAGTTGCAAACAGGTGTGGCAGCACATTTAACTATAGCGTGGCCAAGGCATCGGCTACAGTGTTTTCGTTGCGTGGCACATGCTGGATATTTATCATTGTGAACTGTTTCAACAAGTTTTTTGCCAAATCACAATAAGGCTATAAGTGTGAAGCTTTATAGGAATAGACTTCAGTGATTTGATTGACAACAAGTTGAGAATTGCCTCGGACTGCCAAATGTTGAATTTTCAATTGCTGGGATGCTAGGAGGCTCCTAAGAAGTCCTTCATACTCAACTACATTATTCGTACAAAGGAACGTGAAACTGTAAGCAAAAGGTTGAATATCCCCTAAGGGGAATGTAATGACGATGGCAGCACTACTACCTTGCGTGGTTGAGGGGCTGTCGAAATGTAAAGTGGCCTCGAAGTGTAATGGCATAGGGTTGATACTGCTAACGTGTTCGTCAGGGAATTTTGGTTCTATGGTTTCCTGATCATCAACGAGTGAGGTGGTAAGCTCTGTAGCTATGGATTGTCCTTTCATCAATGATTGGGTTACATAGTGTAAATCAAATTTCAGCGTTATAGCTTTCCATCAGGCTATCCTACTACTTTCATATAAGTTGTTCATAATAGCTTGAAGTACATTGCTTTTGCATATAATTTTTACCTGGCTATGGAATAGGTAGTGTCTCCACTTTTTTAGCGCAAATACTAGAGCGATACAATTCCTTTCCACTTTTGTATGTTATCAATGCATAGCTCAAGTAATAGATTGAGATTTTAGAGCCATCCTCTCTTTTTTGGCATAACAGTGCTGCGATAGACGTGTCCAAAGTGGCAAGGTAGACATAGAAAGGCTTATCTCTTTGTGGTGGGTAAATAGTTGGGAGGCATAAAAGCTCTTTCTTCAAGTCATCGAAGGCTTGTTGACACTATGTTATCCACTCAAAGTTAACCCCCTTCTTTAGTAAGTGTTGCATAGGGTGTAACTTGTCAATCAACTTTACTATAAACCTTTTGATGAATTGTATTCTACCTTGCAACCCACATAATTCTTTAAGGTTGGTAGGGGGTGCTAGGTTAATGATGGCCTTAACGTTTTCAGTGTCCACTTGTATTTAAGCTTCCGATACTACAAACCCTAGCATGCACTCAGTTTTAACTTTGAACACACATTTCTTTAGGTTAAGATGCAAGTCATGCTTGTGACAACGCTTAAGGACTACATTTAGATTGGTGGGATGGTTAGTAGCCATCTTAGACTTGACCGTTATGTCATCCACATAATCATTTAGTCTCTCTAGGATGTAGTCACTAAATATGTAGGTCATGGCTCATTGATAGGTTACTCTGACATTCTTTAGACCAAAGGGCATCATAGTGTAATAAAAAGTTCCCTTCCCCAAGGGGTCATGAACATAGTTGTCAACTGATGCCCTGTATTGATGCTAATTTGATTGTAACTCAAGAACCCATCCATAAAGGATAATAAAGCATGACCAGCCATAGTATCAATAAGTTGGTTGATACTCGGCAACAGGAAGTCATCTTTAATTATTGCTTTGTTTAGATCTCGGAAGTCTATACAGATTCATATAGCTTCTGTTTTCTTAGAGACTACAACGATGTTTGATACCCATTCTAAGTAATCGACCATGCAAATGAAGCTTGCTTGGTATAGCTTAGTGATTTCATCATGTATGACTAGTGCAATTTCTGGTTTAATTTTTTGAGCCTTTTGTTTAATCAGCTTGATACGTGGGTCCAAGACAATGTTATGTTGTATTAACCATGGGTCTAAGCCTGGCATGTTATTATAGGACCACATGAACACTTTGATGTTGTCTTAGAGGAGTTTAGATATATCCTCTTGCATTTGTTGATTCAGGAGGGAGCTAAGTTTTAGTGTCTTTACTTCCCCCCTAGATGTCTTTACTGGTACTTCAATGAGAGGGTCCTCGGTCACATCCCCAGCCTCTAAGTCTAAGGCTTGGACTAGATGTTCGGGCCAATCTAGGGATGTTTCCAAGGATGCTACGATGTTATGAGTGGAGGATTCCCAGTTTATTGACTCTAAGTTTAAATGTCTTGCAAGCTTGCCATGAGGACCTGTCAGGGTTAGAAGCGAATGTAGATCACGTTGCATGGCCATTTTGTTCAACCTACCACAATAAGAGAAAGCCAGGTCAAGTGATACCTGTTTGTAGCTATGGCGCATAATAGTAAATATTTGCAAAGCAACAATGGAACATGAAATAATTGTTAACTATTCGGCCAAGTTCGCAAGTAACCAGTTTAAGGTCTTAGCAGACCATGAACGAGTTTGAACATGTGAGGGACATTAATTTAGCCAATTTAAGGTCATGGCAGATTGGAACATTGCAAGATCTAGTTTGAAATGTGAAATAGGTATTAAAGCTACCAGTTTAAGGTCATGGTGGACTGTACTCATGCTACAGTGTACATCAAAACGTAAATCGAGATTTCTAGTTTAAGGTCTTAGTAGACCATTAACGGGTGGAGCTTGAGAGCTAAGGTCACTAGTTTAAGATCTTTGTGGACCGTTAATAGGTGGGGTTTGTAGAGGTCACTAGTTTAAGGTCTTTGTGGACCATTAAAGAGTAGGCTTTGTAAAATGTCACTAGTTTAAGGTCTTTGCGGACTGTGGTACATAGGCTTCATAAAGGTCACTAGTTTAAGGTCTTTGTGGACTGTTAACGAGTAGGCTTTGTAAAATGTCACTAGTTTAAGGCCTTTGCGGACTGTGGTACGTAGGCTTCATAAAGGTCACTAGTTTAAGGTCTTTGCAGACCATTGTGCGTAAGCTTTGCAAAGGTAAGTTGCTAATTTAAGGTGGGATGAAATTTTCAATTGGGCCCACCCGTTTGCAAATAATGATGCTACGCTATAGGGGGATTAAAACATAATAGTGCTATGCTATACAGGGCATCCCACATTACTTGAGGTGTGAAAATGACAAGTTCTTTTCACTGCATCGACTATAAATAGGGGTTTACCCTAGTAAACTTGTCATTTTCGCTATCAGAACACAAAGCCCACATCCAGAGCTTAGCATTGTCATGCCAAGAGAGCAAAGTAGTGTAGCATAGCAGTTGGCATAGAATTTGCGAGTAAGATAATGGCACCCAAAGGCAAACGCAATTACCAAGGACTCAGTAATGTAAATGAGGTGAAGGATACTCTGGGGTGCCTATTTCATGCGCGCGTTAAAGTGTAGGAGGAGACTCCGTTTGCTCGGTAAGTTACTACACTGCCCTTGTTTTTTCAGGCTATAGTAATCATTATTGCAATGAAATCTACATCTTTTGCCATTGTTTTGGTTGCCGTTTCGGCTACTACGCCATCGCTGTTGTTGGTTGGCAACAACAGCTATATAGACGTTACACTATAGCTACATGCGATATCACCTCGACTGCCATTGTTGCGATTGCCTTGTCATGGGGGTTTGGGTGATTCAGGATAGCTTAGCGTAAGGTTAACGTAGCGTACCGCCCTTAGGGGGTTTGGCCATCTACGAGATTTGATAGCGTGACACATGTTTAATGTAGTGTGGCACAAGTTATTTTGTACTACAGAAGTATGGCTGAGATAGTTGTAGCACAGTGAATTCTTTCCTTTCGGAATTTTGTAATGTTTTTATTACACTATGCTGGTATGTCATAAGGTCTTTGTGTTGGTTGCATTTCTACGCTATTGAATTTGCGGCATTGCTACGTTGCTGGGTTTGCTTCTGTTCATTTTGCTATGCTGCCATAGTAATGTGTTGTTTCATTGTTGTATTGTTGCATGTCTGTCTGTTCCTGTTCATTTGCTACATTACGTGTCATCTAAGTGGTGGTGCATTGTGTGAGGTTTGATGACTACGCTACACTCTGAGGTTTGATTTGTTGTTGTTTGTTTGTGTTTTTTTTAGAGAATTTTGCAACTGCGAGATCATGCTACGCTATATATAATGAAAATGTCATGCTACGCTACATGCAATAAAAATGTTATGCTACGCTATATGCAATGAGAGGGTTATGCTACGCTACATGTAAACTTCACTTGTATGCAGTGCTAACATTTGATGCTTCCTTATGTAGGGTCATGTTGAAGCCCATCTTGATTGTCTTGGAGATTGTGGGAGTCCTGTGCTGCCTTAGTGAATCGGTGACCAATGTCCCTTCTCCTCATGCACGTGTGGAGCAGTAGGCGGTCTAGTTTCGGGAGGGCGCATAAGACTTCCTACAGTTTCTACTCCACCATTTCAGTGTGATTATTTGATCACACTTATTAGTGGAGACCATAGCTGCAATCACAGAAACCCTGTTGCGTGGGGCAAACTGGGGAATTCTGAAATTTTTAACTGATGGGTCAATCAAGGGCGAGTAAGTAGAAGGTTCCAATTAGTGTCCAAAAAGCTTGAGATGCTTAAGTTGGATCTGGGAGATGCTTAAGTATAAGTGCTATCACTTATACAACATGCTATTCGACGCCTGTCACATGGGCACCTGCTTTTAGAACCCACTTGGAACCGTTTATTATGCTGGCGGGTGAGTTCTTCGAAGGTATTTTGTTGCATTGTGTAATCCATGCTACGCTAGACATAGGTATTAAAAGTGTAAATATACATATTTTTTTGTATGTTGCTAGGTTTTTTATTGACAAGAGTGGTCTCCACAGTGACACAGATGCCTTGGTGTTGGCTAAATGGCCCTGCGGGAGTTTTCCTCTACTGGAAATGTGCACGCCGGCATAATAGGCCAATTTGGGGGTGAGTTCAGAACCTATCCAACCTAGTATTCTAAATTTTATGAGAAGTGTAAAGAGGCTAGTTGGTTGGATAGGGAATAGGCATCCCTCAGGTTGCTCATTGTTGAAGACATGTTGGTGGATCTCTCACCATTTCCCATGCCATTTAAACTTAGTATGCTAAACCACGAATTCACTGTTACATGTTCGAGTGATGTTTATTTTTTGCTAACTTTTTTCTTTTATTTTTTTTATTTTGCAAACCATTTTAGTGGCGAAGAAATCCCAAGAGGTGACTGTGATCGCCTCCGGGCGCAACGAAACCAACCTCCGTTTTAAGTACAGGGAGGTGGAGGAGACCTAGTGTTGGCTCTGCAATGGGACCCCAGCCATGCTTGTCCAAAATCTTTAGAAGGCCAGGCTCATGGATTTATTTTTGGTCATTAACCCGAACGTCCCACCCATCGAAATGCTTTCCCTAGTTGACTCCTTGTCTGAGAAAGCAGACTGCTTCCACACACGTGTTCATGTTGTGTGAGTGGTTTTTGACATCAATGACCAATTATTTGCGGATCTTTTTGGTGTCCCTTTTGATGGTCTCCCCATGGGAGAAAAATATAAGAAAGATGTAAGCCATCAAGGGGACATCGAGGAGTGGCTACGGGCGGCAAAGGACTGAAAGGGAATATACATTGAGAAGGTTAGGCTATGGGTGGCCAAAACGGTTTACCCTGTCTTCCGTGCCTGTGCCTTCCCCAAGCTACTCTTCCAAGGAAAAATCATTAGAATTGAGCAAGCTTGGATAATGAGGGATGTCATGGAAGAGGAGAGCTATTACAATTGGGAAAAACACCTTTGCAAAGGCATGAAGGCTGAAATGATCAAGCTTTGTAGGAAGCTTGAGTCCCGTTTCAACTTGCACCATGCCTTCTTTATAGCCTACCTATGGCCTTTTGTAGAATTCTTGGTAGTTCACGAGAATGGGGTTTGGGTACCATAAGATCGTAACCAGATTTCCAAACCATGGATCTGCCAAGTCTTCCATTCCACCTGATCTCAGGACCCCCCAGAAGCTATTAGGGAGTCATTTTCGATGACGACCAAGGATCAGGTGATATGCAACTTTCGTGCCCAGGACAGCTTAGGAGAGGCATCCCCCACTACCATCAGCAATGTGACAAGGGGGGAATGCCTCATTGTAGAAATGGTGACAACTAAGCTGCAACACAAGAGGTCACTTCTAGACGAGGAGCTCCCCTGTATGAATGAGGAAAGAGGCAAGAAGCTGCAACTCAAACTTCATAGAGTGCAGCCTCTAATTAGTAAGTGTTTTTGTTTTTGTTTTGGGTGGTTAACATTTACTACACTGTGCTACACTAGGTAGCATTGCACAGTGTAGCATTTGCTTCAAGTTGGTATTATTTACTAATTGCGACTATGCTTTATTGGTAGAGGAAGAGGAGGAAGAAGGGGACAAAGAGGTGGTGGCCCCTAAAACAGGAGCAACAGAAGAAAACAAAGGGTCTCCAACCACAAAGGAAAGGGCCTCGGCCAATGAAGAAGGGGCCCATGCTACAGAAGAAAGGGCCTCCACTGGTGTGGAGAATTCCCTACTGATGAAGAAGAGACCCTTGCCGATGAAGAGGAAAGGGGCCCAGCCACTAAGGAAGAGGCTCCTGGTGATCAGGAAAAGGCCCCTGCTAATGACCCTTTTGCAAAGAGCAGTTCGGTATCGGAGGGGCACATGAGCATCGAGGATGCTGCTATGTTATTGGGTCAGCTAGAAGGAGAGGGGCTCCACTTTGATGCTGGTGAGTTTGACTACATATTTGACAGTGTGCTGATGGGAAACCCCCTTGCTATCACCCCTAAGGGTTTGCTGGGTAGGAGCTTTACATTGTTATTTACGTTGTTCATCAGCTCTATTATGCTTCCTCTCCACTATGACTAACACGTTTTACTGTGCAATCGACACCACTATTGATACTTTCGGCCTATCCTTGATCCACTTGCAACCATGGGCTAAAACCCTCGACAAATTTACTTTCATGGAGGGGCTGGTCGATGACATGATCAACCGTCTAAAGCAGATCGACCCAGAAGTGGGTAAGTTGAAATTGCTACACTAGACTCTTTAAATTGTTGTTGCTTCACTATGCCATTATGACTAATGCCTTTCTATGTGTGTTTGGCAGTCTCTCATCTCAAGTGGGACCATAAGTGAGTGGTTGAGGTCGATGTTGTGCTTGAATTTCCATCGGAGGTGACCAAGGTACCCCATTGCATATATGACAAAGCAAGCTAATATGTAGTGTAATCACTCCCTGTGGGAATGTAGGTGTGTGAACAAAGATTTCTAGAAATAGGTATAGAGGCTTGAGAAGGAGAAGGCCAACCTAACCACCAAAGTGAGAGATCTTTGTTCTAGGAACGAATTCCTATTGACCCGAGACACCAATGATGGCAGTTGGCACATGGTCATCATCGACTATGTAAGGTATTGGACGATCGTGTGATGCAACAATGAGGCCACTCATGAAATAATAGAACAGCGCATGTAGATGGACCTGTTAGCCTAGAAGAACCAAGACTGGAATGACTATAGTGCAAAGGTTTACGAGTGGGGGCAGGCACAGAAAAAATACAAACATATATATAATCTAGAACTTGTCACCTACCGTAAACAATACTAGGATGCCTCTGCCAAGTTACATACCTACGAGGTATTCCTAGACATTATTGGCGTTTCTGGGGCTTACAATAACTTCATGAAATAGGTGATAGTGACTGAATCCCCTGAAAGGGAAATGACCTTTCCTATGGGTGAAACCACTACTGCCACCTTTTCTCTAGGACCATCAAGATGGACATCCATAGAAAAGGATAAGGTTGCAGCAAGCGCTAACCTGGGAGATAGGAATTGGGCCGATATTACAGAAGAGGAGATCTTGCAACACCTCGCTGCAAGCATAGATCGGATACCCCCCAAAACAGACGTCGGGCCATCTTAGGTGGGTCATTTCTTGGCATTGTGATCATTTATTTTATTTGAGTCTTTATTGTGATTTTAGATGACTAATTCATTTTTTCTATGGTACAGAATTCGGATGAAAACACAAGACCTAGTGCGACAGGGGACGATGGGGTTGGTGAAGGATCATAGTGTAGCAATCGAGAATTTTATTTGATTTCTCACAAAGAATGTTGCAAACATTATTAATTAATTTTTTGAATGAAAGAAAAAAAAGATGAAATATGATGAGATTTATTTCATTTTGACTTGTGTTGTATTTATTTTTATGTTATTCTTTATATTTTCTTTTTTATCAATTAAACTCCTTGGGAGCATCTCGTCTTAGTTTTAGGCTGTTTTGGGTCGTAATAATAGTTTAAGGCCATTTCGGGCAATTAGTAGTTTTAGGCCATTTTGGGCCATTGGTAGTTTTAGGCCATTTTGATCCACTGGAAGTTTTAGGCCATTTTAGGCCATTTTAGGCCGCCAAATGTTAATAGGAATTTTTTTTTGCTAGTTTTAGGCCTTAGTGGGCCGTGATATGATGCAAACAACGGACATGATGTGATTTGTTTAAAGAATGAAAAATGAGTGAGACCCTTAGCGTAAACAAATGAATAGGAAGAAAATAAGAAATAAACATATAATGAGTGTTAATCATGTTGGAAGTAGTCGGGTAGTTACGCTACATAGGTAATGGTCATTCTCACAGCTGCTTTCTAGCCCATCGTGGGCTTGGTGATACGTAAGGCTGAGGGGCTTTGTTGCGGTATTCTTCCATGTCGTTTTCTACCACTTGAAAAGGTAATTCAGCCCATGTAATTTTATTTTCTGATCTCGCATTTTGGGCTAGCTCATTTGCCAAACAAGTAACCTTGGTGGGGATAGGTGTTTCATTCTCAGAGGTTACTACTTCTAAACCTTGCTCCATGTCAACATTGTTTATTGCTTGGGTTGCCACTTCATCACCATGGATGACCACCTCCCTGCTCATGTAAGGTAGGTGAATTTCTTAATGTATGGGTGAAGAGACAACCCTGAGTTGGGCTAACCACAACCTCCCCAAGATCAGGTTAAATCCGAGCATCTCTTCTACCATGATGAATGTTGCACTTGTGGGGAACTGATCCCCTGCCACAAAGTTAATGTGAACTGTCCCTTTTACCACCACCCACGCTCCATTGAATGACTTTAGACATGAATTTTTTGTGATTTTTATTTGATCCACCAAATCCAGTTTGTCCACTATGGGGAACGGGATGACATTTGTAGCAGCCCCATCATCGACATGTACTCTTCGGATCTTGTGTTGACCGACCCAAATCGTGATGAACAGGGATGTTGTTGTGGCTTGGTCCTTCTCAAGGTCATCCTTGATGGACTCATCATGAAATGTCAACTAAGCTGGTCATGGTTCTTTAGGTGTGGAAGGAAGCATAACCGCATGGATCGCTTTCTCCTCTGCCAGCATGTTTTCGTCAACCGATATGGATGTTAACATGTGAACCAAGGCTTTGTAGTGTATGATGGAGGTCATTATGAAATTGTACAGGCTCAAAGTTGTATTCTTTTTTTTAGAGCCTGTTTGACCTGAGTAAGAGCATTTAAAAGGTCTTGTCCACTTTCTGGTTGCTTGTCACCCTTTTCCTCCTCCATTCGTCCTAGAAGACGAATTTCTTGAGGAGCAATAGTTTCAAGTTTGGGACTAGACCTTTTTGGGTGAGATGGCAATGATTGTGTGGGTGTAGCGATGTCAATTGTTGATGACTAGGGGGGCGTAGACATGGAGGATGATGGTATAGGCTTGGAGGAACCTAGGGTGGTATGCTCCTTGGCTGTTTCATCCGTCAAACACTCTTCCTGTTTCTTTGAATGGGAAGGTTGTGATGCTATCTTATGTTGGCTCTATGTGATGGGGCTAGTTGAGTGTTTTGACCCCCTAATGATGAATGGTGTTTGTGGTGTTAGTGTGGGCAGCGATGTAGTTTTGACTATAAAGGATGCAGGGGCAGATGTCTGAGGAGGAACCTTGAGAACAAACAGTTCTTGTGGCATCTTCTTTGCTATTGTTGGTGTTACTATGCCACATTGAGGCTCATGAACCACAAACGTCCACTGTAGCGGTTCTGGATTACTATCTATGCCAATTGTGTTGATAATGTACCCTGCATCATTAGCATTGAGGGGGTCCTTGTAAATGTGCATGGATTGATTTTTAGGGTGGATGGGGTTGCCTTCATCTAGAACCAACTTCCCCTGATCAATCATCTGTTGGATGTCATCTTTTAGTGCTAAAAAGTAATCTGTGTTGTGACCACAGAGTTGATGGTAGTCATAGAACTGCTCTAGTCTAAAGTTCTTAGGAATTGGTGGCTCGTTGGGCATAGCCAAGGAGGGGTTTCTATGGAGCTTGTAGTATCGTTGATGTTGTTTGGTTGCTTTCTTGGACATCCACTTATGTTGGATGTACCCAACCCCCAACAATTACTTTAGAAGTTTTGAAGGCTTGATGGGAAATGGGGTGTACTTGAAGTGATCTTTACGCTCAAAGTTGGGTTTAGGATGGGTTGATGCCTCTGATGCCGACATGGAGGGTTGGGCAGCATTAGTTGAACTAGGTGCAGGGTTAGTTGCCGTTATGGCCACCTTTTTGTTATTGTTGTTGTTGGGCTTTGCCTCATTTTCCATGGCGGCCACCATGGCCATTGTGGCTTTGCCCCTCTCTTTGTCTTTTTTGGTATATGCATTTTTATACACAACATAGGCTGAGTCTTTACTGGCTTTAGCTGTGTCCTGGATGCTCTTGGTCTGGGCAAAAGATTGACTAAGAGAGCGCAAGGCTAAGTAATACATCTTGGATTTGATGAAATCGTTCACCACCCCCTTGAAGATGGCCAACAAATGGGCTTCCGCGGTAGGCTCATGGATCTCATTCAAGGTGGTGCTCCACCATTGTATAAACTTTTGCACTGACTCCAGCGGGTCTTGCTTAATGCCCATCAATTGGTCCAATGTGACTTTGTGATTTAAGTTATACTTGAAGTGGGTCACAAACTGGGTCAACAATTCCTCTAGTGTTGAGATGGAGGCACGCGGGAGTGCGCGGTACTAGTCTAGAGCTTTGCCTGTCAGAAACATAGGAAAGATGTGAATAATGGTATGCAACCACTGTTGCAACAACAAAGATTTTTATCTAAATGTGACCAAATGTGCATTGGGATTGCCCTCGTCGTTGTATTTTGTGAAGTGGGGAAGTGGCATCCCAGGGGGTAATGTGAGCATGCGAATGACTAGGCTGATGGGTCATCATGGTAGAAATCCATGACATGCACTGTGTTAGAACCGACAACATTGATACGCTTGATATCTTTAGTGAAGGTTTGGATAAGTTAAAATGCTTGATCTAGACCTGGAGACGACTTAGACAGTTGTAGGGTTATAGGGGCTACCCTTGCAAAGGGTGTTACTTGCAAGGTCCACCACCTAGTGGGTGATGCTATTGGAGCAGCGGCCGTTGGTGGTGCTGTAGGGTTAGTCATTTGTGGGACTGATGGGATGGGTCACAATCCTGCACTTGGTTGTGACTCCTGTGGGACTTGATACTCTTGGTAGTAAGGGTGATGTGGCATCTGGGAGGGTTGTGAAATAGGGGGTGAAGTGACTGGGGTCCACACGGTTGGGGCTGGGCCTGTCATTGATGGTGGAATAGGTGTAGATGATGGAGTAGGAGCAGAGGCTCCATGCAACTATGAGGTAGATGCGATGTGCATGTAGGGTAGGGTACATGTGACTAGCACCTAGTATGAGGATGGGACAGAATGAGGAGGGAGAGTGCCTGGGAATGAAACTGAGGGAGGAGCATGTTGATATGCTGAGGATGTAGGATGGCTGCCCATGGCTGATGAAAATGTAGATTGCAACGGAGTCGTTGTAGTCATAAAAGAGGCAAATGCAAAAAGTGGGTTTGACCTAAAGACTATGGTGGGAGGGATGGTCATAGGGTAAGTCTGGCCACCACCCTTGGATTGGGATTCTAGGTCTTCCTGTCCATCCTAGAACGCTTCATCGTAATGGGATGCCATTTCCTGCTCCCTAGGCTTACTGACTCGCAGTAGCTGATCTAAGATCCATTGATACGTTTCTGTCAGGGGGATGGTAATGTCAAGGGTAGGGTCAAATTCCCTCCCATTCTAATGAAGGAACTCAAAGTTGTGTTTTTCCTCAACTTCTTAGCAATCCAGGGGTAGATTTGCCTAGATCTTTATGCAAAGGAAGTCGTAACAGTCTACGTCTTGTGCCAAGAATTCGGGCAATAGATGTCAGATCCTGAGGGACTGGTGTGGTGCCAGTACTAGGTTAGGTGGCCGCTCAGCACCCATGGTGCTTTGAGTTGAGAAAGGAGCCTCAAAGCTTGAGGTAGAAACAATGGTTGTTGACGAAATCATTTTGCATGATAAAAGCGAAAATCGCAAATGGGAAACACAAAAATGAATAGGTGATCAGAGGCTTTTATGCTACTGGGTTCCAAAAGAACCATTGTTGCGAGCAGTCTACACCACACGATGCGTAAATGACCATAAAAGGGTGTCACATTTACACTAGTATGTGACAGGGTACAGAGAGTGTGCAAGACTACCTATAGATGTAGAAAGGGCACACTGTTGTAATTGAAAATGTCAATGGCTGGAACATTGAGGGGTTATCGGGTGAAAAATTTAACCTTGGATCTATGTGAGGGCAGTGCTAGAGAAAAACAGAAGCATGGTGCCTTGAATGGTTTGGTCAATTAGATAGGAACTTAAGCGATCTATCTTAACCTTTCGTGAGCGTTTGTTTCAGAAGCGAGACACACGAAGTAAATCGATGATTGAAAAATGTAAAGCGGTAAAATTAATGCAAAATAATGATGATAGTAAACAAATAGAAAAATAGATTTGAATGAGAGAATGCACCACCCCAAAGGTTGCGGATTTGATCCTTTGCCTTGTTTGATAAGTGTACAATAGGTTGTGCAAGACTGAAGAGACACTACTTACATTGAAAAGTATGATCACAAGTCTTCTGCTTGCTATTTTGTTTGTTGAGATGTCAAAACTCTCGACTCACAAAGGGATGTTTGGAGCCAACTAGAGAACTCAAAGGTAAAAAAAATTCTTAAAATGCCAACTATGGTCTCTGAAAGCCAACTTAAAAGCCAACTGCGCCAAAATGCCAATCTTTTCTGCCAACAAGCCAACCAAGAAGCCAACCAATTTTTTTTTGTTAACAACCTAATTTTCTCTCCAACCTTTCAAGCGTTGTTTGTTGGGGTATTTATAGGGCTAGGGGTAGGAGAGAAATGTGGTTTGGATGCCACATATTTTGGGCCCCCCACAAGGTGCAAATGTGGCTGTACTATGTAGGTGTGCGATGTTGGATGTGAACTTTGTTACGCTGTGACCATACTGCTAAAACAACATGTGAAAAAATCTAGTGTGTCGTCAATGCAAGAACAATGGAGCCTATGCTCGAGGACTATGTCTTCCCTGTTCTTATGAGTAGGGTCAAGCATAGGAACAATTTTTCAGGAGCTGACTAGGAGGATGCAAAATGGAGTGGAATTGTTGATTTTGCCAAAGAGATGCCAGAGTGAGAAAGATTGTTGCCAACAAGTTCTAGAGCTACCTGAAGATTTCTTGATGCTTCTATGCTAGTGTTGAACTACTTACACTATTAAACACATTAGTGTAGCATAGGTAGTTTCTTGCTACGCTGTGCTACGCTACGTAGCGTAGCATAGCGTAGCCGTTGGGCTTGATGAAAATTTGCGTAAGAGCTGAAGAGCGTTTTTTTGAGGCTTAGTCATGCTAACAACTGCAAATTTTGTCCTTCATGCTAGAGAGCTTTTAAACTTGTTGAATTCATGCTTGAAACACTTTTGCTATTTTTGCATCGTTGCTATGCTATGCTATCCTATGTAGGATAGCACAGCGTAACAGTTAGTGTACCTTGCTTCTTTGTTTAATTCACCATTTTTCTAGCAATAAAGTTTGCTCGAGGCCTAAGGGCTAAGAAGGGAAACCTTTTTTGGAGGCCAAAGCATTTCCAAGTGCAATTTTCTTATTGGAGTTACTTGGCATGATGGGCCTTTTTGCTTTGCCTTTGCTACGTTGTGCTACGCTACATAGCGTAGCACTTTGTGTTGGTTGAATTCTGACTTGTCTTGTAATCGTTTTGTCAATTTGCACTTGGACGCTTGAGCGGTTATCTTTTGATGCTTGCTACACTACATAGCATAGTAGAATTCCTTACTAGAAAACTTGCCAAACTATTTTGCTCATCTTGAACACATTTGATAACTCCTAGCATAGTCTCTAGGTAGACTATTAGCTGAGTGAATTATGTAGTTGAGCAGGCTAGAGAGTCCGATGAGCCTGTCAGCCTTGGAGATAGAAAACTTGCTAGACTGGACAGTGTACCCTTAATGCGAACCATCATGATGCTGCACTTGTGGAAGTCCTTGCCTAAATTCTCAGACTCTACTGAAGCATGAGAGCCTTGAAATTTTATGGTGTTTCTCTAAGAGCTACTACAAGTCGTTTCTTACTCCTCCAAGTGATGAGATTTCCAAAGACAAAGGTATTGTATCTTACTATTGATCTTTTATTAGTCTTGGAGCTTGCCTAGTCAACATCCATAAATATCTTGATATCTTTGGTTGATGTCTTCTTGAAGTAGAGACATTCACCAAGGGTACCTTTTAGATACCTTAGAATTCGGAACACTTTGCTCATGTGTTCTTTAGTTGGGTGGTTCATGAATTGACTAACAATACTAACTAAGAAGAAATAGTAGGTCTAGTATGAGAAAGATAAAGAAGTTTTCCAACAAGCCTCTAATACCTCCCCTTGTCCACTAGTGGACTTTTTTCATTTGAATCTAACTTGCCATCTATTGAAGTGTTAGTTAGTTTACATTCAAGCATTCTAGTTTCCTTGAGTAAGTCTAGAACATATTTACATTGACTGAAATTCCTAATTTTTGATCTCCCTATTTCCATTCCAATGAAATATCTGAGATTTCTCAAGTCCTTTATCTCAAATTCCTAAGCAAGAAATTTCTTTAGGATGGCTATTTCTCTTTCATCATTTCTAGTTAGGATGATATCATCAACATAGATAATAATGATGGATGTTCTACCTTCATAAGAGTGCTTGACAAACATAGTATGATCCATTTGGCATTGTGAATAGTCATGTCTCTTTATAGCCTTTAGAAATCGATCAAACCATGCACGTGAAGATTGTTTAAGATAATAAAGAGATTTCTTCAGTTTGCATACTTTGTTGACATTTTCTATAGACTTGATACTTGGTGGAATGTCCATGTAAACTTCCTCTTCAAGATCTTCATTTAAGAATGCATTTTCGATGTCCAATTGGTGTAGAGGCTAATCAAGATTAACTGCAAGGGATAGAAGGAATCAAATGGTATTTAATTTGGCAACGAGAGTAAAATTTTTCTAGTAATCAATTCCATAGGATTGTGTAAAGCCTTTGGCCACAAGACAAGCTTTGTGTCTATTAATACTTCCATTTGCCTTGTATTTAATCATGAAGATCCATTTACATCCAATAGTATTTTTGCCTTCTAGTAGCTCAAATAAATCCCATGTTTCATTCTTCCTCAAAGCATTGATATCATCATCCATCGCTAATTTTTGCTATGGTCTTTGAAGAGCCTCTAGAATATTACTGGGAATTTGAATATCTATAAGGCTTGTAGTAAATGCATGATATCTAGGTGACAACTTATTTTAAGAAACAAATTTCTGTATTGGGTGTTTTGTACATGATCTTACCCCTTTCCTTAATGTAATTGGTAAAACCAAAAGTTCATCAAAATCAAGAATTGAATTAGTGTTACCTAGATGTGAGTCATTATGGATTGAATCTGATACATTTTCATGAACAATGCTCAGGTAGAATTATTCTTTCATATCCTTTTGAGTTGATTTCCTTCTTGAGTACACAATGAGCTCTTTATTTACAATCTCATGAGGAAAAATCAGTAGTGGATTGAGATTTGGGCTTGAGTTGGATTGAGTGAGTGTCTCAATAGAAGAAGGATTTGGTTTTGGATCCCAAAAATGATATTCTTGATTTTCACTCTTCCCTTGAATGTCAATTTTGGGATAATAAGGTTGTGTTTCCATAAACGTGACATCCATTGAGTGGTAAAAATGTTTTGTACTAGGACAATAGCATGTATACCCCTTTTGATTTGGTGAATATCCTAGGAATACACATTTGGTGGCCTTAGGATCAAGTTTGCTACAAAATTGTTGGGGAATATGAACAAAAATTGTACAATCAAATCCTTTGAAAGGGATTGATGAAATGAGTTGAGTTGTTGGAAAAGCTTTTATAAGAACTTGACAAGGATTATGGAAATTAAAAACTTGTAATGTTATTTGATTGAAGAGATATGCAGTAGTAAGAAAATCTTCTCCCCAAAAGAAATTTGGAACTTGAGAGGAAAGTTGGAGGGCGTGGACAACTTCCAATAAATGCTTATTTTTTCTTTTAGCTATCCCATTTTGTTGTGGGGTATCAATACAAGAGCTTTAATGGACAATTCCCTCTTTAGAAAAAAAATCCCCAAGAATAGAGTTGAAATATTCTTTTGCATTGTCAGTTCTCAAGATTTGAATTTTTGTTTTAAATTGTGTTTGAATGATGTTCATGAAATATTTAAAGATTTTGATGACTTCAAATTTTTCTTTCATTAGAAATATCCAAGTGAGTCTTGCATGATCATCCACAAAAGATACAAACCATCTAGCCCCTATCACATTTTTTATTTTTGATGGACCCTAAACATCACTATGAACCATAGAAAAAGGATGAGATGCTTTGTATGGTTGTGTTGGATAATAGTTATTGACATGTTTTAAAAGTTGACAAATTTCACTATGAAGATCATTTGAATTTTTATTGAATAATGATGGATGGAAAGAGTCTTTTAAGATACAAAAAACTAGGATGAGCTAGTCTATGATGCCATAGTATAATTTCATTTTCCTTATTTGATTTAAATATAGAAAAAGATTGTTTGTCATTAACTGTATGTAAAGATTTTCTCTTAAGTTGGTTGCCTTCTCTAAAGATATAGAGTCCTGCACACACCTCAGCACTACCAAGCATCTGTCCCGAAGTCAAATCCTAAAAAACACAATGATTGGAAAGAAATTTAACTACACCATTCATATCCTATGTGAGTTTACTAATGGATAACAAGTTGCAATTCAGGTTAAGGATAAGGAGAATAGATTTGAGGGTTAACCCCCTATGTAATACAACAGAACTTGTACAAGACACCTTAGATAGAGAACCATTAGTAATATGAATAATATGGTTCTTAGTGCATGGTATGTAGTCTTGAAGAATTGTAGAATCTCTAGTCATGTGATTTGATGCTCTAAAGTCAACAATCCAAGTGCTTAACTTATTATCCTTTTTAACTTTTAGAGTAGTGAGAAAGTTACCTTTTTGAGCCACTGAACCAATCCCTATGACCAGATTAGAAGGGTCGAGCATTTGCTGAGTGAACAAATTCTATAGTACTACCATTTATTCCTTACTTAAGGGGTGTCTTGATGATTTTGAAGGAGAGGAAGGTATTTCTTTAGTTGCTACACTAGTACCATTACTTTCTTTCTCAAATCGGAAGCATGATGATTTTTAGTTAGCAAGTTTCCTGTGGGTTTGCTAGCAAGCTTCTCTAGTATGACTAGGCTTCTGATAGTGATCGCACCAAGGCTACCCTTTCTTCATATGGGAACTATAACCTTGTGCAACTTAAGCCAAACCTTCGTTGGTTGGATGGTTTAGACGGAGTATAACGTTTTTCCTGCTTTCTTTTCATTGTACTTTAGAGGCAACCTCATAAAGACTTGGTAGTGGTTTGATTGCTAAAACATGTCCATAAACTTCATCTAGGTTTTTGTTTAAACCTAAAAGAAACTTATAGATTTGTTTCTTTTCAACAATATTTTTATACTTGTTGGCATCATTTGGATAGCCCCATTTTATGGTCTCAAATAGATCTAATTGTTGTCAATATTGATTTAATTGATTGAAATATTAAGTAATAGACAAGTCCCCTTGGTGTAAGTCATGAAGAATTCCTTTTATCTCAAACGCCTCTATAGTGTCTTCTTTATTGGAGTATGTTTCTCTCGTAGCCTCCTAGATCTCCTACGGTGATTCATAGAGCATAAAATCTTCTCTGATGTTATTTGTCATCAAGTTGATCAACCAAGACATAACCATGTTATGTTTAGCCTTCCAACTCTAATACTTTGGATCTTTCTTTGTTGGTTGAGTAGCTACTCTAGTGAGATATTCATCTTTGTCCTTGCCACACAAGAAAATCATACTTGAATGGGACCATTGAAGATAATTCTATCCATTCAGCTTGTGACCCATCATGAGGATAGTAGAATTTTTTGAACCACCATTAGTACTTAGAATCAAGTTGCTATTAGGAGCAGGGGTGACATCTACCATTGTTATGGATGTAGCCATGAGGATAGAAAGAAATAGAACAAGGAGAGAAATGAACAACTGTTGATGAGTGGTGAGGTACCCCTACACTCAACTATATAAATACAAGCATTCATTCATGATCCGGTCAAACTCCATAGACAGACTACTTGTGGTATCTAAATAGTTACTCATTGATCATAGTTTTTTGTCTTCCCACTTGGACTAGTATTTGCTTTGTCACATATGATTTAGTCCAAAGTGAGGTGTATGATGTGGTCCTAAGCTAGTGCTACTCCTAGAGGCAATGGAAATAACTTTGATTAACCTAAGAGGGAAAGGGTGAAGAGAGTCTAAGCTAGCCTAAGTGCGATGAGCATCCGTCCCTTAATTATCTGTACATATTTTGGACCTCATGTACTACCACTGGGATTACCAAGCGCATGTCCTAGGTATGCTATTAGGATACCAAGTAGTCACACTTAAATGCTCGTGATTAATTCATACTCATTCTGCATTTACTAGCAGGGATAGGAGATGAGGGTAGAGAAATATTTATTATGAAAGCAATAAATAATAATTAAAATTAAGTGAATTCTATAATGATGGAGTAATCTTGATCTTTACTTCTAGTCATGTGCATGTCCAAGTATGTCACACTCGCAATAAAGGTTTCATACAATCACAATCATCACACTATAGGCATGCACTAGGGAAAGGGTTGAGAGGAAAAACTGACAAAAAGATCCTACTCTAATACTAACTTCCTATGACTTTCCTATGTGCCCAATTGTGTATTTATAGGCTCACATAGGAACTGTGATATCGCGTATTTGATATTGCTAGCCAGGTCGTGATATTGCGTACTCAATATTGAGGGTTTGATATCAGGGGTTTGATATTAGCACCTAGTTAACAAGGGTTTGATATCTAGTGTCCAATATCAGCACCTGACAAACCATGAATCATCATACCCCCATGACTAAATAAAAACTCGTCCTTGAGTCAAAGAAAGTGAGGAACAAGCTTAATTGATTACACAATCGATAGGTATGGGATTATTAACTAACTAGAAATTTATTGATGCTGCAGTGGAGAATTGAAAATGATAAAATTAGGACACAGACACAAAATTACAAAATTTATTGAAACTCATGTGGTTCTTGGTGGCAGTGGTTCCTCCATGGGTCTCTTCTCCTTGTCTTGTGCTCCAGGCTTTGAGATTGATACTGTTGAAGAAGCACCTAACGTTTCTCCTCTTCTATTTGAGGATTATGAGCCATCCATGCTGATGTTCCAATGTTTGATGGAGTCAACACTTTCCACGGACATGACACTTGCGGGAACACTTGATTGGCCTTGATATGCCATGCCACAAATAGCTGTTATTCCTCTTCATAGGTTTGGGCCCTGACCTCTCCACCTTTTGCTTGGCCAGATTGTGTAGTGATAGGAGGTCCTTGATGGATGCTAAATGATTGTGCCTCTCGCTCTGCATGTTCTGCATGAGGTCCTTGGTCTTTGCCTTCCCTTGGGCATTCAGTTACATCTTGAGAAGGTCCTCCTTGTTGTCCTATTTTAGGGGCCATCTATAATCACACAAAGATTAATTGTTAGTAAGGTTATTGAAAGAAGTTCAATTATTTCATACCTTATTCATTTCCTGTAATAAATGTTGAATTCTTTCCTTAGTGTGATTTTAGAGTTAGAAATTTTTTCAAGGAAGTTGCCCTAAAAGTTTAATGTCTAATTTGATTTGTTTAGGTGACACATAAAAAGACATGTAATGGTTTTGAGGAACGTTTGATAAAATGATGACAAAGGAAAGAATAGATTTAACAATGAAGTACTCAGAGCATATAAAATGATGTCATGGTATGCAACAGGTACAAATTACAAAATTCATGCAAGTGGGTCCTCCCCAAAGCAAGTTCCAACCTATAATGCCCTTGCATAACCACACCTTAAAATATCTGTAGGCATGAGAAGGGTTAAATGTAATCTAAAATGATGCAAAAACACACACACACATGTTGATACTACCATGATGAGGTAGGAATTCTATGCTGCATAAGATACGAGTCACAAATACATGAATAGCGAGATGAGGTGAATTGTAGAAGGGATTGCAGAGATTGGGACATGAAGTAATTGACTTAGGGCATAATGAATCTTGAGTGTAAGATCTGATTAATGTGTCATTCACTTGTTGCTCCAAAATCAAGATCAAGTCCATTCCTCTGATTAGTGACATCGCATTATTTCATCCCATGATGGACAACCATAAGAGTACCATGACAACAAGGAGTATGATCATTTGGCATTTGGTTCAAGGGAGGAGTGATTTGGAATTGCTTTGCAGCACTTTGAGCTTGATCTTTTCTTTTTCTTTTTATGTGGCCACTTTAGTACACTCTTCTTGCTCTCTCTCTATTTTTTGAATGCTTAATCTAGAGAAGCCACCTACCTTCAGGCATGGGTGCATGTCTTTCTAGTGGGACCTCCTAGAATAGCATTGGTTTTCTTGAGTGAGTGCCTTTATTACTCTTACTCCCATTTTTCATTAGATCTACAAGGATCTTGGTACACCCAGGCTGCATGGTAACTCCTTCAGATGTTACCAAAGAGAATCCACAACTTCCCTTGATGTCACACCCTGGCCATTTCCTGTTAGTCCATCATTTTTTGCTCTAAGCATAATAAGCATAAAATTACTTTAAGTTTTAATGATGTGAAGAATATCATCATACCCAGAGTAGAACCTCTTATTAATAGAATGGTTGGGTGGATGTGGTGGGCTCGCTGTCCAAATAATTAGTCACTCGAGACTTGATAGCAAAGAACAATACCTCAACCAATGAGTCACATGGGTGCTTTATTCATAGACTAGATTACTTATAAAAAGAAAAAAAGAAAAAAGAAATAAATAAAAAGATAAAATAACAAATTGAAAGATGAAAAACTAAAAAAAATTTGTAAAATTAAAGAAAAGGAAAAATATTTATTAATTCTACTTGTTAGAATGGAGGATATCTCCCATAACTAATCAATTGAGCATGGCTAGAATTAATAAATGGAAGGTTAGGATCCATGCATGTTGGAAATATTGGGGCTCGATCATATCAAAACCACTGGGTGTCTTTTGATGTGGTGGTTGGAATGTGCCCAAACTGGGGTTCACACACTTGATTAATGTTGACAGTGGGGCAAGTTATAAGATGTGGTTAATTGATAAGGAGTTGACCCACTATGACATCCATGATTGTAAGATGGTATGCAAGGATTGGAATGTCTCCCTACGTGGCTATATTCGTTGGGCCCCATAGTTGTTGGAGTGTTGAGTGGTGTCCTGGATAAGGTAACACAAGGTGTTGGGTTTGAGGAGAAAGATGCACCACAGTGTTCAACTTGTGCTAAGTGGGAGGATGCAATGGTCTCAAAACTATGCTATCCCTTTCTATTGTCATGTCTAAAGAAGGGGCACCTTTGATGTTGTGGAGGATTCCCACTATGGTTGATAATAGCAAAAAAGTAACGTTTGTGGGTTGATGCTATGATGCAAATCCTTTTGGCATAACTGGTGGTGATGTAGAAGGAGGTAAAGGATGAGAATATTGAGTCTAAGAAGAAGTGTAAGGCACATGAGGTGGTGATCATGTTGGATAGGATATGGGTTGATAGTATTTAGGAGAATGATAACAATGTGACGAGATAGAGGATGTTGACCCAATTGGGGAAATAGGATGCTGAATCTAATAAGCGCTTGGGCTCCGATAATATGAAGGGTGTGACTAGTTTGAGGGTGGCCTCCCCCATGACTGGGATCTTTGCCACTATGATTAAACATAGTATATTTGTACGAACTCTGAATGCTCATGCAAATGTAACAAGATTGGACATTGACCTTTGGGGTGATCGTATAGGCAAATGTTACACTAATGCGTATGATTAGCAGTTGAGTTCTTATTCTCTTCAACCTTTCTTTCCAATTGTCTAAGGGTGTTCTATCTTGCTTCTTGGTTTGTCATGGTTCTACCTCTCATAGTGTTGGCATATTCTCCACATTTTTCATGTATCCATTTCATCATCTTATTGATCTCCACAAGTGTTTATGCATGATCAAGTCAAACTTTGTAGATGGACTAGTTGTGGTATCTAGATAGTTACTTGTTGATTGCGGTTCACTATCTTCCCACCTAGACTAGTATTTTCTTTGTCATATATGGTTTAGTCCAGAGTGAGGTGTATGATGTGGTCCTAAGCTAGTGCTACTCCTAGAGGTAATGGAAATAACTTTGATTAACCTAAGAGGGAAAGGGTGAAGAGAGTCTAAGCTAGCCTAAGTGTGATGAGCATCCATCCCTTAATCATCCGTACACATCTTGAACCTCATGTACTACCACTGGGATTACCAAGTGCATGTCCTAGGTATGCTACTAGAGTACTAAGTAGTCACACTTAGATGCTTGTGATTAAGTCATACTCATTTTGCATTTACTAATAGGGATAGGAGATGAGGGTAGAGAAATATTAATTATGAAAGCAATAAATAACAATTAAAATTAAGTGAATGCTACAATGATGAAGTAATCTCGATCTTTATTGTTGGTCATGTGCATGTCCAAGTACGTCACACTCGAATAAATGTTCCATACAATTACAATCATCACATTGCGGGCATGCACTGGGGAAAGGGTTGAGAGGAAAAACTAACAAAAAGATCCTACTCTAATACTAACTTCGTATGAATTTCCTATGTGCCTAATTGTGTATTTATAGTCTCACACATGAACCACGATATTGCATATCCAATATCACTAGCTAGGCCACAATATCGCGTACTCGATATTGAGGGTTCAATATGAGGGGTTTGATATTGGGACTCATCAGATATCAGGGGTCCAATAATAGGGGTTTGATATCAGCACCTAGTTAACAAGGATATGATATTAAGGGCTTGATATTATCAACTAACAAACCATGATTCATTAGCTGTGATGGGAGAATGAGAGCCATGTCTACTTTTGTTGGAAGAGAGAGGGAAAGAAAGTTCAATGTTGCCAATGATGAGCACATGTTTGATGCTGTTGGTGAGAAGGAAAAATTCATCGTTGCTAAAGGAGAAGAGAGTGAGATGAATGAAAGAGAGATGAATAGGAGAGGACCAAATGGTTGAGGATAGAATTGCTCAAGAAAATATCTGATACCATGTAGTTATTTAGAAGAGTAGAGAATTGAATTTTTATTCCTTGATGAATCAAGTGTTACAATGAGCCCTTTTATACATGAATATGGACACTATTTTTAGAAGGAATAATTAGAAATTCATCATTATGGGAAAAAAAAATCACCATGAAATCCGGAACCATAAAATTAGGAAATTTGCCTAATCTAAAAAGTTGGAATTGGGATGACAACAAATCCCATTAATTTAGGAAACTACGAATAAGAATTACAGCTATAAATAACCCTTAAAAATTGGTACGGATTTTCACAATTTCATTTGTATGGTTAAGTGTGGTTGAGGTGTAAGATATTTATATTTTTAATTTTTTATCTCTAAAAATATTAAGAAGAAAAAAGGTTGAAACATTTAACTTAAACTAATTAATGACTAAACTATCCTAAACATAGGGTATCCATTTCCATTTTTAGTACACATTTTGAACTTGTACTAACACCTCTAGGTTACCAAGTGCTTACTAGTCGGCATATCAAGCATTCACTACTAAGACTACCAAGAAGTAGTATATTATGCCTAAAGTGGTCATGCTCTTGTTAATATGGAATGAAATATTAAATATTTAACATCTCATTCCATGAGGTTGTGGATGCTCTTCTTAATATGTCATTAGTATAATAGGTGATTCCTCCTCTTTGGTAAATTTTCCTAATTAGCCACAAAAAGGGAAGTGTCTTTCTATCTTCTTTGTTCTACTTAAATAGTTTATCAATCTTTAGAAATATTAGTTGAGGTAGGTTCACTAGAAATAATTTGCTAAGGGCTACACATGCTCTTACAAAAAATGATGTGATTTTACTTGGATGTACCATTAGGTTCAAATGGTACATCATAATCTTGAACTAGACCCTTTTAGCTTGGAACAAGAAATTGATTTCATTTTTATTTATGCCATAAGTTCTTTACATTCATTTGAATTTAGTGTATGCTTTCATGAACATCATAGAAACTTGAGTTCCACTATTAGATATTCTCAAGGCTTATGTATTGTCATCTATAAAGTAGAAAATCATGATGTCTTGATTTTTACTATTGCATCCTTTTGGTGATTATTCTAGGAAAAAAATGTTTTGCTCAAATATTGCTCCCCATTGGTTGAGATTGTGGGCTAAAGATGAGAGGCTTATAATTGATCTTATGCTTCTTATGTCATAATATCCATAAAGGATCCCATGCTAGACTTTAATAGGACTGCTTTATAAACCTTCTTCTCTCTTATTCTTGCCAAGCCTACATCTATGAGGATCATCTTGAGGTTTGACTATGGTTGAGGTACTTCTCCTTGCATAGATTGTCTAGTATAAATTGTGGGAATTTGTCTCATCAACTAGCCCTTAAGTTCTTTTCTTGTAAATCCTATTGCATGAGATTTTTGTTGCTATTACTTTTGCTCATATCCACATCTTTGTTCTTATTTCATATGATTTGAATGAACCTCCTACATCCAAAATGCATTTAGGCATCGTTTACAATGACTACAAGATCAATTATTAAATTTTAAAATATTTTATAATTATTTTACCCTTAATAAACCTTTGGATATTAGCTTAATTTTAGAAAAATTGAATGTTTAAG
>MNCI01035134.1:89369-129286 GCA_015680685.1 Gnetum montanum
CTGCCATATCAAAAGAAACATACCTTAGTATCAACATTGTGACTTAAAGTTAAAAATCAAACATTAGCAATCAATATGAAAACAGTTCATACCATCATTCCGAACACTTATTGGGTGACAAACTTATAGGGTTGATACACACACACACACACACAAAATGGAAAAGTATAACAATGTTGTAAAACAAAAATAAGAAAAGTTAAAGAAAGTTGTAAAACAAAAATGTGTAAAACAAAAATTGAAAAAGAACTGAGGGTCCCATATGGTTAGCATAGGTGGCCATCTCCCCCATGACTAAATTGCAAGGAAGAGATTCGAAATAGAGAGCGAGGTTGCTTGCTAGTGGAGGTGTAACTTGTATTGGCTGTTGCAGGATCACAGAAAGGTTTTGTTTGTTGTACATTAACCAATAATATTTTATCTGGGCTGTCAGGCTTGTATATCATCATGGCTCTAGAGGGGAAGGTTATATGAATAATATAGGATCCTTCCCACAATGTTTGGAATTTCGTACGCTAAGGTACGTGCATGGGATTCTAGTAAAGGACCTTGTCTCCTAGTTGGTACCTAAACCTTTAGATCCTTAAGTCATGATGTTGTTTACTGTGTGCCTTGTGTAACTCATTTAATGATAGTGTAACCAATCTATTCTCGTCTAGCACATTCAGAGTTGTCAACCGTTTTTTTTATGCTAGGTCGAGGTCTAGGTGAAGGTCACAAGCCATGGATAGTGTACAGAGGTCATTTTGTATGGGAAGCTTGGGTAGTTTCTTGTACACAAACTCATAGGAAGAATAGTCGGTAGGAAGCTTCCAAGCAGAGCGGTATGCCCAGAGAGCGTCGTTCAATTTTGTGCTCCAGTTTCACCTAAATTTGTTAATCATTCTTGTTAATATTCTGCTAATCTCTCGGTTAGTAACCTTAGCTTGGCCATTAGCTTGGGGGTGATAAGGTATGGTCAATTTATGCTTAACCCCTAAGTGTTGCATCAATTTGCGAAAGGTTGCACCTGTAAAATGTGTTCCATTATCAGAGATGAGTGCACGTGGCACACAAAACCTGTTTACGATTTGTTATTGTACAAATCGTGTAGCCATAGATGATGTGCAGTCTGTTACTGCGGCTGCTTCAGCCCATTTGGTTAAGTAATCAATAGCAATGATGATATATGCTTTTTCGTTGGACATCAGTGTAATAGGCCCCATAAAATCTATTTCCTAGATATTGAAGGGTTCCAAAGGTTGAATCCATTGTTGTGGACCCTCCATTCTAGCAGTCATTCCACCATCACGTTGGCAGCATTCACAGGATTGGGTGAAATGATGGGTGTCCCGAAATAGTGTTGGCTAATAATATCCTACAAGCAGGACCTTGGTAGCCATTTTTGTCCTGGCATAGTGGCCCCCACAGGGGCCCTCATGAGCATCCTGGAGAACCTTTAATTAATCCTTATTAGGCACGTACCATCGAACCAAGCCATTAGGACAGACTTTATAGAGTTGTCCCTAGATTTCCATGAAGTACTTGGTTTTGTGAAGAAACTGTTGTTTCTTCCTAAAGTCCAACCCCTGTGGTATTTGTTGGGAAATGAGATAAGTAAGAATGCTACTATACCAATTTATTTCCATGGGTTGATCATTCACTACACCAGAAAAGAGGGTTTCATCAGGAAAATGGTCAGATACAGCATATTCATCCTCTTTTTTGTCCCAACGCAACCGAGATAGGTGATCGGTGACTACATTCTTGGTGCCTTTGTGGTCTACTATTGTTAAATCGAACTCCTGAAGAATTACCAACCAACGTATGATACTTGGGCTAACCATTGGCTTATTCATAAGGAACCTAATTGCACTATGATTTGTATGGATGTATACTTTATAGCCCAATACATAGTGCCTAAATTTTTCTAGTGTAAACACTATAGCCATTAATTCTTTTTCTATAGTCGTGTAGTTGAGTTGTGCATCGGTGATACTGTTACTGGCACAATGGATGTAATAAGGTCATTTTTGTTCATCTAATTGTGTTAGTATGGCTCCTAAGGCGTAATTAGATGCATTGGTCATGATATTGAACGGCCTAGACCAGTCAGGGACTTGTAGAATGGAAGTTTTCACAAGCCTCTATTTGAGAGTTTAGAATGTTTGTTCACATTCCTTGGTCCATTCGAATGGTACATCTTTTTTCGTTAATTCCACCAATGGCTTGGCAACTTTGGAGAAGTTCTTGATAAATCTCTTGTAGTAGCCAGTGTGTCCAAGGAATGACCTAATGTCTTTGACAGTTTCTGGTTGTCAGGTAATTCCTTGGATGACTTTAATTTTTTTCAGATCCACCTCAATTCTTGATTGTGAAATTTTATGCCCCAGTACGATGCCCTCTTGAACCATCAAATGGCTCTTCTACCAGTTGAGCTTTAGGTTGGTTTCAACACATCATTTTAATACTTGCTCTAACTGGTTGAGGGCTTGATCAAAGCTTGTCCCATAAGTGGAGAAGTCGTCCATGAAGACTTCTACTCCATTACCTATTTGCTGTTGAAATATGCTTAGAACTAATCATTGGAATGTGGCAGGGGCATTGCACAAGCCAAAAGGCATTTGTTTGTATGCAAATGTTCCTCAAGGACTGGTGAACATTGTTTTGGCTTAGTCTTCTGGTGCGATTCATATTTGGTTGTACCCACTATACCCATCTAGAAAACTGTAATAGCGATGCCCTGCTATAGTGTCCAAGACTTGGTCAACAAATGGAAATGGGAAGTGATCTTTGAATGTTGCCATATTTAATAGCCTAAAGCCTATACATACTCTCCATTTACCTCCTTTTTTCGATACGATTACAAGAGGACTAACCCACTTGCTCTCAGCAATAGGGTAAATGAACCCAGCCTTGAGAAGCTGCTCTATCTCCTCTTTCACTATTTGTTTTAACTTCGGGTTCAATCACCTTTGGGGTTGCTTGTGAGGTTTCATGAAGGGGTCCGTGTAAATCCTATGCTATCATATCCTAGGATCTATTCTAGTTAGTTCAAGGTATGACCAAGCAAAGGCTATTGACCACTTGTTTATTACCTTCAGCAAACTTTCTTTTTGCTTGGGTGCGAGCTTTGCATTGATGATTACCAGTTTTCTGTTTTTAAGGGTCATCTATTCCAAATCGGTGGGCAACGGTTTTAAATCTAGGGGCTCTTGTTTAAACTTCTTAGGAATCTCCAACTTCCCCCAATTAGTGTTTTCAGAGTTAAGGGCTGGAAGTTGGCAATGGACTTGCTCTAATATGTCTGTGCTTTCAATGTAAGCACTAGTTATCCCCTTAGCTAGTTCCATGTAGGTTGTCAAGTTGCTCTCTTTATCAGCCATCAGCCATTGGGTGTTTTCTTGTCATGTGTCTGCTACATATAGGCACTTTTGTATGTCAATATCCTATGCACACCGATTGCATGCAGGTAATGTTAAGCTTCGCATCACCCATGATTTCTACACGCAATGACACCCTATGTCACTATATGCAATGCATGGAACTCTCTTCCTCTCAATCTTCCCAAAAGTATTTTTCTTGGATATTTCTAGGGAAAGATTGTAGATTCCTAGGTATGCATTGATTGTACTTAGCCATGCCCTTCCCATTATGATTGGGAAATCCCCTCTGTCATTGTTTATTTGGATCACCAGGAAATCAACTGGGTGTGACCAACCACCCACGGTGGTAACAATGTCCTCAACTTGTCCCAAAGGAACGGTGATGGACTGGTCAGCCAACGCTAAGCAGATATTGCTCTTCTTGAGTGGAGGCAGGTTCCAAGTTTTATACAATTCTTGTGAGATTAAGTTGACTCTAGAGCCTGAGTCAAGGAGAGCCTTATGGGGTTCATTCCCAATGACTTGGAGATATACTAGGGGGACCTTGGGATCGGATAATTTCTTGGGAAGGTGGCCTACTTTAATCCAGTCGGTAATGGTATGTGTTAACATAACCGTGTGCATTGGGCACAATTTTCTATTTGAAGGGGGTCTGAAACTTTGTTTGGTATGGTGGTGTTTAGATGTTCAACTGCTTGTGAGGGTGAGGGCTTATTTGGATTGTTGGTCCTGAAGAAGGATCTTTTCGACATAACATGGTTAGGACCAACTAAGGGTGGAGGATTGGAAGCCCTCGTAACATTGGGTTGTTGTAGTTGAGTAGGAAATGCCTTTGCATAGTGGCCATCTCCCCCATGACTGAGTGGAAAGGGAGAGATCCAAAATAATGAGTGCCTATTTGAATTTCTAAGAAGTGTCCGACTTCTCCCAATTGATGATCTTAGATTAAGGGGTGGAAGTTGGCGACACTCATATTCCAATGTGTCTATGCCTTTGTTGTTGGCATGGGTTAGTACCTCAGTTCGTTCCATGCATATTTGGTTGCTCCTTCTAGTAGCTGTCAACCACGAGGTGTCTTCTACTGGTTGTGTGGTTGCTACATACATGCATCTTTGTCTCAAAGTTTCAAGGGCACACCTGCTGCATGGAGGCATTTCCTCCATGTCATCACCCGATGAATCACTATATGTGATGCATGGAACTTTCCTCTTCTCGATCTTTTCATAAATATTTATTTTAGAGATTTCCAAAGAAAGATCGCAGATCCTAAGGCATGAGTCTACTGTACTAAGCCATGCCCTTCCCATTATAATTGGGAAGTCCCCTTCGTTGTTGTTAACTTCAATCACTAGGAAATTAGTTGGGTAAGACCAACCACACACAGTGATAATGATGTCCTCCACCAATCCTAAGGGAATGGTGATGGACTGGTTTGCCAGCTCTAGTTGAATGTTGCTCTTCTTAATTTGGGGCAAGTTCCAGACGTGATACATCTCTTGTGAAATTAAGTTGACTCCAGAACCTGAGTCAAGAAGAGCCCCATGTGGTTCATTTCTGGTGACTTGAAGGTAGATTAAGGGACTTCCAGGATTAGTTAGTTTCCTGGGCTTGATCCAGTCGGTTATGGTATGTGTTAACATAACCGTATGCATTAAGCTCTGTTGGACTGAAGGGTACTCCAAAGTGCTAGATGGTGGAGGAGTGTACATGGGCTTAACCACTTGTTGTTGCAAGATTTTGTCTGGGCTTTTGGTTCTAAATAAGGGTCTTCTCTTTTTATAGTTATCAAAACCAGTAGTAGGTTGAATATTTACAACTCTTGCAGCATGACGTTACTACAGTTGAGTAGGAAGTTCCCCTTGCATTGTTGGAGCAGGAGGTGTTATGGGAACTACTTGTGGAAGAGGTGTGGATGGATTTGGAGGATGGTGTGGGTATGGAGTGTCTCCCAGAGGAGAAGGAGTCCTTTTGAAATACTCCCAAACTTGGTAGTGACAGTGGGGAGTTGTGTGACTCATAGAGTCACTTGGAGAAATTGGCTGCTGCACATAATATCCATAAGGGTTAGGCTGCCAGTAAGGGTACTAATGTTTTGGCGATGGCATCCCCCATGACTGTGGGTATTGCCACTGCTGATGCTATCTGATGGGTTGTGGTGGAGTTCCACTTGGATAATATGTTAATGGTTGGTGGAATTGCCTTGGGTTACCTTGGGGATAAGGTAACCTACAGGGTGTTTGCCGTTGATTAAGTCTTGGATTAAGTGCATACATCCCAGACTCTTGTAGATGTGAGATGATTGAACAACATCCCTTAGGATGGTCATAGTGGCAGATCTCACATCCATCGTCATCGTTTGTGTCTGAATCAACAACCTCATTGGGGATAGTAATTTTCCCCATACCCTTGTTATGTGCAGGGCCTAAATCTCTTTGTTTTGTCTTACCTTTTTCACTACTTCATTCTACCTTAGACTCTTCTACAATTTTTAGGATAGTTTCAATTCTAGAGTCTAAGGAACTCCATATGTCATCTACCTTAGCCGCTATTTCTGTTGTTAACTTTTGAATTGGCAAGGTTTTCCTGTTCACTAACTCTTCAATTGGTGACTCATCCTCTTCATCGCAAAATTTCACTCCCTTCTTTTGAAGAGAAGGATCATGGTTGTATTCTTCCACACTTTCCCTCTTGCATAGATCCCCTTCTTTTTCTACTTGTTCCAACAAGTGATGAACTTCATGGACTCTAAGTTGTGATAGTCTCCCTTGGGCATAAGTCCTAAGGGTTCTTCTAGTCTCATGCCTTAGCCCATCTAAGATGTGGCAAAGTTGATCCCACTGTGCGTATCCATGGTCTGGGCAATGATGTAAAAATGTGTAGTAGCAGGCCATGGTAGTATCCAAGGATTCATGATTTTCTTGCTTTCATCCTTGGATCTGCTTATGCAAATTAGACACTCTGGAGTACATCTGATACTTATCATTGAAGAGTTCTAGCATCGTACTCCACCTCCTGATGGTTTTTGATTCTAAGGACTGGTACTAACTCTCTACTTCCTTGATGAGTGTCCTGGGAAATAACTTTAGTTTCTACCACTTATTTTCTATATTTTTCAAGGCACATGCATCGTGGAATGCCTATAGATGATGTTGCGGATCAGCGTTGTATCCCCCTTCAAATCGTGGGATGTTGTTCATGTCTAAGCGTTTGATCCGACTATCTTTTAAATGCCTTGTGGGAATTCTAACAGCCTTCGTTATGTCAAGCATACTTCAGGTTGCAAGTAGGGGTTCATCATGATCGTCTCTTTCATGAAGCCTATGATGTCTACGTTGTTCCCTACTTTTCCTTCGTTCATGCCCTTTTCCTCTCTCTTGACTCTCTCATCGAGGTCTCTTATTTTTCTTACCTTTATCCTCTTCTTTATGCTCGTGATGGTTGCACCCAGATGTGGAAGGAGAGGGTGAATGATGTGAAGAAGGGAAAGAAGAAGGAGAACCATCACCATGACGATGTTTCCTACCTTCTCTTCTGTTGCTCTAGTCTCAATCGTGATGACGATCTAAGTGCCTGTCCTTAGCATGAGTGGTTGTTCCCTCTGTGAATAGTTGGTGTTCACGGGCATTAGAACCAGGGTTATGTATCATTGATTGTAGGTTTTGATACCCAACCTTCTCACCATCATTAGGAGGGGGAACATCATTTGCTAAAGAACTTGTTATAAGGGGTTCCTCATCTCCTATTTCGCTAAGGACATGTGGACCTTTACTCTTCAATAGTGTATGTTGGCTCTCCTGCCTTGAGTCCCTCATACGTTGCAAAGCTATGGGATGGTAATCCCTTATGTCAAAATCACCCAGAACATATTCAACATAAAATTCTGTCATGCTAATCTGTGCCAAAGCACGGACAAGCATGTTAGGGACTGCCCGATCTGGGGTTAACACTATGTTACCATGCAGATCTCTCCAGCGCATCTGTTCATCTTGATGGAAGATAAAAGTAAAATTGGAAATATACTCATCGGGATGAGTATATTCCACCCTATATTGCTGAGGCACTGGCTAATTTAGGTTATGTGTTTTTGATTGCCGACTGTTTTGTGTATGGTCCTTAGGTGGTGAGTTGCTCTTATGAGAAGAAGACATTGTTATCAGTTTGCTAATTTACTATTATATAATTTTTTATCTTGATTAACCCGAAGGTTCGTTTAGGCTCCCAATGATGTGAGTGATATCCTTTATGTTCTATTTAGCGCACAAACACTTAGTCCCTGGCAACAGTGCTAATGATGAGTGGTGAGGTACCCCTACACTCAACCATATGAAACGAGCATAGCACGCATGATCCGATTGAACTCCGCAGACTAAGTGCCTACACACCCCATGGAACACTTGGGGTTAATCATTCGTTGTCTTCCCAGACTTGCTTGTGGTTGTCACGGTGTATGGTTAAGTAAGTTCGAGGTATATGATTTTTATGGTCTTTTATGTTTTATCTCCTATGCTATCGAGGTGAAGGGTTGGAGAAACTAACTAACTCTAACTAATGAACTAAGTCTAAATTACGTAGCATCAACATCTATTCCCACTTACCGTACATACCCTAAATTGATGCAACCATGGCTACCAAATGCTAATCGTTGCTGGGATCACCACGCGTAACGCATGTGCTCGAAGTGGTTGTACTGAGGCACTTAACTAGGAGGAAAGGGTTGAAAGAATCTAATCTAGCCTAAGTGTAATGAGAAGCCAATTCCTTGACTAACCGTACACATCTTGGTGCATGACTACCATTGGGATTACCAAGCATAGATCCTGGATATGCCACTGGGTTACCAAGTAGTCACACTTAGATGCTCGTAATCAAGTTGTACTCATACTGCGTTGCGATGAGCAGCCGATTCCTTGACTATCCATACACATCCTTAGATACTCGTAATCAAGTCATACTCATTCCGCATTCTAGGAGTTTAAGGGTAAGAGAGAGAGAAAGCAATAAATAACATTAAAATAAATCCTATTCCATGCACTACAAGGTTTATCTAGGAAGTTTGTCTTTATTTCTGTACATAACTTGTGTTCAGGTACAATGTTGCTAGAATAAAGATCCATTCACTTTAGGACTCCTACTGCAGGCACATGGAAAATATTCTATCTCTAGAGTGATCAAACTACCAGAGTTTCCCTACTTCTAGCCTAGGATGATGAAACAAGGGAGAGCTGCCTCTTATTTATAAACTTGGCGGACCGTGATATTGCATACGCGATATTGCATGGGATGCGATATCGCGACGACCGCGATATCGCGTATCGCGTCTCATCACTAGTAAATTTTGATTCGTTTTATTATTAGACATATTAGATGTGTAAAAAAGAAGAGGTTATCAAATTTTTAAATATCTTTCTAACTACACCTAGAATATAGATCTCAACTTCAAGAGCTCATAGGTTTTTAAATGACATCAAATGGAGGTCATTATTACAAGTTATTATGATTTGAATGCTTAGTGCTCAAGATGACAACAAAAACTTCTCTCTTTGAAGTGAAATGATAAAAAATAACTTAGTGGTGCATGGTATTTATAGCATTTTTCTAGCACATTAATGTTACTACACCAATGAAGCAACATCAACTATGCGTCTTGTGTTAATGCACCTGCATTGACAAAGGTGATTTAAACAAATTTTTACAATATGATTTTTCTAAGAATTTTGGAGGATTTCTAAGCTGAATTTAAATCCAGTGAAAGATTCTATGCTATGAGATGATAAATAGGCCTATTAAGAAACTAACAAATGCTTAGGAAAGACTAAAATGATGAATTTGATGCATTTTGAAACTCAAAAATTGGTGAAGGATTACCATTTTTGGAGAGTACTGAGCATAAAATTGAATAAAATATTAAGGAAAATATATTCATAATTAAGGAAAAAGGTAGACTAGCTACTTCTATGATGTCCAAAAAAGTGTGGAACTGGTTAATGAATGAGATTCCCAATAGTTATACAAGTGGATCTATCCCAAAGCAAGATCCTATGTAAAATGACTTTGCATAATCACCTCACTAGATGTGTGTGGACACATAGGAAATTGGATGTAGATCATATCCTTATTTTAATACACATGCAACTGTCATAACCGAAATTCTAGACTATATTGGATAAAATCATTAAATTCATAATTATGCAAAGTAGTTAGATGAAATGAACTTAGAGGGGATTGTAAAAGTGGGATGAGCATGGTTGTAATGGATCCTCTATGTGTGAGCATGATTAAATTGATCAATATACTTATTCATTAGGATTTAAAACCAATTTTATACCTCTTATAGTAACATCACATTACATCATCCTGGGCCCATCATGATGGGACTAATGAACAAAACATCACTTAACAAGAAAAAGATCAAGAAACATAAATTAGAATTATTAAAAATAATTAATTAGTTATTGATAATTAAGTTATGGAACTTTGGTCATTAATTAGAGGAGAATCTTTAAGCATGGGCCACATGTCATTCTAGTGGTTTCCCAAGAATATTTTTTGTAGAAATTAATTAATTATTTAGTTTATTACCCTTTCCATAGGAATACCTTTAGGCATGAGTCACATGCCTTTCCAATAACATAATAAGAGAACAATTATTTTTTAAAAAATATAGTTTAAAAATATTTAAAGACATGTGTGGGAACATGCCAACATGAAGCTAGTAAGACCCAAGGTAGAAGTCTAAGGAATTAACAAATCTCTTTGATATCACATCCTTATTCAATCTGTAATGATGAAAAATTTTGGGTGTTGGAAATTGAGAAATCTTGTGTGAAATAGTTTTGACCTCAAGATCCATGAGCCTAAAGGATGTGAGGCACCTTAGATAGTCTTGTTGATCACCTAAGAGCTTAACGATCTATTACCAAATTTAGCCAAGCGAAGTAAACAAGTGATAAACATGCAAGCAATAGATTTAGCATCAAATCAGTGAGAAAATCAAGCATTAATATAGAAAATAAAAGAAATATGGTTGAAAAATAGTAAATTTATATTAAATCTATAAAATATGGATTCAAAAGATATAGATTTGCAAGCCTTAATGGCCTTCAAAGCATGAAACTACAAGGAATCCACAAATTCCTTTAAAATTAATGTTGGAAGATCTAGTGCATGGGTGACCGAGGTGTGTTTCATGGTTGTTGTAGATGCACCTGGCTAGCTAGATCTACATTAATATGTAGGCTACAATAAGTTCCTAATGCTCTTAATGATCAACATTGAGGAGAAATGGCTATGTGCTCTTTAGATCTCTAGATCTATGAAGGTTCAAAGCTCAAAAGTCTAAAAGTCCAAAGATTTAAAAGTCCTTGAAAATGACCTTGATTCTTGTTTATATAGACTGTAGCCTACTGTTTTCACATTAACTCTATTTTGGCAAGTTTCCCAACATTGTATGCAGCGTATTTGACATTTTAGAAAGAAGAGGTGCAACGTATTTTATATAATTTACACTAGATCTTGCAGATTGTTTTACATTATGAATAGAATTTATGTTGTCATAGCATAATTCAAAGTGTTTTTTTATGCTTCATGCTATGAATTACACTTTATATCATGTGAATACTTTGGGAATTCGATGAAACAAGGTTATGGGATAGATTTCTAAGGGGAAATAAAGGCATTTTGTTTGCTATCCAATTCAATCAAAATTGCATTTAAAATTTACATAGAAGGGGCTTAAGTTTTCCCCTTTGAGCCACTAGGCTTCCTTGTTTATAATTAAAATTTCTTTGAGGTGTTTTACAATCCTCTTTGTCCTTTTTCATTTGTTCAAGGTTTGATGAGCATGGATTACCTTTAGTTTTAAATGTAATAAAGATCATATTATTCCCATGATAAGGATCTCTTATTAATTGAATTGAAGGGATAGATGACATGATCTTATTACTTTGTATAGTTATTCCTTTAGTAATTTAATAGCATAGAATATAATTTCCACAATGAAGGTAATTCTTATACATAAGCAGCAATTTCATTAGCAAAAATATTAAAGTCATTTGCAACATAAAGGAAATGAATCAGGAAAAGCAAAAAATATATAGAAAAATTAAAAAAACATTATGAAATAGAAAAATTAATCACGAAATTGGAAAACTTATAAAAAGTGTAAAATTCCTACATAAAGTTTTCAATTAGAATGGGCATCTCCTCCATGACTAAGGTTTATGTTAGAGATACAAAAAATGAAATAGACTTTAGCAATAGTAGAGGTTGAGAATGATTTTGTGACGATATGATTCTTCTTAAATGATTTGATTTATTGTGTGTTGACTAGAATGACTTTTTATGGGCAATTAGGATGGTATATTTGTAGAGCATCAAAGTTGAACATGGAGTGGATTATATAAGATCATTTTTATAAGATTTGCAACTTATTACATTGTGGCACATAAGTGGAATTTCCATATAGGGCCTTATCATCTATTTTAAATTCTACATGGCTAATATTAACATAATGACGTTGCTTTTTGTACCCTTTATGGACCTTATTCAACATTAATTCTATCCTACAATTTTTATGCTAGAATAATGTCAAGTTCAATGTTAATTGCTTTGTTTAATGTATAAAGTTTCATTTTAATGGGTAATTTAGGTAACTTTTCATACACTAATTTGTATGGGAAATATCCTATGGGGATCTTGCATGTAGCGTGATATGTGTAGAAGCATCATTTAGTTTTGATTTATAATCCCTTTTATACTTGCTAATGGCCTTGTAAGAGTACATATAATTTTCCTATTCATTACTTTAGTTAGACTATTTTCTTGGGAGTAACAAGATGCTACAAATTTGTGCTTAACCCTTAAGTATTGAATTAGCTTTTTAAAGGTAACACTCATGAAATGGGTACCATTATTTAAAAATAAGTACCTTGGACACATTAAACTAATTTACTACCTATGGTTTAAATAATTTTGTGGTTATGGCCATGTGCAATTAGATACTATGGCAACTTCTACACACTTGGTATAGTAGTCTAGAGAAAAAATAATATAAGATTTCCCATTTTACATAGGTATGATGGGACTCATGAAATTAGTTCTTCACAAATTATATGGTTCTAGTAGTTAGATTCATTGTTGGGATCCTTCAAATCTTAATATCATCCCACTATCACATTAATATCTCTCATAGGATTTGGTGAATTAGTTGGGATCCTAGAAGAGTGTAGGCCAAATGTATCTAGTCATAAAAATTTTAATGGTTGTTCATCTTCTTGCATAATGGCCTCCACAAGGCTCTTTATAAATGTCTTAGAAAAGTTTTGGCTAATTATCTATAAGCACATACTAATGTACTAGGTCATCTACAAAAATTTTATAGAGTTTTCCCTCTATCTTTATATAGTTCTTAGGAATTATTATTTTCCATGCTTGTCCCATTTATTAGGAACCTCTTGCATTTTTAAGTATGTGAGATATTCATTAAACCATGGCTTTCCCACTTTACATGAAGCTATTGTGGCTTTGTTGAATAGTAATTCACATAGAATTAATTAGAAAGAGTTTCTTTAATAGCCTTATTATCCTACCATAATTGAGACAAATGATTTGCAACTACATTCTTGGTGCCTTTCCTATTAATTATTATAATGTCAAAATCCTGCAAGATAATTAGGCATTGAATAACAAAAGGGCTAACTACTAGTTTATTCATAAGAAACTAAAATACACTATGATCTATGCACACAAACACTTGATATTCAAGCACATAATGCATAAAATTTATGAGTGCATACATTGCTACCAACATTTTTTTTAGTTATGGTATAGCTTAGTATTGTACTTGTAATGCTTTTTCTTGTACAATTGATGTACTATGGATGTTTTTAATCATTCAACTACGTAAGCACAATCCCTAATACATGATTGGATGCATCTATCATGATGTAAAATGACTTAAACCAATTGTGGGCTTTTAGAATTGGTGTTTCTACAAGTTTCTACTCCAAAAGCTTAAAATCCTATTTGCATTCCTTAGTTTACTTAAATGATACATCGTTCTTTGTTAGTTCCACTAATGGCTTAGCAATATTAGATAAATTTTTAATATAGCATTTGTAATAACTAGTATGACTAAGAAATGACTTATTGTATTTGACTATTTATGGTTTTTGTGTAATTCCGTGGATAACTTTGATTTTCTTTGGATTAACCTCTATTCCTCTTTTTAATACATGGTGTCTAAGAATAATGTGATTTAGGACTGTCAAATGGCTTTTCTGCTAATCGAGCTTTGGATTTGTCTTTACATATTGCTCAAGAAGTTTCAAGATCAAATCAAAATCAAAATCATAGGTGAAGAATTCATTCATAAAGAATTCTATACCATTACCAATTTTTTAAAAAAATATATTAAGGATAAATCATTGAAAGATTACAATGGCAATGCATAGGTGAAAGGGAATCTTGTTGTATATGAAAGTTCCCCAAGGACTTATAAATGTGGTTTTGGTCTAGTCTTTGAAAGCTATTTGAATTTGATTATAACCACTTTAGTCATAAAAAAAACTATAATATTTATGTCCTATAATTGTATCTAACACTTGGTTAACAAATGACAACACAAAATGATCTTTAAATGTTTTCATATTTAATGATCTGAGAAATCAATGCACATCCTTCACTAGTCTTTCTTTTTGAAAATAATAGAAAATGGGCTCACCAAGTTACTATATGCTATAAGGTATATAAATCCTTTTTTCAAGAGTTTCTCAATCTCCTTCTTTACAAATTTCTTCAACTTGGGATTTAGGCTATGCTAAGGTCGGTGTTTTGGCTTGAGGGTAGGATCTATGTAGATTCCATGCTATCATATGCATGGATCAATCCTTATTATTTCACCATATAAATAAGTAAAACTATTAAGCACTTGTTGATTATCTTAAGTAAATTTCACTTTTGATCTTTCATAAGTTGAAAATTTATGATTACTAGCTTGTCATTTTCTAAGAACATATACTCAAGAGATTCCAGCAATAATTTTAGTTTAACAGGATTCAATTTTTTCTTCTATGGAATTTTCAATATTTCCCAGTTCATCTCTTTTTCTTGCATGTTTTTGCTTGAAAAAATTATCATCTAATATGTTTCATCTCATTCATCTTATCAAGATAGGAATTTGTGAGGGCTTCTCATATTTTTATGAAAATTAAGGACCGNTTTTACTTATTTATATGGTGAAATAATAAGGATTGATCCATGCATATGATAGCATGGAATCTACATAGATCCTACCCTCAAGCCAAAACACCGACCTTAGCATAGCCTAAATCCCAAGTTGAAGAAATTTGTAAAGAAGGAGATTGAGAAACTCTTGAAAAAAGGATTTATATACCTTATAGCATATAGTAACTTGGTGAGCCCATTTTCTATTATTTTCAAAAAGAAAGACTAGTGAAGGATGTGCATTGATNCATTTTAAGCTTTTCATCGATTATGCTAAGCCAAGCTTATTCCATGATGATGGGGAATTTCCACTTGTAGTTCTCCACATGAATTATTTTAGAAAATCAGCCAAATATGATTACTCATTAATGATGATCATAATGTTCTCTACTTGTCCTAGTGGAATAGTAATGACATGATCTACAAGCTTCAATCTAATCTTTCATTTCTTAAGTATAGGCAAGTTCCAAGCATTGTACATTTCTTTAAAAATTAAGTTCATGTTGGAACTTAAATCTAATAGATCTTTCCACAACACATTTCTAGAAATTTGCAAAAAGATTAAGGGGTAGGATTTATTGACTTCTTGGAAAGAGCAACTACCTTGATCTAATTGGTCACAATGTGAGTGAGCATGATAGCCTCAATATTTGCATTTTAGTTTGAAGGTAGTCCTGACTTGCTTAAAATGTTTGAGGATATTAATGTTAAGGTAGGATTTGTAGCTACCACTAGTTTGGATGAACTAAAAAATCTACAAAATGGATGCTCTTAAGACTTTTGGTTAGAATTGTATGAAATATCATCCATTTTTATGTTAATGATTCTTGTAGAATTTCTCTATTATGGTTGTGATGACATTTCACCTTGCATTAGCTAAGATGACACTAAAGGATGATGAATATGTAAATATTGATGATGCATTAGTGGTCGATGATAGGTATAAGGAGGTGAATTTGCATGAGGACTAGAGATTTTATGAAACTGTAGTGGGTAATAATAGTAGGAGGATGAATGTGTAGAGGTACCAATAGAAGAAGCAAGTTGTTGGATATAATATCCATAAGGATCAAGTTGCCTGAAAGAATACTATTACCTTCATGGTCTTATCCCTCATAACTATGAGTTTTGCCACTACTGATGATTCTACATCTTCAATATATGAACAAGCACATTTTTTCATCTTCATCAATAAGGAAAAGGATAACATAGCTTAGTACATTAAGCGAGTGTTTAAAAAATTATTATTTCTATTTTTAATTAAGTAATTATAAAAAATAAAAAATCACAAAAATTTCTAGTTATCTAGAGATTACTAATGTATTTGAATTTTTTGTATTTTATATATGATGTCTTAGCAAACATAAATAGTTCCTCTAATTAATAAAAAACTTTGTGGAAATAGGCTGAAGAAAATACATTCTAACAAGTTCACATACTAGTTTAGAAAAATGGTACAATTGTATTCATTATCTTACATTAAAAATGCAAATTTTTTATTTCACTATAATGAAATAATTTCAATAATATGCATGCATTTATATAGATAACACATAAGTAGTTGTAAAGTGACCAATCCTCTATCTTGAATTAATTGAGAGTCTTATTGTTTCTACAAAAATGTTCTTGTACCAATCAATAAGGATACCTCCATGGATCACATGTTTGTGTGTATGGCCCATAGCTATAAATGGTCTTTGGAACTATATAATCTTCAATATATAAATGATTGTAAAATGAAGGGGGTACAATTCACCAATTGAATATGGACTTAGCCTACCATCTAACATAGGATAGATAAGGGGGTGTAGTAGAATGATGATGAACTTAATGCTAAAACTGATGAAATATGGACAATGTATAATAAAATATAAGTCATGTAACCATGCTTAAAAAGCAATAAAAATAATGACAATAAAAGGAAAATAAGAGCAAGATATGCAGGAAAGGGTTTGAGTTTTCCTTCCTAGTAAATGAAAATGCTTAATTTAGTAAAAATGTAGATTTTGTCTCCTAGGAAGGAGTAAGTGCTACAAAGTATGGGGTACACACTATGAAGTAAAAATAATAATTATAACTTAATTTATGAGTAAATAAGGAGTTTAAACACTGAAATTTAGCTTTTTAGTATGTAGATCTAGATGGAAAATCTTCTAGCATTGCTTGGGATTGTTTCAAAATAGGGTTATTTCTATGAATAGTCCCATAGATGATGTTAGTACTATAGTAGATGATGTTGATGTTGGATTTGGAGATGTTGAAACTAGTCCTTGTGTCATTGATGACATAGGACATTGATGCAATGATGCTGATATTAGCATTAATGTGCTCACTTTTACCAAAGGTTACTTAGGCATCTAAACCAAGCTTGTGGATTGGAAGAGATGTTGGGATGACCAAGAAGCATGTAGGTGACATAGTGGATGTAGGTACTTATGCTTTTGATCTCTTGAAATTTAAAAAGTTTTCTATACCTCTAGAAATCAATCTCAAATTCATATTTAATTCTAGGATTTATAAGGTTAGAATTTTCAAATTTCACTCCAAGTTAAGTGTAGTTGATTGGAGTGCATTTTTGGAAATTAGAAGTTCATGTGCAAGGAAATGATGTTGATGATACATTATACTAATTAGCATCAGCACTTGCATTACATTCTCAACTTCCATTCCAAGATTCTAGAAACTACTATTGATACCTGACCTAATGCTAAACATGTTGTGATGATTTCAAACAAATGCTGAGGATCACACATGGTTTAAAACTATAGTTGGAAAATAAAATTGTGTTGTATGTTGCAGATTTAACTAAGGTAAATGACACTAATGTTGATGTTAGCATTGTCTAGCCATACTTAGAAAAAATGTACTAGTTCATATCTTCTGAAACTTGCTGAAATTATCAAAATTAATGCCTATAATCTCAAAATTAATGTAAGTTAATCATTGAGGTGAAACTAGAATTAGAGGATAAGTTTGGGTATAGTAATATAATGGTGAATAAGTTAAGTGATGTTGACACTAGCTTTAGTGTTACCCAACATTACCTATATGACACTAATTTGTTTTTTTATTTTTGAAATTGCTAGGAGCACCAAAATTGATGCTCATATATTGGATCATGACTAGGAACATCTTTTGGGGATCCATGGAAGCTTAAAACATGACTTATGATGATGATTTTGGGGTGTTTTGATAGCCTAAGTAGTTGAAATAATTTGAAAATCATACTTGTTCTAGTTGTAAAAATAAAGAAAAGTGGATATAACATTGCTCTTTCTTGATGAAAATTGCTAAGGTGTCAAAGGAGGATTCACTAAGAAGAAGATGGATGATGATTTAGTAATGGATGATGAAAAGAGAAAAAAGTAGGATGAGGGGAGAATTCTAGGATATCACTAATACACTAGTTATGAGGATAGTACTATGGAAAAAAAGAGGGTCATGTATAAATTCCACATACATAATGATCAAAAGGATGCCATTACTAACATTCACATCATGTTCCACTTAAACTCTTAATGCATCCTCATTAAAATAGAATATAATTTCTTAATTATTACTAATGTGTTGATGGAAGGAAGAGAATGAGGTAGGAGGAGAATTTAGAGGAGAAATAGAGAAGCATAAGAGAGAAGAGATGAAGTATAAAATTTAAAAATTGAGAAAGCAAGAAAAGAGGGAAATAAAAAAGAAACATTGTGTATATGCCAAGTTAAGATGCTATGCCACAGAAATGGGGCATGACTAAATCCCATACTCTAATGATATAGATTAGCTAATAGATTGATCATTTCTTTCCCTACTCCACTCAATTTGAACACATCTTCACATGGAGTAAAATTAGGAGAACACTCGTTACTCTATGCATGAGACATATTTATTGATAAACATCCTCACCATGGTATGTTGATAGAAATAAATGTTAGTAGAATAATACAACTAGAGATTAGGAAGAATATAAAATGTTGCATGGGAGAAATATAGAGGAATGATAGTATAAAATAGATAAATAGAGGATGAAAACAAAGATAGAGAGTATATAAAAAATAATGTAATAAGACACAAGTAAAGTAAGGGATAAGGATTAGATTGAACCTAATAATATTATATATATATATATATATTAAAATGTAGTACCTCTTAAGATATGCTTAGCTTACAGGATCTTGGTATTGATTCCTACTTAAATCCATTAAATATTATGCTCCATTACTAAGATTCTTGATGATGTTATAGGGATNTCTTAATTATTACTAATGTGTTGATGGAAGGAAGAGAATGAGGTAGGAGGAGAATTTAGAGGAGAAATAGAGAAGCATAAGAGAGAAGAGATGAAGTATAAAATTTTAAAATTGAGAAAGCAAGAAAAGAGGGAAATAAAAAAGAAACATTATGTATATGCCAAGTTAAGATGCTATGCCATAGAAATGGGGCATGACTAAATCCCATACTCTAATGATATAGATTAGCTAATAGATTTATCATTTCTCTCCCTACTCCACTCAATTTGAACACATCTTCACATGGAGTAAAATTAGTAGAACACTCGTTACTCTATGCATGAGACATATTTATTGATAAACATCCTCACCATGGTATGTTGATAGAAATAAATGTTAGTAGAATAAGACAACTAGAGATTAGGAATAATATAAAATGTTGCATGGGAGAAATATAGAGGAATGATAGTATAAAATAGATAAATAGATAGATAGAGGATGAAAACAAAGATAGAGAGTATATAAAAAATAATGTAATAAAACACAAGTAAAGTAAGGGATAAGGATTAGATTGAACCTAATATTATATATATATATATATATATATATAAATGTAGTACCTCNTGCTTATGCTTCTTTTCAAGAATGTCTAGCTCAACACATCAAATTTTGTAATTTCACATGTTTGTTATCCAATTGTTTAAGGTTTCTTAAAGAGACCACACATCTACCTCCACTAGTAAAATTGGTTTATATTCATAGGTAAGCATGAATGGGGCTTCACTAGTTACATTTTGGAAAGTGGTTTAGTAGACCCAAAGTGCATAAGATAGCTAGACATCCTAGTTTTGTTGGAACTGGTCAACCATGGTTTTGAGAAAATGGATGAGAGATTTTTTGGTTGACTTAGCTTGAACATCAAATTAGGAAAAACAGGAAGATGATAATGACTAGATAACCTAATACTAACAAAAAAAATTCAAAAACTCTTTTCTCTATAATGAGGTCCATTTTCGTTAACAATGTGGAGGGAAATACTAAAGTAGGTGATGATGTGATCTAAAATAAAATGACAAATATATTTGAATGTTACAGATTTTAAGGGAACAGCTTCAAACAACTTGGTGAAGTACTTTCTAGGTATCAAAAGAAATTAATAACTCATAGAAGATAAAAGAATTAATAGAACCTATGAGATCTAGCCCCCATTTATGGAAGGGTCATACAATTTCTAAGATCCTAAGCTCTTGAGATGGTACATAAATAGATGGAGCATATTGTTGACATATATCATAAATTTTAACTATTATATGTGTATCCTTAGACATTGTGGATCACTAGTAACCTAGCAAGATGATACAAGCTACAAGAGACCATAATCTAAAGTGATCATCACATACACCTAAATGTACTTATTTCTTCATTATCTAGGCAAATATAAAAGAATATCTAATTTAAACATATGACATAAAATACCAAGATTAATAATACAAAAATATTTAGAACATTTAACGAGAGCATATTTTTGTGATAAAGATAACTTTTTGGAAGTCTTTTTGGTTTACAAGTATTTTATGATGTCATAGTATTATTCATCTTCTTTTAAGTTAACTAAGCTAATGTGTTGTGTATCTATGAGAGTTATAAGATATAGTTTGTATTGAGTGAGATAAAATATCTTGAAGGAAAACAAGATTTGTAAGAAGAGAAAAAGTAGTGACTACATTTGCAAGCATGTTTTCTAAGTGATGAATGTATATTAATAAATATTTTCCAAACTACATAATAATCTTCTTAGCTAAGTTAAGATAGGGTTGAAAGTGTTCAAATTTACAAGCATATTCATCATTTACTTGATGTATAACTAATTGAGAATCACCATGAACAAAAACCTCTTGATTCCTAAGTGGATTACTAGAAGAAAATCTTAATTATTATCATTGTATTCAACAACATTATGAGTGCATGAAAAATGAAATTTACAAGTTTGATAGATAGGATATATATGTTTGTAATGAAGGATGCAAGACATGCTAAAACCTTGGGTTCTATGGATATCAGTAAAATACAAGGATGAATTAAAATTCTCATGTGTTAACATTGTAGTTGGGAGAAGCTTGGTTTCATTCTCAACTAGATCCTCTACAAGAGGTTGAATAGTTATAGTAAATGGTTGCAATAATGGGATTTATGTGAGAAGGTCTATTGGGGCTTGATCTTTGATAGAGTGTTGAGAAAGGCATGATAAGTCAAACTTCATGAGAAGTGTTTTTCATTTTTCCATGTAGTTGTTATCATAGGATTTGGAAGAGATAGAGCATAAGATATTATCTTAGCTTATGACATGAATCCTTATTCCTAGTGGGTATTATTTCCATTTTTTAATAGTAAATATATGGTATAAATAAATTTTTTCTATATTTATATGTCATGTTTCATAGTTTGAGAAAGAATGAGAGATGTAATAGATGGAAAGATCTACAACATCTTCATGTCATTGGTAAAGCATGATCACAATGGAGTGATTAGATTTGAAGATATAAAGGTAAAACAAAAAATCAAGTTAAGGGAGATGAAGCATGGTAGGATTAGTAAGGGAGTTCTTGAACACATCAAAGGCCTTTTGAAACTTCAAGTCCTAGTTGAAGGCCATGAATGTTTTAAGCTAATGGAATAAGAAATGAAATTGGTGAGTAGGATGCCTATGAAATGACATATTTTTTGAAGGAAATCTTATAGTATGAACATGTTTTTAAGGTACTTAGGGGGTGTAAGATCCAAGATGAATTTTAATTTGTTAGGATCTATTAGTATTCTATTGGTTGAGACCAATAATCCTAGCATCTTATCTATTTCTATGTCAAAAATGCACTTTCTGGGTTTAAGTGAAGATTGTATTGATTGCATCAGGGTAAGAGTAAGTCAAGATTGATGAAATAATGAGAAGCTTGTTCATATGTTACTCCAGCATTCTTAAGCTTGAAAGGCATTTTTTCATAACAAAAAGTTCCTCATGGAGTCATAAAAGTTATGAAACATTAATGTTTGGGGTTAATTTATATTTGGTTGTGCTTAAAAAACCATCCATAAAGAAAAGTAAAGCATGATCCATTGTTGTGTCTATGAATTGATCAATGTTGGGTAATGGAAAGATATTTTTTAATATTACATTATTGAGATCACAAAAAATAATACATATTCTAATGACTCAAATCTTCTTAGGAACAACTACCATGTTAGATACCTAGTTTAAATAACTTACAAGGCATATGTAACTTATGTTGTGGAGTTTGGTGATCTGTTACTTAATAGGTAAGGCTAAATTAGGTTTAATTTTTCTAGATTTTTATTTGATATCTTACCCTTCTCAAGAATGATGTTATGTTAGACTAAATATGGGTTTAAGCCTAGCATGTCATTATTTTTCTAGGTAAACATAATAGGAGTTTTTTGTAATATAGCAAAGATTGATTTCCTAAGGGTTTAGGGAAAGTTTCCCTTTAGTAGGATCTTTTTATCATTTCTTTTGATTAGTTGTGGTAAGTTTGAAAATGGGATCATTGATTAAGGTTAGCTTTGGAAATTAAGTCATCTTTAGTGATATTAAGGGATGAGACTAGTGACTTTAGTGATTTAAATGAAGATATGTAACTTAATTTACTTAGTGATATGGTTGTGGGTCCCATGCAAAGCAAGTGATTTTCACAACAAGTTAATGATGATGAGATCCATTACTTGCAAGGGAGAAAGGTAAGGTTATTACTACATAAGAGAAAAATTAAAATGTGTAGTTTTAAGAATTGAAATGATGAAATTTGATTAAGTTTAATAATTTAAATGATAAAAAATGATTATTTTTGATACTTTTTTATAGTTTGAAGATTAAGAAAAGGTTGGTATAGTTAGAATAAGTTCTAGATGTACATAAGTTTAAAACAACCTAGTACTAGGGTTTAGTCTTGGAAGTTGATTTGATTTTTGGTAGGTGATGTAGCGATGTGGGATGATGACATGATGATGCAGAAATTCACCTTGTATTGCATTACATAACATGTAATTCAAGAATGAAAGATAAAGTAGGGGTGAATTAAAACATATTTTTTCATTTTTAAGCTTTATTCCTTTGGAGCTTTTTAGTGAAGAAGCACAACAATGCATGGATGAAGGATAACATAAGGTGAAGAGTAGGATGGGATCCATGATAGACATGAGGGTAGGATGTAATGGATGCTAGGAAAGAGCCAAAGATATCACTAGTGACATTGAGATAAGTTTTGAATTTTTATCCTTCTCAATTTTCATTGTCTTTGGTAAGGACTTATATGAGGAAAGTGAGGGTTTTGGTGGATATGAAATTAGTGCAAGTAATGGCTGTGGCCATGGGCATTAAGGTGCCTATTGTAACGATGGTGCTAGGCATGTACCACATGATATGTATCATGGAATTGGACATCGATAGTTAGGAGAAGGATAAGGTAAGGATGCTAGAGTGTATGGCAGATGTTGTGGTGTAGGAACACCTCTTTTGATTCCCTTGTGTTTTTCCTACAAGTTGTTTTTAGAGGTTTTTGCACTTGAAGGAGACTTGGATGAGTGTGTCCTCTGTTTGTGTGTCTTCTTGTGTTAATTTTTTATGATGAAGATTCTTGGACATTTTGGCATGTTTAAAGATGTTTTTGGCTCATTTTGATAACTTTAGGGGGTTTTAGGATCTATGGGGAATTTTTTGGAGGCATTCTGAGGTTCTAGGAATCAAAACGAGCATTTTTATTTTTGGCACATATAAGATAGATGTCTAACTAGAAAGATAGACATCTTACCTTATACGTCTAATCAGAAGTATAGACATCTATGGATCAGAGCAGATGTCTACCAAAAATAGTAGACATCTTACCCTAAAGTAGGGCTTTCATAGTAGATGTCTAAGAAAAACCAAAGACATCTAAGATGGTGAGGGAAAAAGCTTTAATGTGGCATTTTGATTGGAAAACATCAGAAAGACTCTAGATCCTTGTGAGAAACATTTAGGAAGGCAAATAGAAAGCTTCCTAGGGTTTGGAATCTCTATAATTATGTATGTATCCATATGTGAGAAAAGGGAAGAGCTTGTATGCAAGGAGAGAGAGCTTGTATGTAGTAGGAGTGAGGGAAAATGCTCTTGAGAGTGGAGAGCTAGGTAAGAGAGACTAGTTGATGACATTAGATGAGTGAAATAGGTCATTGTAGCTCCAAGATCAGCTTGTGTTGTGTTGGTGTATGTGTTCTATTCTCTTGTATCTTACTTGTGAGTTGAGATCTTAGTCTTGGGTTGTAAAAGAGATTTCTATTGTTTGTGTCTTGCATTGAGAACAATGATTATGTGGTTGTAGAGCCTCATGCTTTGCAATATTGTTTAGGTGTGATAGGTTTTTGGATGCTTGTGGGTTGTGTAAACCCTGTTGCAACCTTCTAATAAATTAATTGAATGTAGCTAGTTTTCTTTCTTTCTAGCAAATAGCTTTATCTTTACATAATATTTGGATTTAATGCATTAAAGGTGATTTAATTATTATAGTGAACCTACTCCATGTAGGCAATGAAACCATGATCATATCCAAAGCAAACATTTACACCATGTAGGCCATGAAATTCTCTAAAATCTATCATTTCACGGGTGATAAGTATAAAGGTTTATTCCATAGTGACCTATAGGATAACATAGGATAAACGTGGTGGAAGGATCTAGATGTGTGGTATATGACATAAAGGCATAGACATGTAATGCATGATAGGAGGATGCATTGGATGAGAGGGAAGAAGAGTGCAAGTGCAAAAGGCATTATGAGGATTGCGATAGTGAAAGAGGGGATGTAAACAAGCATAAGTAAGGGTATTCTTGGTAGCAAAGAGAATTTGATCACATGTAATAGCCCAAGGCTACTTGTGCATGATAGGAAATTGGCTAGGGTGGCTCATGGCTGGTCATAGTTATAAGGGATCAGTTGCATTAGTGTAAGTCTAACAGTAGCATCCTTGCATGCATGCTAGTACATACACAACCATGCCTCTTTTTTATTGTTTAAAAAATTAAATTTAAATAGAGGGAAGTGTGATGAGAGTGGAAAACATGTATCTTGCATTGATAAGTCACCAATGCACAAATAATACATGCATGTAGGTGTGTGATCCAAGGTCAATGAAGCATGATTTTACTATCTTGGAAGAGGGCTGGAATGGGAAACTGACATGTATGTTGGGAACACATGAAAGATGTGGGACTAGTGTGCCTTTAGTGTGAATGTGTACACAGGTGCATGTAGTAAGGCATCATTCTAGAAATATGTTCTATTTTTTTAAAAATAAATTAAAATAAAAAATTAATTTTATAGAGGGAGATGAGGAAAATGACATGTCTCATGCACAAGGTGTGCAGTGCTGGTACATGGCCTGCTTATGATAAGGCACTACACTTGGTATGTCTTTGTTTTTTATTATGAAATTATTTAATTATTTTATTATTTATTAGGAAAAAAAGGGGGTGAAGACAATGCTTACCTTAGGCATGTGTGTATCACGTGGGTCTGGTGTGCCACTAGTATGGTTGTGTGCATATATGCATGGCTCAAGTGTTGCAAGAGGTACATGCTCTTCTTTATATATATATATAAAATTATTTTTAAAATTTAATCTTAATTAAATAATCAATGAATATATGAATTTTTCATAACCTAGGATAGATATTGGGCTTGATGAATGATATTAACATTAGCATCAATGTCATCTATGTGGATTAAGGAAGGAGAAAATTGACTAAGTGCTAGGTAGATGAGATGCAATAAAATGACTATGTGCTATGTAGATGACACTAATGCTAATATTAGCATCATTTCATGACAATTTCTATGACTTAACATTTCACAACTAATGAGTCGTAGTTGATTGGACCATGTCGACACAAATGCATCGACACAATCCCATTGACACATGTTTTTCTTTATTGTCGCTAGGACTTTGTGTAATTGTAGTTGTTACTTGATGGTGGTTTGTAATATAGTGTTATTTGATTGCTAATTTTTGAATTCTATCTTTGAATTTTGATGTTAATAACTGACACATGGTTTCTTTTCATGATAACAAGCAATGACTCCACATCATCCACCAATCCATGTAACTCTATGATGTTCCCTTATTTAGGAAATATGAGTTCCTTCTTAAATGAAACTTTTAATGAACTTGTGACCTTGGTAGTTTCCAAACTTGGGAAGGATTAAATGAATAGACAAGGATGTGACTTCAAGGGGATTTGATGCTCTTTATACTTACCTATCCTCTTGCGTGCATGATTGTTTCCATGGATTTCTCATTGTTTCGATGTCAACCAATAATAGGAAGCTATGTCTTTGCATGGTGTGGTTTCCATCAAAAAATTCAAAAATCCAAAAAAGAAGAAGCAATAATGGAAATTCAAAGTAGATCCTTTAGAAAAAATAATGGGCTACATGCACTAGTTATGGAACTAGAAAGACATGTTACTCATACCTGAAGATCCCCTCTAAGTAAGACCCATCTCACTTTTTACTTCTCTTTTATTTTCTTTTTGGAATGATGATTAATCTTTCTTTTATTTTAGGGGGTGGACTAGTCTAAGAGTGTTAATGAAAAGTCATTTAAAGTGGTTGGTTTTAATTTGAATTAAGAATGAATGTTATCAAGTCATATTAACCACAAAATCCACAAGGGACTTCATGTGACCATGATATGAGATTCCATTTCACACTCTACTTCATTTTCCTATGCTCCTCATAACTCACCTCACTACCTTTTCTCATGTTCATTCAATGTCTTGGTTTGATATAGTCAAAATTCTTCAATGTTTTCTTTGGTGATTTGGTCCTTAACTAATCATACTCATTAATCATCCATGGGACCCACAGACTTCTTGGTTTGAGGACATGTAAAGGCATTAAGGGCATGAGCTTACTATGGGGAGGACCCAATTACATACACCTTAGTTAGGTTGGTTAAGTTCCTCATCCCTTAGGCATGTTTACATTCAAATCTTTTGTGCTTCATATTGGTTATGTCCATTTGTGCACTCCATTAAAATTCTCCAAGAAAAATCTCCATTTTATGAAAATTCTTGTACTCTTCAAGCATGTCATCATGTTTTAGGCTTCTTTGGATCCATTTGGATTTAAATTTTATTGAAAAAATCCTTGTTGTTCCCTTAGTTTTTAAGTGCAAGAAATTTTGGTGAACAACTACGATGACATGACCCCATCGATGCAATAGAAAAATTATATATATATATGCATCCACACTTAGCCGATTTTGCAAAATTTTGCCTCAAACTGCCAAGGAGTTTGTTGAATTTTCTAAGCTTGAAGTCTTATAGAGCCCATATCTCATAAATTTCTTATGTGATTAACCCCATTCTTTAGTCCTACAATTATCGGAGGTGAGCTTTAAATTGTGGGGATCACAAATCTTAGGTTTTTGATGAACTTTTTTTTGAATTTTTTCTAACTTCCACAAGGTTTGACTAATAAAATAATATTCAAATCACTAATTCATAGGAGTTAAACCTTTTTGACAAACTTTGGTAGCCATTTAAATGAAATAATAAAAAAATAATATTCAAAGAATCAAATTTGCCATGCTCACAACTTAGCTAAAGTGTAACAAACCAAGCAAGACTAGATACCCAAGTGTTCAAAAGTTACACACCAAATGCTAATCTTTGGCCATGTTGCGATTATAGATGGCACCTAGACCAAGGGACAAACATCGATAGGAGGCGAGACCATCCAAAACAAGAGAAAAGTGGCCCAAAACTAGAAGGGGTCAACAATCGAAATAACCCCATGAATAAGCAAATTGAAATGCATGCAACGGGACCTCTTTGGGAGGAGCTCGAAGTGGAATCTATTTGATAGATTCCTAAAGTTGAAATAGAGCAATCACACTGAGATGGGGCACTAAGACCAAGGCCAAACCTTGAGGTCACATTGATAGATGCCTACCTTAGGCAAAAAAAGGCTAAGAATATTTAATGTTTGGTTCTCTAAGAGCTAAACTTTGGTACCTTCTTGGACTTTGCCCTAGAAGATGTTAGAATGCAATTGTAGAGTTCTCCCATGTGGCCTATTCTTACCTCTAGTGAAGAACAATACACGGGAGAAGCATATCTCTTTTGGAACAATAGGTAGGCTAATGCCACTATGGAAATCAAGGACATTAGTGTGTCCTACTCGATGGAGGCCATCTCTCAGGCCCTTGGGTTCCCACAAACTAGGGCAACCTTGGTAGAAATCTTAATAAAAGTAGATCCAAAGTTAAAGAAGAAGAGTGCAATAGTATTATGGAATTGACCATAAGGAATATGGAGTACTCACAATGGTAGAACATGCATACTTGAAGATCATGGCCTACCACCTAAATTCAATGATGAGGTGAAGTAAGCTGACAACCTTCTCTACCTATGTGTGTGTCGCTCTAAGTAAGAAATTTCCTATCAATCTCCCACAACTAATCTATCTTGAGATAAAAAAGTGCTTCAAGGAAAACAAGTGTGGGAGAAAGGCACTCCCCTTCCCGTGCCTAATTCACAAATTATGCAAAAGGGAAAGAATAACCCTTTACTCAAATGACATTCTTCAACATGCTCCTATTACCTCTTGGGTAGAAATGATGAAAGATAAAGTACCTACCAAGACATAACAAGAGGAGCAACCATCATTACCACCTACTCATGAAACAACACCAGAGGCTTATGCTAGTAGGAAGTGCATGTAGAAACTTATTGAGCAACTCTTGTAGCAGCAACAGGTAGGACTGAGTGATGATCACTCTATCTACCAACCAGTACTAAGACATCTAACCAAGGTTACTTGTACCATTATTTGGTTGGAGGACATAGTGCCAATGTTTTCTACCCAATGAATGAAGGTGTCCATGTGCTCGAATCCTAGTGGCTGGGAGGTAATAGTGTCCATTTTAGGATAGCAACAATTTCTAGAGATATTTGGAAACACCACTACCTTCTTAGTGTGCTTGGAGGAAGGAAATGGAGTAACTATCTTGGTGATGCAACACCAAGGACATGAAACAGTGGTTGAGGTGATGGATGAAAAAGTGGGGGAAGCACTCAACATTCCTGTGGCATCTATGTTGTTTATTGCTGCACTCAGATATGTGTAGACATTTGTAGGAGTAGCAAGTGAGAGATTCTATGTAGCACAACATGAAGAATTTTTGGAATGATTAGTGGGGACTACAAATTTAATTTTGGAGGTCTTTGACCTTCTAGATGACATCACTACAACCCAGTTAATCCTTTTGGAGGCTAAGGGAAAGTACCACATTACCAATGTAAAACTAGAGGTAACCACAACTAAAAATCAACACTAGCTTGCTGAAGTTCCAGAACTAAGAGCCTACCTCATTTATCCCACAGGTCTTGGCTAGGTAATGACTAGAGATGAAGCTTTTCTATAGCTTTAGTAAAAACTTAAAGTAGGAAAAAATGCCAAGGAGACAATGGTCTTTAATGAGTCCATAACAGCAACAATGGCTTACAACACTGAGGAGAGCTTATTAGAGATTTGTAAGGAGAATGAAATTCTAACCAAGGATAATCATTGCCTACACAATGTTGAGCTCCAAAAAGAATAGATGGTTGAATACATGAGACAACAACTAGGGTAGCTTGCCAAGGTACCCATGAACTTGAGGATGTTTGCAGTAGAAAATCGTAATCTCTCGATGAAGAAGGTCCATGCTCTTCATTAGAAATATACAATTGAGATTGCTACCTCGAAGAATGAGGCCCTCAAATTTGAAAGAATCAAGAACCAGTATAGGGACTAAGTTGGCCTTCAAAAAGAAATCAATGAAAATGAGATCAAATTGGCAAAGGCAAAAGTCAATGAGGCCCTCCAATAGCTCCAACAAGGAGGTGATGTGTGATAGCTCATCTTTGATGGAATGAACACGTACAACAAGGTAGAAATCTACCTTAAGTAGCTATAGATAAAGGAGATGACAAAGTACATGGAACTCACCAACCTCTATTACACAAACTTACCAATGATGACTGCTAGGAGGCCATGGTTAGAATTAGAGAAGGAGGTGGCTAGCTCGTACCTGTTGTATGAGGCCATTTTTAAGCATTACAAGGAGACAAAGTAGAAGCTAGAAACTACTAATGCTAAACTTGATGTTCTCATAGAGCACTTCACCAATAAATAATTAATAGCTAAGAACTTGGCCTACAAATTGAGTGACTACTAGGAGCTGTAAAGAACTATCAAGGCATTTGATGTCAAACACAAAAAATTCATAGCCTTGTTTGTCAATGTGAAGGAGTTTTTCCCTACAATGCCCTATTCATGGGATGTTCTCATACTGGCCCACATTAGTGATGTTGCGTGGACTGTGTACAATCCTTAGAGTAAGAAGGAGAAGACAAAAGCATTGTTGGATGCTTTTTGTCTTCCATTAGTAGTTGTAGATATAGCATGATAACCACAACCACCATAGCCTCAACCACAATAGGCTCAACCACAATAACCACATGCATCAAAAGCAAGAGAAGGTTATTTGGCACCTTAGGAACCTTCACTTATTGGGACTGTTTTATTTTTCTCTTCATCTTCAAGCCACTAGAGGGATTTGCTATTATTTTTTGCAAAGGTGTTTAATTTTGTTGTCATGAATATCAATGTTTGTAAAAGTTGTAAATCTATACACTTGGACACTTAGTGTTAGTTTTAGTTAGTATGTGTTAATTAATCAATAATCCCATAAAATTTTGTAAAGAACTTATTCCTCCTTTTGTTCACTTGAGAATCGATTGTTATTTAGTGGTGGGGGTATGATGAGTTGAAATTGATTAGACTACATTGATGCAAATGTGTTGACATGATCCTTTTGACACATACTTGTTGACTGATGGTTTGATGCATTGACGTATATATGTTAACACATTGTCTAGTCTTGCCTATATAAATGCATGCACCCACTGAATTTATGACATTTATTCATTCATAGCTCAGTTTAACTCTTGTAGTTTTTTTATTAAAGAGTTAGAGTATTTTCTAATTGTTTGTAGTAGGAGTTGAGAAGTGTATAGATCTTCATTTGAGCACTGATGTATCTGGACACTTCAACATGAATGGAAATAAAGATGAGCTTTCTTGATAAACCTTGTAGTACTTAGAGTTAGCATAATGTTTCCTTAATGCATTTATTACTAATAAGTAGCAAGGTACCCTTAATGAATCACAAGTGTTTATGCATGATCTAATTGAATTTTGTGGATGGGACTAGTTGTTGCATTTAGATCGCTATGCCTTCATCACAGTTCGTTGTCTTCCCACTTAAACTAATGGTAGCTTTGTCACATATGGTTTAGTCCAAAGTAAGGCATATGATGTTGTCTAATTATATGCTACTCCTAATGGTGATAAAGAGATAAACTAACTAAGCTAATGAATAGTGGAAAATAAGATCTAAACTAGCCTAGCTAGCCTAACACAAGTACTTGTCCCACTTTACTGAACACATATAGTCTTGTTAGGCTACCAAACGTTAAGCGTTGATGGGTTACCAAGCACTATATGTATTCTTGAAGTGGTTTTGCCTATGTTCATTAATAACTAGAAATTAATTGCTTAATTTAAATGCATAAAAGTAAAGTTCATGAAAGTAAAGTTTATTAAAGGAAACATTAATCTATTCTTAGTGCTACAAGGATTATCAAAAGAGTTCATTTTTATTCCTGTCACATTGCTGCGCTTAGTTACATTAGTGTTTGAACAAATCTTTGTACACACTTAGACTCTTGCTATAGGCACTTAGAAAAAATTCTAACTTTAGAGAAAATAAACTACAAGAGATTCACTATTTTGACTAAAAACTATAAAAAATGCATGCCAAATCAAGAGCCCAAGCGCTATATTTATAGGCTAGTGTATACCTCACAACGTCAGATACCCAACCTCACATATAGGCTCAAATGTCGGAGTAGATGAAAACATGCTTCATCATACCCCCAAGATTGAATTAAAACTCATCTTTGATTGAAGAAGAGGAGGAACAAGTTTTGTACAAAATATATGGTAGGTATGGAATTATTAACTGACATACAAATTGACTCAGATGGAATAGATAGACTTTGAGTGCCCAAGTGTATAGAGTTACAAATTTTTACAAAATTGGATGTTCATGATAAGAGAAGTGAACACCTTCGATAACACTGAAATCCAATGCCTCTTGGTAGTTGAAGAGTGAGAGAGAAGATCCCATGATCATGAATGGTCCTTGTCATGTGGTACTATTGCATCATCCTTGATGAAGATAGTTTTGCTTCTAGTTTATGCTTCCTATTGCAATCACAACAAAATTGTGAATTAGTATGCAATATGTAACACATAGTTGGTAATTACCTTATCTCATCAGTGTTTACACTCAGCTAGGTTGTGATTATGGTAAATTAATTTCTTTAGGAGCGTTAGTGGAAAGGTTAACAAATTAGGTAAAATAGACAAGTGGTCCATTAAATTTGAAAAAGTTCAACACAAGGAAATATTTGAAGAGGGTGTAAGAATTCACGACAATAAAAAGAAAAGTTTACTAAAAAATGTTATGAAGATGTGCACAATTAGATGTCATTGATGGGAGAAAACAAAAGGATTTGATTGTAAGAGTGTCTAAGGGTAAAGAACTTAACTAACCCCACCAAAAAATATGCAAGTGGGTCTTCCCCGAAGTAGACATAGGCCTTTTATGCCCTTGCATAACTTCAAACCAAAGAGGCCACGGGCTCTATGGATGATTAATGGTTATGGAAGGGTAATGACAAAAACTTGAAATAAACTACCTAAGAATTCTAATACATCAAACCAGGATATCAAATAAGAACATAAAACTGTTAGTGAGGTGAGACATGGAAAGCATAGATGGATGAGCGAGAGTGGAATGGAGTTCCTAATTAAGATTACATGAAGTCCCTTGTGGATTTTATGGTTACATGACCTTGATAAGATTCATCATTAGTCCAGACCAAAACCAACCAAATTCAGTGACTTTGCATCACCATTCTAAGACCAGTCCATCCCCCTCAGTTATAAGAATGCTTCCATAGAACAACCACTATTCCTTATTAAAGAAGAGAATAGAAGTAGGAAGTGAGGAAGGGCCTTAGTTAGAGGGGATCTTTAGGCATGGGTAACATCTCTTTCTAGTCCCATAACTAGTGCATGTAGCTCATTTATTTTGTCTAAGATGTGTGCTTTAAATTCCCATAGTTTTTTTCCTTTTTTTTTGTGATGGGAACCACACCATGCAAACACTTATTCAACTTCCTTTTATTGGTTGACATGAAATGGTAAGAACATGAAAACACACATGCACCTAGGAAAATAGAAAGGCACAAAGAGTACCGAATCCCCTTGAAGTCACACAATGTTCAAACCTTTGAATCCTTCCCAATTCTAGAAATTATCAAAGCCACAAATTTTTTAAAATTTTGTTAATTAAAAAGGAACCACACATTTCTAGAATAAGGAAAACCATAGAGTTTATGGATGGGTGGATGCTGTGGGCTCACTGCTTGTTTCATGAAAAAGAAACCATGTCCTAATCATCTGTAACAAAATTCAAAGCCAGAATCCAAACACCAACAATCAAATAACAAAATAGTACATACCACCATCAAGTAACGCATTACCATTTTACCTGGCACTTATTAATAAAAAGTTAGAAAATCACACCAAAATAAAATAAAATAAAATATAAACGAAAGTGTAAAATTTTCAAGAAATAGCAAATGTACTAACAATGATGTAAAACAAAAATTAGAAAAGATTAATAAGATGAAAATAAGAAGATGTAAAATAAAGAATTTGTACAACAAAAAATTGTAAAATAAAAGATGTGTAAAACAAAAAGATGAAAAACACTTAAGAATCCTGAAGATTAGAATTGGGAGTGACCCCCAAGACTAAACATTTGGCCATGACAAGGATTAATAAGTGGATAAATAGGATTCATGCATGTATGAAACATTGGTAACCATTCATGCCCCAACCAGTGGGTATCTATTTGTGGCATGGTGGCTAGGTAGAAAAATTATTGGTCACACACTTGATGGTTAAATGTATGGTGGATCAGGATATGAGGTGTGTTAACATTATGGATGTCTGTCCCAAAATTACACCCTTAATCATGATATGGTATTTATGGATTCATTTTTCTCCCCACATTATTAGATTCATTGTTTGGATTTGGGATTGAAGTACTAATGGATGGTGGGCCTTGTGTATGATCAGAGAACATTGGTTAAGACAAGGAAGATGGTGCACCAGATTGGCATTGTGCTAGCTCAGATGATATGGTCAATCGATGTGTGGTTTACTTTGGCTTATGGCCTTTCCTCTAGAAGGAATGTTTTCTTGTTGCAGTTGAGACCCACTAGTGTTAGCATGTCTATGCACATTTGCAGCACATGTGGCATTCGTTTATTGATATTGGGGTGTTGAACCTTCTTGTGTCATTGGTGGTGGCCTGTAATGCAATGGAGTAGGAAGATATTGAGGGTAGGATGGATGGTAAGAGGCACAAGGTGGTGATTATTTAGGGGATGTCATGGGTTGATGGTACTTGGGAGAGTGGTAGTGGTGATTTGAAGTAGAGGATATAGAACTAGTTAGAGAAACAAGGTGTTGAATGTAATATTCATGTAATTTTGGCTAGTAGGAAGGATAGGGCTGATTTGGTGGTGGCATGCCCCATGATTGTGGTTGTTTCCATTATGGTTGATGACTATGTTAAGGTTGGTAATAAGTCCCCTTAGGATTTTATGATTGGTTGTGGGACTATCTATGATTACCTTGTGGGAGAGGAAATCTCCTTGGCATGTGCTTTTGAACAAACTTTGGATTTAAGGCACCTACCCAATACTCTTGTAGATGCAACAAGACTAGGAAATGGCCCTTAAGATGGTCATATATGTAGATATTACATCCATTAGCTTCATCTATGGTTGAGTCTATGGCTTGACTTTCTTTAGCCATTTTTGTTGTTTGCCAAAAAGTGTTCTTATCTATTTCATAGTTCTATATCAGATGTTTATTATGATCACTTGGCTTATTTTGAATGATCCTCTTCTTGATCATCTTAATGAGAGTTGCAACATTTTCATATATCCATTTGGACATTCTATTAAACTATGCTTCAAGTTCATCGATAGACTTTTGTATCAGCAAGGTTTGTTGTGGGATCACCTTATCAATAGTGGTTTCATTCTTCTTATCATAGATCTAGACCTCCTTCTATTAAAGGGTTGGGTCCCATTGATATTTCTTGACATTTTCCCATTTTCATATTTCTCCTTCTTCTTTTGCTACATGCTCTATTAGCTCTTGGATCTAATGGGCTTGGAGCTTGGAGCTTGGAGCTTGTATAATTGCCCTAGGGCATACATTCCAAGGGTCTCCCTTGTTTCATTATGAAGCCCATCTATGATGTGGAAAAGTTGCCTTTCCTTGCAGAAACCATGGCCTAGGCATCTATTCATTAAGGAATAATATCTATCTAAGGCCATGTCCAAGGGTTTATGTTGTTCTTACTTCCACTCTTGGATCTATCTCCTTAAATTGGACACTCTTGCATAGGTTTGATATTTTTCATTAAATAGTTCTAGCATTGTGGACCATTGTTAGATTTAATTTGATCTGAATGATCTATACCACACTTTAGATCTATAAATTAGTGTCCTAGGAAAGAGCATAAGCTTTTGCAATCCACTTTCAATGTTGTAGAAAGTACAAGCATCATGGAAGGCTTGTAAATGATGTTGTAGATCCGAATTATAGCCTCCTACAAATTTAGGGATATTATTCATGTTAAGCTTAGGGAGGAAACTCTTTTTGTAATGCCTGTGAGATATCTTAATGGCCTCTATGATCTACATTAGGCTCTTGATGGTTAGCAAGGGTTTATCATCATCAAACAAGTTACGAGGGAAATTTCCATCTTTATTCGTTTGATTGTGAGGATGCTATCTATGTTCATGATGATGTCTTTGACTTTTCCTATGGGTTCGATATTTGTTTTTAGTTTGACCCTTTAGTGGAACTTTATTCCTATACCTATGTTCATCTTTGTTAGAACTAGACATTGAAGGGGAAGAGGAAGATGAGGAACTAGAAGGATTGCCATGGCTTCTATGGTGTTCTTCAGGGTCCCTTGATTTATCATTTCTAGGTTTTAAGGAGGTATTAGGCATTGAGGCCTCCCCTAGTTCAAGACCTACGCCATCTTATCCAATATTATCTGCCTTAGGTGAATGTAGTCTTTGAGTGTTGATAGGGTGTTCATGATGATAAGAAACCCCTACATAAGGTTGATCACTCCAATCTTCTTCATTGTATATTTTGTTAGTTCTCTAATGAATGTGTTCGCTATACAAGAATTGTGTATAATATAACTAATCTAGATAACTAGCACCATCCTCAGTAATGGCACCAATGATGAGTAACGAGGTACCTCTATGCTCAACCATACGAATCACAAGTGTTCATAGACAATCCTATCGAATTCCATGGATGGGACTAGTTGTGGCATCTAGATCACTATGCCTTAATCATAGTTCATTGTCTTCCTATTTGGACTAGTGGTAGCTTTGTCATGTATGGTTTAGTCCAAGGTGAGACATATGTTGTTGTCTAATACTATGCTACTCCTAACGATGATAAAAAGATAAATTAACTAAGCTAATGAATTGTGGAAAATAAGATCTAAAATAGCCTAGCTAGCCTAACACAAGTACCTGTGCCACTTTCCTAAACACATCTTGAACACATATAGCATTTTTGGGCTACCAAACATTAAGCGTTGCTAGGTTACCAAACACTATATGTATGCTTGAAGTGGTTGTGCATGTGCTCATTAACAACTAGAAATTAATTTCTTAATTTAAATGCATAAAATGAAAGTTCATGAAAGTAAAGTTTATTAAAGGAAACATTAATCTATTCTCAGTGTTGCAAGGATTATCAAAAGAGTTCATTTTTATTCGCATCACATTACTACACTTAGGTACATCAGTGTTCAAACAAAGATTTGTACATACTTAGACTCTTGCTATGGGCACTCAGAAAATATTCTAACTCTAGGAAAAATAAACTACAAGAGCTTCACTAATCTGATTGAAAACTATCAAAAACTCATGCCAAATTAGGAGCCCAGGCACTATATTTATAGGCCAACGTATAGCTCGTGACATTGGATACCCAACATCACATTTGGGATCCAACGTCAGATACCTGATGCTGAGGCTCCAACATTGGAGCAGACAAAAACATGCTTCATCAATTACTTATGTAATTTATTTTAATGAATTTAATTAATTAATTATTAGTGGATAATTAATGAACATAAGTATGAACATCTCAAGCATACATTAACACCTGGTAATCCGAATAGCGCTTAAGATTTGTAACCCAGTGGCATTGCAATGTGTTTAGGATGTGTATAGTGGATGGGAATGGATGCTTATGTTAGGATTAGTTAAGCTTTTAATTAGTTCTTAGATTAATTAGAAATTTAATTACCTTATTTTCTATGCTTAGGGAACTTAAATGAAAAATATAAAAATGATACAAATCATATGCCTCAGTTACACTTAACCATACCATTGTACCTCACAAGTGGAACTAGAAAGACAATGATCACGTCCTTGAAATTCACTACCTAGATCAAGTGTACTTAGTGAGCTAAAGTCTACAAAATTCAACCAGATTACTTAGTGAATGTTGGTGATTCATATGATTGGGTGTAGGGACTGCTCACTACTCATTAATAACTAAAAACTTAAAATAAGGCTTGGAAGAAATGCTTCATGTTTTTTTGATATGGGGATATGGAATTAGACTTTTTTTAAATCATGATCATATTTTGAGATGCTGGACTTATGAAGTCTAGGTTCAATTTGATATCTTGCTTCATTGATTAGCATAGTTTCATTGAATTTTATATAGTTTATGTCCTTAAAGTTTGGACACTAAACACTTACTTTATAATAATAATGGACATTTAGTTTTTTGAAATTTGATTTTTATATTTTATGTTTTAGAATATTGAAACTAACTCTTGGTTTTTTGGTATTTACTATGTAGAGATGTTATGAGACTGACACTGCTAGTTATTCATCCTATGTAGTTCCTATTTTGTAATGTAGATTTAAGCATTACATACAAGCTAGGAAGGGTTAGAGTAATCCCTATTATTGATGATCATTTTCTCTATTCCACATAGATATGACATGACCTCGAATAGTATATTTTTTAGAGTTTTGCATGGAGAATTTCCACATGTTGATGTCAAGCTTACTGTTATTGGAAATAATTTCATATGATTTGGAGGAGATTAGCCCAGGTATTAGCTCTTTGTTATTGGACTATGTGCTCCAAGATCATATAGATGTGGGGATGATTATAGATGAGTGTGTTAGGACTTGAGAGATCTACTCAAAAGAGATAGATCACTTGTAAAGGAACTATTCCTACAAGTAGTACAATGTGGATACCACACTATTGTTGGACCTATGTTATGTTGAGAACCTATTTAGTTGCATAGGGTTTCTTATCATGATGTTCAAGTAGATTGATATTCATTTTGATTTTGTATTAAATGTTTTCTAAATATTATAAAATTAGTCATAGCCTGACATGATTATTGATCCTATATGCCTTGTGTGTTTGTAGATTTGATGATTCTAATAAGGAGGATTTCTATCTAGAGACACTAAATATTATGCTTATGGAGATTACCCTTAAAGAAAATTAATGCTTGATAGTGTTCAAGTGATTCCCAGATGAGATAGATCATGCTAGGTATAATCACTAGTATACTACTATTTGGAAGACTAGTTTAGTTTATGTGCTCCACAAGAAGAATGGTTTGGGCTTGGATGAGGAGTGATCTAAGGGGTCTAGAATCTACTTGAGCTTGAAAGGTATCTCAAAAAATATGCACTTAGTTGTTTGCCACATTATGTTTAGATGCTCATGTAATGTTTCCATTTTAATATTAATATTGATGATAGTTCATATGTTGATGTTAGTACTTGATATTTGTACTTTAGTTTATGTTAGCATTTAACATTTATGTTAAGTTTATGTCAATGTTTGATGCTTGTATCTATAGTTTTAATTCTATGTCTGTATATATGTTTTTATGTTTGGTTTTTGTTTATATTTATTTTATGTCTTTGGTTACAAATAGAATTAAGACCTTTAAGGTAGTTTATATTAGGCTAGTAAACCTAGAAGAGAAATCATTGTAAGAAAATGTCCATCACATTCTGTCTAGTTATAAGTGATTAATGAGTGGCTATGAGAGGAAATACCTTCACATATTTGAGGACGTAGGGTTGGTGCCTTCTTTTACATGAGAATCTTCTAGCATTTCACAAATGGATGTGATTTTCATGGTACCATGTTACTCTTGCCAATAATTTCTATTCATCCTTTGAGTGCAAGGTAAGGAGGTGATTATATATTAGAATCAATATTCATTGATGTACTAGTTTGCATTTCTTAATAAAGGCTTCATTATTGACAACAACAACAAGATATCCACAATAGAGAGTTAGGAGATTAAGAAGTCGGTATGGTTATCTAGTAAGGACCTAAACATCCTTCATAGTGGAAACCAAGACTTCATTGAGGTCTATCATCTATTCATCTAGGGGGTGTTTTGTAGGAGGATCAAATAGAGAAGGATATCATCTCCCTAGCAGCTAATGATAATTTATACCACCATGGAAAGAGGTATTTCCTATGATTGGTGATGAGTGGCGAGGTACTCCTACACTTAACCATATGAATATGAGCGTTACACGCGTGATCTAGTCGAACTCCATAGACTAAGTGCCTACACACCTCATGGAACACTTAAGGTTAATCATTCGTTGTCTTCCCAGACTTGTATTTTTCACGGTTGTATGGTTAAGTAAGTCTGAGGTATATGATTTTTATATCTTTTCTGTTTTATCTCCTATGCTAATGAGGTGAAGGGTGAAGACACTAATTAACTAACTTTAACTAACTAAGCCTTAATTAAC